>JAOTQP010001286.1:145738119-145834558 GCA_026413545.1 Cichladusa arquata | reverse complement strand
GGACGGCTGCGCTGCCAGCGGGGCCAGCAGGAACGCTGCGTGCCAGGGCCTGGGCAGGCACCGGGCAGGGCCCTGCCAGTGCCCCAGCTCCACAGGGCTCTTCTTGGGGAGGGGAGGCCTGGGCACAGCCAGCCTGCATCTGTGCTGCATTGGCCTTGTCCATGGCCTCGGCAGGTGAGGCGCAAACCTCAGACATCTTTGCCTCTTCAGGCAGTGCCATGGTGAGAGCCTCACTGTGCCCCTCGTCACAGGGACTGCTGTCTGGAGGAGAAGGTGCTGTCTCTTCATCTTCTTCTTGCGGTGGGAGAGACAACACACTCTCTGGCTCACAGTCCCTCCCTCCTGCCGCTGCTCTGTCCTGGAGCTCTTCTTCCTCCCACTTTTCCAGGAGCTCGTTTAGAAGAGCATCACAGGCTGGTGAGTCACCAGAGGCAGGGCACAGGTATGACAACAGGTCAGGAGGTGCCATCTCTGCCTTGTTTTCTGCCTCTCCTGCTGGGTCTTTGGTCACACCCAAAGTGCTGCGCAGCCCCTGGGAGCCTGCAGTGAGTTCTGGGGTGACACTTGACCCATCCCTGAGGATACATCCTTCTTTGTCTTGCCATGGGAGAACCAAGGCACTCTGTGGCTCACTGACCCTGTGTCCTGCTGCTTCTCTGTCAGGGAGCTCTTGTTGGTCCCAGTTTTCCAGGAGCTCCTTGACGAGAGCGTCGCAGGACAGCGAGTCATCAGAGGCAGGCCCAGCTCGGCCAACAACTGGTCCAGAGACACAAGCTCCGAGTGCTTTGGTGTCTCTGCTGCGGCGTCTTTGGTGACGCTGCAAGCGCTGTGCCGCTCTGAGGGGCCTGCAGCTGCCTCTGGGGTGGGGCTTGGTGGATCCCTGAGGATGCACCTGGGCCCTGAGGGGCTTTCTTTGTCACCGATGGAGGAGATGATGGCTCTAAACATCTCGTCATAGACTTTGTCTTCCTGCTCCTCTCTCCTTCTACGGAGACGCTGCATCATGGCCTCCTCATCCTCTGGGCACAGCTGCTTGCGATGTGCACTATGCTGGGCTGGCAGACGAATTCCCTCCCACTTTGGGCGGGCACTTAACACTTGGAGGTTCTCCAGGTGGATATGACTGGCCTGTTCTCACGCAGATGTGGGCCCAGTTCTCTAAACAGGTCACTGCAGGTGTCACCCCCATGCCCTCCCTGCACCTTGATGAGCTCCTCTGTCTCAGAGTGCCCCAGGTGCTTCCAAAGCGGCTGGGTCCCAGTGCAGATCTGCAAAGCATGTGTGGGTTGCACGGGTGTCAGGCAATGGCCCTGCCTTGATGCTGGCCCATGCCGTTTGTACAGCAGTGGCTGCCACTCACGGGGCTGGCTGTGGGCGTTCGCCTTCTGCTGCTCTGACATCTTCTGGGTTGTGTGCCAGACACTGGCTACGAGCACCCAGGAAAGCTGCTGCCCCCTGAGAGAGCTGCTCTGCTGACAATGCCCACTGCCAGCCTTTATAGCTCCAAGGGTCACAGCATGGACCTGCATGGCTTCTGGGACGATGTCACCGCGTGTCACCAAGGCCTGCTGATCATGGCTGCTCCGTGTGCCAAAGAACTGGCGGTTTCCATGGACATGTCCCTGGGCACAAGGTGGTTTTTTAGGCTTTTGCCCCTCCACTTTGCCTAGGCTTGCTCTTTTCCCAATGACCTGCAGCTCTCTCTTGTCCCACCTTGTATGTGCCTCCTGTAAATATCTCCATACAAGCCTTATACTGAGCCAAACTGTTATTCCCACCCAGCCCACAATGTGTCCCAGACCTGACCCCAGGTAGAAGGATTATCCGAATGGAGAAAAAGATGCTCTTTGAATTTAATCTGGCCACTACTCTAAAAGACAATAAAGAGTATCTGTTTGCAAAGATTAACAAAGGAGTGACAACGAAAATTTCCATTTTTTATTGGATTTGTGGAGGGAATATTGTTACAGAGGTTCAACAGGCAGATCAATCGTCTGGAGGACAAACAGTGCCCTGAGCTGGTAGACAGGGACAGACCTGAGAGCAGACCAGAGCTCCTGTAATCCAGGAGGAAATCATTAGTGACCTGCAGAGCCATTGAGACACTGACAAGTCTGTGGGGCTGGCCAGGAGTCCCCCAGGGGTGCTGACGTAGCCATGGCAGAGCTCTCAAAGCCACTCTTTACTCTTTGTCCTTCATTATCAGTCCTGGCCGGCCACGAGGTGCCACCTTGGCTGGAGGTGCCAAATGTGACACCCATGCCCAAGAAGGGCCGCAGGGAGGATGAGGGGATCTGCAGGCCTGTCAGCCTTGGGGCCTGGCACAGTTCTGGAGCAGATCATCATGAGGGGAATCTCATGCCTCATGGAGGACAGCCGAGGGATCAGGCCCAGCCAGCATGGATTGAGGGAAGGCTGGTCCTGCCTGAGCAACCTGATGTCCTTTGATGAGCAAGTGATGCGCCTCAGGTCTGGGGGAGAAGCGGTGGATGGAGTCTCCCTGGACTTGAGCAAACCTTTGACTTTATCTTCCTCAGCAGAATCCTGGGAAAGCTGTCAGCCCAGGGCGTGGGCAGGGGCTCTCTTTGCTGGCTTCAGAACTGTCAGGATGGCTGGGCACAGAGACTGGCTGTCAATGGTGCTGCGTCCAGTTGGCATTTGGTCACTGGCAGTGTCCCCTGGACCCAGCCCTGTTCAGTGTCTGTCCTGCTGATCTGGACAAGGGAATTGAGGGTACCTTCAGTCGTAAATCTGTGACAACACCAAGTTGGTTGGGAGTGTCAGTGTGCCAGAGGGTAGGAAGGCTCTGTTGGGGTGATGTGGAGAGGCTGGATGGATGGTGCAATGCTGGATTTCCTGAAGAGCCAGGCCTGGGTCCTGCCCTCATGTCCCATATTCCAAGAAGCCCCTGCAGTGCCCCAGGCTAGGGACAGAGTGCTTAGAAAGCTTCCCAGTGGCAAAGGCCCGGGGGGTGCTGGATGATAGTGGCCAAATGTGACCCGGCCTGTGCCTAGGTGGGCAAGAAGGCCAGTGGCCTCCTGGCCTTCTGTGTCAGCACTAGTGGCCAGCAGGACCAGGGTGGTGATTGTCCCTCTGTGCTGGGCACTGGTAGAAGTCTTGCCTTCAGTTCTGGGCTCCTCATGAAAACGAAGAGATTGAGGTGCCAGAGTGTTGCCAGAGAAAGGCAGTGTAATTGATGAAGGATCTAAAGGGTAAGTCCTATAACGAGTTGCTGTGGGAGCTAGGTGTGTTCTGGGGAAATGGAGGCTCGGGATGGGCTTATTGCTCTTTGCATCTCCCCAGCAAGTGGTTGTAGCCCTGTTGGATTGGTCTCTACTCCCAGGCAACCTGCGACCGGACAAGTGAAAATGACCTCAAGCTATGTCAGGGAACATTCATGTTGGACAGCAGGAAGAATTTGTTAACTGCAAGGTTTATCATGCATTGGAAGGTTCTGTCCAGGGAGGTGGTGGAGTTACCATCTCTGAAAGTGTTCAATGAACAACTAATGTGGCACTTCAGTGCTCTGGTCTTGTTGCCATGGTGGTGGTTCAGTCAAAGTTTCAACTCAATGGCCTTGAAAATCTTTTCAACCTTAATGTTTCAGTGATTCTATCTTTAAGATCCCTTCCAACGCAAACTATTTTATGATGCTCTTAATAAATAACAAAGAGTAATTGAGAACTTAAGAGAAAAAATATGAAAGATGCTGGGTCATTCAGAGATCTACATGAATAATGAAGAAATAGAGTGTGGAAGGAAGCTATGTGATAAATTTAACACCAGTTTGTGCCTAAAGTAAAGGATAAAGCTTCTGTATGCACAGTCTTAAAGCATAATAAATAGTGGACACTGCTGGAGAAAAATGAACTGGAACAAACTGATAGCGTAGATGGCAAAAAATCATGGAAAGAGGGTGTAGCATCCCAGTGTATTGCCACCACTGTGACATGATTTGCTCTATTAAATGACTTGGGGAAAATGGACCATTTCTCACTTTTTTTTCCCCAGTTATTTTGCTTACTTACAAACAAAAACATTTTGACCTCCTAAGTATCTGTCCCGTTTGGGGTCTGTTAGGGATCTAAGCAGCAAACAATTTGTTTGTGTGGTAAGTGCACAGAGCAAATACAAGATGTTTTGAAGTGCAAATCTAATGCTATTGCATATCCAATGCATCATTCATTTTAAGTCACTGAATGTCATTAAAATGCATGTAAAACATCACAGTAACACAGACCACAACCAGTTTCTGCATGTATTCATCTGCAGAGCAGAGAAAACAATATTGAGATTGTGCATCCAGATCTATTAATTATGAGATTGTATTGAAAATAAGAATGTACAATAACAGCTGGAAAACATGCTCAGGATGTTGCTTTTATTTTATACTGTTTTGTATGGTGCCATGCTGTGTTCTATGGATGTTTTTTTCATTTCTTTTGTCTTTCCCTGCAGGGTGAACCAGGTCTTCCAGGATTGCCTGGCACTTCAGTAAGAGTTTTTTTTTTAGCTCTCCCGAACTTTGTATAATTATTGCATGAGAAGAGAAAGTTGAAATGCAGGGTGGGAGGATCTCACCAAGAGATGTTCTTAAATACTTTTGGGTTTTGGGTTTTTAAAAAAAGTTTTTAAAAGTGAATACTTTTGAAGGAGGCATGTGACAGGTTCCAATGAGGAGAAGCTCTGCTACAATTTTGGGAGACTGTGAAATGTGAAGATTGCCTCAAGTGCATCAGATACAGCAAGACTGTGACAGGACGGTGTGGTGTCTGACAGTTGTTGATTCCAAGTGGCCTTTGGTACATAGAGCCTGTGAAAGTTACAAAAACAAATGAAATTTCAATATTGAGTAGCTGAGTGTCTTTGACATGGACTGAGCACAAGAGTTGGGGCAGGAGAAGAAAAAGGCCGTTTATGATGAGAGGGAATGATTTTTCCTTGGCTTGTATCTGGAGAAGTCCTGGTGGAATATAAGACAAATAGGACTTGATGTGCTGAAATCAGGAAGGCACTCCTGAAAAAAACAGAAAGCAGAAGAGTGGGGTTTACTTTTCCCGTGGCACTAGATTAAATATCCTTTGTGCATCCCTCTGGCTTTCAGCAGTGCCTTCACTGATGCCAGAGACATCTCCAGCAGGGATGTAAGCATGTCCAGAGACTAGTATTTGTCTGTATGAAGATGTCATCTCCAAGTGATTGGACAAAGATTTACCACTAAGTATGCAAAGGAGAGGTCTAGAACTGAGTTCAGTATGGGCTGGTAACAAAGCAGATAGGAAGAATCCCTTTAACTTTCGCAAAAAGAAAAAAAAATTAGGAAATAGCACTCTTCAACTAAAGACAAGAACGAGAGGCTCCCTGGTAACCACAAGAAAGTCAGCAGGCAACTCACTTACTCAGAATGTGGTAGAAAGAAAGGAATTAGAAAAAGAAAACTGTGAAAAAACCAGCCTATTTGGGCAAGAACGTTTTGTTGACCTGCTCAAATGTGGTATTAATGATGGGATGGCAATTACCAAGACATTTTGAAAGATGTGTAACACCTGAAAATGAGTTTAACTGACGGGGCATATCCCAAGCCAGTCTGCTTGTTATGGGATTCCTTCTGCATTCAATAGATCTTTGTGATTTAGAATAAAACAAGATCTGGGGAGTTTACTAACTTGTTTATATAATGAGATAATTAGTTAAGTTCTTACTGTTTATACAGCCACTCAAATCACTTCACAGGTGAGAGTAAACCTTGTGTCAGTCTGACCTCTTTAAATAGGAAACATCTCCCAGTATGCAACAGGATTTGAGGAGCTACAGGAGTTACCATGCAATTTGAAGGAACAGCAAGGGGAGAAAAAGAGCCTGTGGGGGCCCACCATACCTCTGGCACCTTCTGCCTTGTATTTACTCTTTCTATCCTTTGTGACTCTGCATTTCTCTTGCAGGTACATATTGAAGGCCTAAAAGGAGAAGAAGTAAGAGAGACTCAATATCTCTTCTTTCATTGCAAGGATATTTTAATGTAATTCTGTTGCCTGTTAGGTTAGATTTTGCTTTAAAATAGCACTTTAAAGGGAAGCATTCTCAAGACATCAAGCAATAAATTTTCCTATTTACAGTGGAGAAAATAGCCAAGAAAGGAAAAAGGGCAGTGTCATTTTCAGATGTAGTGAATCTTGCATCAATGAGAAGGATGAACTGTACAGTCAGTTATGCAATTATTTAAGGACAGGGATGCGTTAACATTAATGTTAGACTGTATTTGAGTTTTTTGCATAGCTTGTCTCTGAACCTGGGCACTCAAATGAGGGGGACATATCTGTTGTGTATGTCTGTTAGTCCTATGTATAAAATATATATATATTTAAACTTTGATTTTTTTTTTTTTTTGGTTGGTAGATCCATACTTTGCATTTAGCTGCTACTTAATACAATTGTATGCATCATGTAAATGATACTTTAAAGCCCTTCAGAGCTCTGTAAGCTTGGAGGAAGCTGCTTATGCAAAAGCTACTCTTCTCCACCAACAAACTCCAACCCAGAGTGTTTTAGTGGAATATCCAGAATACCCCAGTGTTTTCAGTAGAGTTACTACCTTTGAAAAATAGAGAACCAAATATGCCTAAGTGCCTGTTGAGTGTGGGTGGATTAGTCTGTCTGCAGTCTAGTGAGTGCTGATAATTTGAGTAGCCAGAGATTAAGGAGAAAACCAGCTGGTCTCTGCACTGGTTCTTTGGGACTTGAGCGGAAAGTGGAGGTATAGGTCCTGGGAAGACAGGAAACATGTCTAATGTGCCCATGCACATTTTCATAAAGATATTTTAACACTTTTTTTAAAAAAACCAAACATTCCTGTAGGGAAAGCCTGGGCCACGAGGACCACAAGGCCAACCTGGACTTCCTGGACCTCCAGTAAGTTGTTTCTCTCACTACTTGCAACTTCAGAAGCTGAAACTCAGCCTGGATGAGGCATATGAAAATCTTCTACATTATTCAAGCTCTAAAACATTTAAATAGTGCCCACAGCCTCCAGTTTTCTTCATTGGTGAGAGGAGGTGTTGTGCTGTGGATGGCCTGTCTGAACACAGGGAAGTGACAACCAGGACATGGGCAGAGTTTGCCTTAAGGCTGTTGTCATGCAGAACCTGATTGTTTTTCTGTTTCTAACGTCCTGAAGAGCTGTATGGGCATTCAGCACATCTCAGAGAGGCACTGACTAGTAACTTGTGAGCTGTCATGCCATGAAGGTCAGGAATAGTTGCTGTCAAAGGGCTTGGTGTTAGGCCACAAGGTCGTGACTGAAATATTTTCTGGGTGAAAACTAAGAATTGAGTATGTCTGTTTATATTTCAACACAATTTTTACAACAGTTTGTACATGCCAACATTCTTATTTCTGACTTAAATTGTGGCTTATTCTAGTTACATTTTATGACCCAGCTCTGCAGAATGTCTCAGTTCAGGCTGTCAGTGCTGCCTCATTTACAAACACTCTGTATTGCCTCTCTTTTGAATTGCTTGTTGTGTTTCACTGTTGATTGGCTTTTGTAGAATTGATGGCATTGTGAAGATGTGTTACTTAGGTAAATCTGGTTTGAATTATGTAATTTAAATATAGTTGTGTGCTCTGTATTAAATCAGGGCATTGTCACTTTATCTTGTTTACTCATTCTCTTCTGCTCACAGGACAACATAATTATCAGGTAAGAGTTGTCTAGGTAGCCATGCAGCAATAATAGCACAAAACAGCTAGGAAGTCTTCTATAGGTCACTAGTTTTTCTTACTCTGTTAACTCCCTAAATATTTTCACTTTTAAAGGGGCAGCCTGGTCTGGAAGGCAAGCCTGGCGTCCCTGGTTTGCCAGGTCAAAGGGTGAGTTGTTTTTTTTATTTAGTGAGCCTCAGGAGGCTGAGGACTGCTTTGTTCAATAAAGTTTGCTACCTTCACCCACATTACATATACTTGTCTACTTATGTCAAGAAGCCTGGGACCCAGATCCTTTCTAATATTCCTTATTTATGGTCCAGGAACTTTCAGTACCTCTTGGAGTCAACATGTTGGATGCAGTGCTGGCTCTTTCTTTCCGTATACTCTCCTGTATTTATATCTGCTCCCTACTGCTAAGGGGTTGCTTGATATGACTGTGAGAATGCAAAATCACTACTAATGTGGTCAGTTTGAAATTTCAGAGAAATTTTGTTGTCCTGGAAGTCAAGTGAGTGTAAAGGTTCTTGAAACACTTACCATTTTCTGTTCTGTTTGGTCTCCTAAAAAGAGGGTCCCCAAAAATGGTCTGCCAGGAGCTTATTTTTTGTATGTATGAAAAAAATACTGGATTTTTTCTGACATGGAATTATGTCTTCACATATTTAAGTACTGCTGAACGGGAAATTTCATAGTGGGCCTGATATTATTACACTCACATTCCGAACCTGCTTTTCCTTGCTTGAGCCTGTTCATATGAAGAATGTGTCATTAGACAATACAGAATCAGAGTATCTGAGTTGGAAGCACAGATCAGGATTATCGAGTCCAAGTCCCGGCCTTGCACAGAGCAGCCTCCAGAATCCCACCATGTTCCTGAGAGTATTGTCCAAATGCTTCTTGAACTCTGGCAGGCTTGGTGCTGTAATCACTGCCCTGGGGAGCCTGTTCCAGTGCTCAGCAACACTCTGTGTGGAAAAACCTTCTCCTGCTATCAAGCCTAAACCTCCCCCAAACTCAGCTTCATGCCATTTCCTCAAGTCCTGTCACCAGTCACCACAGAGAAGAGCCTGCCCCTCCTCTTCCCCTCCCAAGGAAGCTGTAGCTGCAATGAGGCCTCTCCTCATTCTCCTCCTCCCCAGGCTGAAGTGTCCTCAGCCACGTTTTGTTGTGGAATTGGATCTGGTGGGTGGGGACAGGCGTGTGGCTTTGCCTGCAGATACAAGAGACTTTAACCTAAAACCGTGAAGACATCAAGGAACATATAAGGACATGTCCAGACATGTTCCCAGTTCTCATTCATGATTGGACCTTTGCCCTCAGAGACCCCTGTGTATTGTGAAATTCATCACTTCCCCAGGTCATTGGAGGTGTGCCTGCAGGAAATGCGGACATTTGTTATTCTGGTTAGATTAAAAGCCTTTATGTTTTAAGGTCCCTCCATTGTTCCTATCTCTCTATATTTACACCACAGACTTCCCAGCTGGACCAGCAACTGTACTTGTTGCCCTCCTCTGGACACTCTCTCATACCTTTATATGTTTCTTATATTGTGGCACCCTAAACTGCCCCCCGGACTCGAGGTGAGGCCACCCCAGTGCAGAGCAGAGCAGAGCAGGACAATCCCCTCCTTGCCAGGTTGCTGATGCTGTCCCTGATACCTCCAGGACAGGGTTTACCCTCCTGGCTGCCAGGGCACTGCTGACTCACGATACAAATGGGCCAGAAGACCCACTCCTTTGTATGGCTTTTATTACAGATTAGCTTTAGGCAGGGAACTCAAAGGGCTGTGCACACCACTGCTGTTCTCATTGAATAACACAAAGGAGAAGTGCTGCAGTTTCGTCTTCCCAGGAAAGGCTAGGCCTTCTGTCCTGATAGGGTCCCTATAAAAATAATTCTGGCTGGCAGTCAAGGGCAGGTCATGGTAATAGGTTGCTATTAAGGTCATGGCGACAGGACAGAGCATCTCCAGATGGTAAACCTGCCTCCTCCGCTCACCTTCTGACCAGGGAACATTATTTTCAGTCCCAGATGGCATTTGGGCTCGTTGTTTTAGGGGTTTTAACCTCTAAATAGTGTCCCATGATCACTTGGGGTTGCATATCATTGAAAATGGGAACGGGGAGCTGGGCGTGGATACAAAGTAGAGGTATGATACCAGGAAGGGACAGACAACTGGGAGCATTATGGCTGACATGGATACAAGGTAAGTACCGGGGAAGGGAAGAGACAAACAGCTGGGAACATTTACGGTTTACAGAGACATAAGGCATTAACAAACAACAGCTAACATAAGCAGCAACAGTTTGGTAGAGACAAACTTGCATTTGTGGAATTTATTCCCCACAACTCACATTCAACTTTCCACTGACCAGATGCCGTTCCACAGCTGCTTCCCAGCCTCTCAGTTCCCAGTCTGTCTGTACATCCAGGTTTGCCCCTTCCCAGGTGCAGAATCCAGCACTGTGGATTCACACTAATCACTATACAGTTGGTGATTGCCCAGTCTATTTGTCAAGGTCTCTCTTCAGGGCCTCTTTGCCCTCAAGGGTGTCAACAAATAAGAGTGGAACTGAGATACCTGCTTAGCGTTTTTAGAGGCAGTCACTTGGGTCTCAGTACTGCTGTTCAATGGGTCACTTTTTAAAGTAGCCACAGAGACTTGATGATAACTCACTCCTTAAAGGAGATCATGGGGCTTGCCTGCAGTGCTTTGAGTCAGCATCAGCGCTGTTATCAGCCTGTGTGAGAACCTGTGTGAGCATAGGATGAGCAAACACAGCACAGGGAAAAAATATATACCCTGCTAAGAGGTTTTCTACAGACTGTCCATTGGATTGCATGCTATTAAATTTAGCTGTAAGCATGAATTTTAGGAATCTTCTCCTTGAGGAGACAGTGTGTGCAGTCTTTAGTTAGTGCCTCAGTGGAAAAGGGCATTTACTTCCTTTCTTGTATTTCCCCAGATGTTAGAAAATATCACTTTAGCAAATAGCTCTGCAGTGCTTTGCTTTTAAGTTGGTAACTTAGGAATTATCCTGATTTTAAAGCCTGATGTGAAATGTTTCTTGAATAAGATTAATAGAGCATATTAGCTGGGTAAAGGACAGTGATCTGTCAGGGTTTGCAACAGGACAGAAAATGCTCCTGTTAATGATCATTTGATCTGTTCTGTCTTTGAATTTTTCCCTAGACTCTGTTGTGTCTAGCTAGTTAGACTTCTCCTAAGGGTCTTTATTAGTCATCAGACATGCTTAGACAAACAGATATATTTTTTAAATTAAAGGCCATTATTCAGTGACTGAATTCATGAGATGAATCAAAGTAATGGGCTTGGTGGATCTACACAGATCCCATCTAGGGGCAGGAGGTTACAATTCCAACCTGAACCAAGCAACTGGACTGTGTTCATTTTATTAGTCACAAGTCCCTGGCACCTGATGTCTGCATTTCGACAATGATACCCTCACATCAGGAGCACACTGTGTGAAGAAAAATGCTTTGCTATTCTCATGTGACCTGTAAGACCTTTGAGTGACAGACAACACTGTCCAGATTTTATTAAAACTGCCTAAAAAAGAAAGAGAACTCTGAGACTCTGCTTTCACTTTTAGGGTGGTTTTGTGGTTTTCTTCCCTCTTCCTATCCTTCTTTTTCTTCTGTCAAGTTGAAGAGAATTGAAGTGCATTGGTTCTTCTGTTAAGTCTTTGATACCTGATTTATTGAAATATTTGTTGGAAGTAAAACCAATTTTTTTTCTTTATAGACACAAATGTGCAGATGTATGACATGTTCCTGGAAACCACACAGATCTGTGGCCAGTACAGAGTAAACACAGGGTTTCTGAAAGTGTACTCAATAATTTTGATTTCAAGAATTTGCCTCTTTTTTAAATGTTACAAGTTCATTCAAATGATTGAAATTTCAGAAAGAGAGCAAGGGAAAACATCTACCCTGCAGCAAGCATGAGGTAGGAGCTATCTAGACTGCTTTGAATTTGATGTGCAGCTTAGTTTTATAAAATTACATTGATAAAATCTGTCCAAGTTCAAGGTACAATCAATACAAAACAAAAAATAATAAAGGAGTCTCATGGGGTAGTAAGAATAATCTTATGAAAATTAATGGAAATATGTATTTATAATATAGTAGCATTTAGTGAATGTGCTTCTCCATGTTTAAGACTCAGTGTACATAATTCAGGCTGATAAGTATTAATAAATAATTAAAACTGGGAACTCCTGGGTTCAGGGTACCCCTCCACCCAGAGGAGCAGTGTTCAGACCACATGTCAGTGCAGGAAAGGTTTGTCCCTCTCAGCTGTCCTGGGAGAGATAAAGTTAACAGATCTCTGGAGGTCTGCTGAGTTCTTCCTGTGTTTGATGTTGGAAGAAATACAGGTATTTGACTTTCTGTTCTTGACCCATCTCAGTGGATTGTTGCATATGATTTTTCTATTCAGGCCAGTCACAACTTGAATTTGGAAGTCAACACTATTTCAGCTTTTATTTCTCTGTGTGTGAACTGCCCTGGATTTGAACCACCTTAGGCACCCAGGATCCAAGGGAAGGAGAGAGCTGACTGGTAACTCCAGGGTGAAATGGGTAAATAATCCAGGAGAGAGAGGAGAATAAGTGTGCCTAGAATATTAAGTAGTCTTTTTGGAAGGAGCCAGTCTCAAGGTGTGGTCTCTCTCAATGTCCAGAAGTCTTTGTAACCCTTAAATTTGCCACAACTGGCCCATTAAGCACCCATGATCTGGCCAACCCTGGTGGTATTTTCATCCTCAAGCTACAGAAATGCTCTCACTTCAAAATTTACTGGTGTTATCTAATGCATATGGAGACTGCAAAAGGCTGGTGCCTTCAGAGAGCTCAAACATTGATTAACACTACTTGATTTCTTCTGGTTTCTGTAGTAATGCAGAGGTAAAAAGACTGGATGAAATGGATAATTCTAGTATCCCATTTAGGTTATAGGGGAAACAATTGGCATTTATGCTAGCAGTCATATTCATTCACAACTAAAGATGTTTTCTGTGTACTTTGTACGAAATTCACCTCTGTTCCTGGGCCAAACCTCAGAGAAAAACATGATAAGAAAATAAATGGGTATTCTGGCTATTGTACAGCAAGATGGGAAAGAGTCTTGGGCTACAGTACCTTTCAGAATTTCCCCTCCAGCAGTGTGGAAACAACGTTTTTCCTTGTTTTCTTGTCTTCTGTAAAGTAGATATCTTTCTGATGGATGGTTGTGTTCACATTTATTTGTAGATGTTTGAAATGTTCAGATGACTTTGCCTGCACTGACAAAGTTCAGCCATGCAGAAATCAAATTGTAAGCAAGTTAACAAAAGAAAGGAAAAGGGATTGATGCCATAGACTAAATTCGGAGTGAAACTGTAATTGTCAGTGAGGTAAATACGCTAATTTCCAATAAAACACACATTTTTAACTGTGCTTTTGTTCAAATTGCTGATAGGCAAATAGGACATATGTCATATTGTCAAAGGATACAAAATCTTACAGACTTACCTGATTCTTACTGTAGGTAACAGAGCATAATTTTTGGATTTCTGTCATATTATTAGGCAGTGTGACATTTCACTGAATTTTGCTTTCAGGTATAATTTCTCCCAGCAATTATTTCTGTCCTTTACAGACAGACTATAATGCTTTGGAGCAAATGTGTTGAAGTTGGATTTCAGCTAACGTCCAAGTGGCCCACAAGTCCCCTTCACAATGGGAAACCTCTCTGTCTGTCTGTATAATTATGTGCTGCTTTAAGGGATTTCTTAATGTTTTGAAAAGCACTGAAGTTTCTCAGCATTATACCCAAGGAAAGAATAAACAGCTTCTCTTGTATCTCTCATTGCTGCCACAGATTAGTGTTCCTGAGCATCTGTCTGGAGACAGAACAGTTGGTGGGACATAAAGGAATCAATAACACTGTTTGCTTTGATGGACACAATTAAGGATGATTCCTATGTGCCTGGTGCCAAATCCACCTCTGTTCCTGGGACCAAACCTCAGAGAAAAACACTGCAGCATCTCTCTTGTGAGGGAAACTGAGGGATCTGGGCCTGTTCAGCCTGGAGAAGTGATGACTGAGAGGGGACTTTGCCAAGGTCTGTGCGTGTCTGCAGGGAGGGGTCAGAGCCTGGTCCAGGCTCTGCTTGGTGTGCCCAGCAATGGGACAAGAGGCAACAGGCAGAAACTGATGCACAGGCACTCCCTGACTATGAGGAAGAACTTCTTTAGTGAAGTGACTGAGCACTGGAGCCTCCCTCACTGGAGATATTCTAGAATTGTCTGGACCCAATCTTGTGCTTGTGCTCTGGGATGGTCCTGCCTGAGCAGGGGGGCTGGACCAGATGACCTGCTGTGGAGCCTTCCAGTGTGATCCATTCTGTGATTCCATGATTCTGTGATTCTGTGATTCTCTGTTCTGGCCTCAGTGTTGTAACTCTGGAAGTTGCCACCTTGGCATGTAGCTCCCACACGGACAGGAAGCTGGAGGCAGCTCATCTCCCATGTCTGGCCCCACACACCACATCCTGTATGCTTTATTCATAAAGTTACTTGTTTATTTAAATGAGTATTTTAACAGTGTCCTCTGCATGGTCGCTTTGGCAGTGGGCAAAATAATAATCTTTAACTAGAAAACATATGTTAAATTGCAGTGACATGAGTCCTTCAAATTAAAAATGAGCTCTTGTTGGCTTTGACAAGTAAAGAAATTATGGACTTTGAAAAAGTAGAAGGAACATTTTTAAATAGTGAGTGTAAATTTTTATTAATAGCGAGTCCTGTAAATGATTACAAATTCCTTTGATACCTGAGGACCCTATAATCTCTCCTTTAATATTCTTCTTAAATTCTTCTGTATATGACTGCTGATTTTCATTGTTTTGGGGTGGAGGGTTGTTGGGAATTTTTTTAATGAGAAAAATAATTTAAATAACTGATTCAGACACACCAGCTAATAAATCTCAGTCCCAGCTGAGGAAAATATGATGAAAACTAGTTTTGTTTTTGATGGTTTAGATTTTTCATTCATTTAAATCAGCAGAAAGCTGTTGTTCATAGATGCTGTTTCTGCACATCTTTCAATGAAGAAAAATAAAAGGAAAAATTTATATATGATCCTTCACATTATCAGGGACATTACACTTCATTAATTATATTTTCCTTCTAAAAAACATCAGTCTGAATGAGAAGTAGGAATGAGGGAGGAAAAAGTCTTTCTCAGATATTTACATGACTTCTCTTGTACCCTCCTACTATATTACTAACAGCCTCAGAAATATTAATGATTCAGTCTCTGTTACATATGAGGGAAGAAGAGATTATTTTTATAAAATATGTGACTTACCTAAAGTGGCACAGCAAGTCACCTGTTGGGTTAAGAAACAAATCCAACCTCTGCCTTAACTCCAGTGCTTATGCCATCCTTTCTTCCTCATTTTTCTCATGTAGGATTTTTTCCTTTTGCATTATTTGAGATCAAACCCATGGGGACACAGAGCTCCAGCATCCGTATGGGTGACCTTGTCTCAGGGTTGTACTCCAGCTCTTGGCTTGTTCTTGCCTTGCACCAGTGGAGTTCTCTGATTCCTCTGAAGGGCTGCTCCTCGCAGGAATCAGTGAGCTCTGCCCCTTGGTGCTAATGCCACCTTTACTTAGAAATGCCTAATGTGTTCCTTTTCCCAGCTTAGAGATTGTGGATATTTTCTATTCAACCATGCACCAGACTTCCGAATTATTTTATTCCTTAATGCACGAAGCAGTGCAAGGGACTGCAGGGATGCTGCTTTACCTCTCAGCCCATGTTTACACTTAGCACCTCCCTTGGCTGCATCTCAACACCATGACTTCCTTATCCCTCTGCAGGGGGAAGCCAGGTGGGATTGCAGAGTGTAGGAGGTGCCACAATGTGCATGAGAACATGATGTGATGTATGAGAACACGGTGTGAGTTGAGAACTCTCAACTTTATGACTGTTGTCACAGTTTGGGAGATACAGGATTGTCAAAGACAGCTGGGGTTTCATTTCCAAATGGTGTCATCTTCATTTCTAGCTTTTGTGTTTTATGTACCCACATTATGTTGATTTAAGAGTTTGGAGGTGAAAGACTTTGCATAATCAATAGCAGTCTTTGGCCTGCTCTCTAATATGTGCTTCTCTGTTGAACATGCAGGGTAAAAAGGGAGAACCAGGATTCCCAGGAATTAATGGTCTGATTGGCCCTCAGGTAAGCAATGATTTCTTTAGTCTCCTATAATATGTGTAAAACCAGATTTAGTGGCAACTGGGGTCATGGAGCCGCACAATGCAGTATGTATGGTCTTCTTTGTACTGTATTTGAAGTTAGTATTTCTCCTTTTAAGACCCAAATAATTTATCTTGTTGAGATTGAGAGATGTCTGTCTGTCTGACAGCAGTTAATTTTACCTTTCAGAGTTTTTCAGCATCTTTGAACCAGGACAGGTGTGTTGTGTGGGATTTCCCCATTGCCTGTGCTTGGAGCAGCATCATTCCAGAGGGAAATCACTGAGTTGTGTTTTGTGAGGAAGGGGGATATCTGAAGTTAATGACCCCTTAATTTCTTCTTTTTAAAGCTTTTGGCAAATTGAAGGTCCAATTCCACCATAACATCATATGGGCAAAACATTGTGGTTTATGTTACGAATTGTCAGAGAGGATTTAGCTGCACCATGGATCAGCCTGTCTGACTCTGTGTTATATCACTGACACCTCTCAGTGTCCTGCTAACTTTGCAGATAAATTCAGCAGACCTGAATCACTTTGTAGGGTCACTCCTGCAATAAGAAAAATATGCATGGGAATGTCATAAAGCAGGAAAGGTACAACTTCACATTGAGCTGACCACTCAGAATAAAACTCAGCTTTTCATTTGTTCCTCTTTCAGTAGTAAATTAACAAACTGGACTTTGGCTTTCGGATTGTGTTTCAAAAACTGCTAAAGTCTGAGGAAGAATGATGAGCTTCCATTGCTACAGCTGTTGGTGATATATTGCAACAAGCAGCACACTGCTAGACAGCAGATACTGATTGCTCAGGTATTTGCTCTGGCAATTTATGCCCTTGTAACCAGCAGAAATGATCTAGAAGTGGTTTGTGTGACAAGAGTTTTGTAAAAAGCTGCTCACACATCTGTGGAGAATGTCAGAGAGGTAATCCAAGGGCTTGAGGCCCCATGCAGGTGAAGTCCCTTGTGTCCAGCAGCAAACCTTGCCCTGCAAAACACCACTTGATACTGGTTTACATATTTTAAGACTTCTTTCCTTCAGTACACTATCTAATTTGCATGTATTTCAGCAGCAGCCTGCAAGAATGAGGACAGTGTTTCAAATGGATTTAAAAGAGTTTAGAATCATAGAATATTCTGAGTTTGAAGGAACCCACGAGGATCATCAGGTCCAACTCCTGGCCCTGCACAGGATACCCCAAGAATCCCTTGTATGGGATATCCCTTGTATGCCTGAGAGCATGCAAGAACACTTCTTGAATTCTTGGGTCATTGATCCAACACCCTGCTTTTGTTGTGTTATTTTTCTTTGGTTAGTTGGTTAGTTTTTTTGGGTTTTTTTTCTTCATTTTGGAAGAAGATTTTTATCCATATATTATTTTTAAGATACCTGACAGTATCCATATCCATCCAAACAATGTCACACTTACTTAACTCAAGTTCCCTGCAAATTAAATATATATATGTGTGTGTTAGCAGTTTTATAAATGTATCTGCAAAAATTGCTGACATAGGATTAAGTAATTTTTCTTTTTTGCACAAGCAAAGTAATGTTAGCAAATTTTATGTTAATTAAAACTGCACAAAATGCTTGCCCCATCAAGGGATACTTAAATTGACTCTTCCTCCAAGCTAACTGCATGAAAGGTAAAATATTGTTCCTATTTCTGCAGTGGCACTCTGTTCTGGACATATTACTGCAGATTTACATATTTCTCTTTAAAGAAAATGCTTACATTCACTTTGTGACAAAACTACTTTTCAGCTTAACAGCACTTTTTGTGGCTTAAGATTTTTAAAGCATTTTATCAGCTTTTTTTTTTTTTTCCTCTTAATTAGACTATGCCACAAAAATGCCCAGGAAGAAAAGTGGTTTTCTTATACTGTAGTTACCTGGATATTCATTCAAGTTATGTATGGTAGCCTATGTCAGCTGTTCCTGTGCTGTCCCCATGGTGTTGAGGGACAACTGATTTGAGTTGGCTGCACATAAACTAGATTAGGACAAGAAAATAGATTCCCTTTCCTCTGCAGTTTTAAATTTATGTCTACTTTTGTTTGCTGACCTGATTCCCCACATTGATACCTGTATGGACAAGAGGAAGGGGTTGATACAGGTCCAGTGATGAACTGCAGTTGAGATAAGTCAGTCCAAGTCTCAAGGATGATTCGAGAGATAATTTAAATGTCAGACCCTGAAGCAGTGTCTAGGAGGCAACTTCCCTGCTAGACTGGGGATGTTTTGTGGCAATAGGGTAGCTTTGTCTCTCTTTGCACTCACCAACTCAAACCAAATTATAATATAAACATATTTTTAAATATTTATTTTTCCTTCCAATCAGCCGTGGTAGTGAACCTCTCCATCTGCTTATTTGTTTCATGTTGTCTGAGCCACACCTTTAAAAATGAGCATTTATTTTCCAGTCATGTTTACAAATGGTGCATCTTGCAACATCATTGAGCCATGGAATAGAAACTCTGGATATTTTTTCCCCTCTGGACTTGAACAATTTTCTGGCAGCAAGGACACAGACACCTGAACTTATAATGTGTTTGTGTTGTCATTATTTATTTGTACTATTTTGGTGTCCAGGAACCTTAATCATAGGCCCAACTTTTATTGCAGTAGGATGTTCAAATGCAGACTGAAAAATGAGCATTTCTGTAAAGAACTTTCAGCTGAAATAGTTGGCTCAGGCTCTCTGAGCTATATCACTGAGTTAGCAGGGCTGGGGTTTGGCTCCAAATGCAAACACTTTTTGGGTTAAGAATGGGGATGCAGGGGCCTGCTCCTGTGGGTGAAGATCCAGTTAATATCATCAGTGGATCCTGAAGCTCTCTTATACAGACACCTGCAAAGGGGCCACTGAGCCTCTCTTGAGGCTCCCCAAGCTGAGTGGGTACTTGCTGGCCACCTTTGAGACAGCAAAACACATCAAAAGTCTTTGAGATTTGAAGAAAATTCCATACCTCTGCCTTGCAATACCTCTGGGTTTTCACTGGGGCTTGCCTTGTGCTAGATAAGAAAGACCTGAGAGGAAGACCAGTACAAGTTGTACCTCTTATGGTCCTGGCTGGCAGTGATTTAATTAGTATAGACTTGCCTGTAGCGTGTGAGCTCAAGCCTAGCTTTTCTTAAGTAATTCAGGAAATAAATGATCTCCTCTGAAATGCACAGTGTCCTTAATGTCCTTTTTATAATGCAAGTTAATACTGCGAAGTGTAAGAAAAGGATGTGGGCCCCAGTTGCAAAGCTCAGATTGAATTCAAACTTTGCCAGCACTGCTTGGAATTGGAAGATACTGCTCAGAGCAATCTTTAATAAGATCTGTACCTTTAAAAAATAAATTTAAAAAGTCTTCACCTGTGAGAATTACTAATAGTGCTGAAACAAAAGACATTAGAGGAGGATTTTTAGTTGTTTTTTCTCATTTGCTGCACTGACTCAGTAAACTAACTCCAAGCAAACACATGGGGAAATAAATCTTCCTCTGTAGACAAAAGAGATCATGTCCATAGCTTACACTAAGTGATTAAATTAAACAAACACTGCCTTTCATTGGAAGCAGGAAACTCTCCTAGAGAGACTGCTATGTACAAAGTCAACTTTATTCCGTACTTTTAAAGAACTGCAAAGACAGTTCTGAGAATTTTTTGTTGACAGAACTTTTATTTTAAATTTAATGTTGGTGCTCCTGTTCCAATGCCACCTGATGAAATGAATGGAGACTGGGTCTGTGTTTGAATTATGGCACTGTCACTGATGCTGACTATTGGACATATATTGTAGACAAATGCTCAGATTTGTTGGCTCTTCAGGCTTTGATTTTTAGTGTCATTGGCAGCAGCTTTTTTATATGTTCTCTTACCTTTGTATTGATTTGTAAGGTAGGATTTAAGCAGAAAGAGAAACACAGTGCTCTAATCCAGCATTACAGAAAATATCTCAGTAATAATTTCCATTTTAGATTGTATAGAAGGAGAAAATAATTCACTGAGAGGGTGGTCAAGCACTGGAGCAAGCTGCCCAGGGAAGTGGTAGAATCACTGTCCCTGGAGCTATTTAAAAAGAGTGGCACTTAGAGATGTGGTTTGGCAGTGGCTGTGGCAGCCCTGGGTTAATGGTTGGACTCAAGGATCTTAGAGGTCTTTTCCAACCATAATGATTCTCTGATTGTATCATTCCAATTCACAGCAGCAGAAGTGGCTGGGGTGAGAAATAAAAAGCAGATTTGAGGAGCTGATGCTGGAATCCACTCAGATGCTGTGGAGGAGAGGTGGAACGCTGGAGTAGCAAAGGACATAGTGAGACGTGGGCTGCTCCACAAAACTGGCTGCAACAGCTTCATTTCTGATGGGAAAGGAATGAAGAAAAGACAGCACAAAGACAACAGGAAGGGTCCATGGGGTCTTCTAAGAGGTGAAATTGTGGGGAATGTCTATGAAGTGGAGAAAAGAAGAGAGAGTGGAAGAGAAAAGGCTGTCAGTCCCTCAGTTATTCATTTTGCTCTCATTTTGGCAGCTGACAGAATTCTCCGGCTTGTCCCTGCTTCTTGTTTGTAAACCTGGCACACTGCATTAACAGCCCAGACCAGAATCTGTTTTAATATGGGTTAAGGGCTTATCTAAACCTGTGTCATCCAGAATCCAGACAACAGCATGGAATAATACACAGAAAATATGTCTGTGTCGGTTTTGCTTTCAGGTGTCTGGGAAAGCCATCAGACTTCAGTTTTCATTGTGGAATGCCATTTGTTCACCTCCCTTTAAGCCTTAGTCATCCCTTCTTTCATGGAAAAAAATTTAGGCCAAGCAGCCTACTGATGGAGTCACAGACAAAGGTTTCTCTTCCTTCTCAGAGCTTCCTTAGGGAGTGCACAACCTAAATCTTTAAATCTCTGCCTTTCCCAGCCCATCTTCCAGCAAGATACACACTGGAAGAGGAGAAAACTGGAGAGTGGATTGTGGAGGACAGGCACAGCTGTGTCTCCAGAATGAACAGTGTCAGATTTCTTTCCTGAGCACTTCACTGCATTACATCGTCTAAGGAATGGGTCTGGATGAAACACAAGCCTGATAATTCCACCCTCCACAATGTTTTTAAAGATTTCTCATTCCAAAACACACACGCCTCTACACAATATTTAAGTTTTAGATTTTAATGAACATTTGAAATATTTTTGTTTCTGAACAAGAGTTTGAAAATATTCTGGTCTAAACATTTTAATAAAAAATTCCATGTTTTGCATTTGTTTTCCGAAGTGAGCTTGTGGAGATCTGTTTTAAAATCAAGTTTTCATGTATCAGTTTTTGCTTCAACACGTACAAAGTCAGAGTGTTTGTCAGCTGAAAAAAAAAAATACACCCTGTGATTATTTTCTTCTGGTTCAGGGTTTTAACAGGACAACACTGCGGTCTGGATTTGGGATAGGGACTCTCATCTGTAAAATGCATCAAATAATCTTTGAAAAAGGTGTTTGTATAAATCAGGTGCTTTAATCTGGATTCACTTAAAAATGGAAGCAAAGAAAACAGATGGTGAGAGATTTTTTGGGATAAACATTACACACAGTCCTACTGCTGTAGTTTTATGGTGTTGGGTTTTTTAAACCATAAATAGATTCTGTCAGTTTGGTGAATTCTAATAGTTTAAAATAGTATTACTTGCTCTGAATTATACTCAGAAGTCAGGAGAAGGGCTACAATAAAAGATGTTGATATACAAGTGAAACAGAAATTCTCTGCACAATAGTAAAAGGGAGTGCTCTATAAAGGATATTTATGATGTATTTCTGCCATTTTATTTCACTTTGTCCCATCACTTGCTGTAGCCCAGGCTGAAGAAAGCAGGAAATCCAATAGGATAGTTGATGTACACTGTGTGCAGTCAGCTGGAGCAGGCTGCCAGCACCCTGTGCATCTCCAAGGGATCCTGCTGGCCATTCCATAAAACTGTTCTTCTGTGTCCACCTCAGAGAAGATTTTATCAGAAGAGCTTCCCATTAGTGAGTGTAGCATTTGTTGTACAACGCATGGTGAAGCTACCTGTAAACCAGTTTGGGCGTGATATTATGGGTAATTATCTCTTGGAGGACAATGCAATTGAATTATTAGTGGCAATTTAGGAAAAGGATCAGTGGGATTCAATTTCAGGACTTGTGGTTGCATAAGGTTATTGTGGTCTAGCATATGGAAAGTTTCAGAGAGTGATTAGAAATTGTCCTGGATAGTGAGAATACCAAGTGTTACTGGGAGAAAGAGTTGGGATGAGGAGGATGTGGGACTTCCCATTTTAGGGATTACACTGCTGACAAATACTGGAGTAAGACTTTGCTTTTATATCAGATTGACCCCTGCCAATTCTCTGTGTGGGGTAACACTTCATACCTGGGATTGCTTGGGCTGAGCCTGGGTCCTGACTGGGGTTTTTCACCTCCTGATAGAAGTTCCCTGTTGCAGGGCTAGGAAGGATATGTGTTTCCTGCTGGGAGACAGTTCACTTACTGACAGAGAGAGAACAAAATTAAATTATTAGGAAGGGACTGATGGAATTGTCAAGGAAAACCTGTAAAGGTAAATTTACACATAGTCCAATCTGAACCAGTTTGTTGTTTTTCTAAAGTTTTATCTTCTTTCCCAGTACTCCCCCCGTTCCTCATGGAAACCCTTTCTTGGAGCCCATACCTTCTGCAGGGCCTCTCAGCAATGCCTTGTAGAGGTGGAGTAGGGCCAAGCAGAATTTCCATGTCCTTGGTGTCTGCCCCATCCAGCTGTGTCTGCTGTGTAGTATTTTCTCTTGTGCTGGGCTTGTTTGGACTGTTGAGTTTTTTCCTTGAATGGTGAAGCCTTTTAAGTGAAGGATGGTCTTGGACCAAGTGTTTCCTGATGGGTGTAGAGTCTTTAACTGCAGGATCCAACTGCAGGACTCCCCAGGAATGAAATCATCAGCATCAGTGCATCTGAAGGCACGTAATTTTGGAGATGTTTTGCTGTGTTCACATTTGAGGCACTTTACAAGTGAGAATGTTGTTAACAGGATAACTCCATGTCTGTTCTGAGTTGCAAGTGCAGCTACAGGATCCTTTTCTGGTCTCATTGCTCCATCTATTGGTGAGAGACTGTCTAAGCTCCTGGCTGAAGTTTGCAGATGTATTTTATAAGATCACTTACCTCCCATCTCTGCCAAACAACGCCTCAAACAGATCCTCTCCTCACGTTTTTACACCATTTTCTTCTCATCATCTACATTTTTCATCAAAACCAAATGCTGATGTTGATCTATGACTTGTAATACCTTTATATTGAAAGATGACAGGGAAAATGCTGTCTGGCCATTTTCTATCTTCTATCAGTTGCTCGGTTTCAAATCTTTACAGAGGTTTTGGGTGGAGTTGTTTGTTGTTTTTTAGGTACAATCACACCAGAACTCCCCTTATGCTGAAAACTGAAAATTAATGAGGTTGTAATGTTAGAAAGACAGAAAGAGGCAGCCAGGGTAAAATTTCAGCTCAGTCATATATCAATTTTTCATGCTGTTCATTCAGGTCCTGATCCAAAAAATACATGAACATTTCATTCTGAGCATAGGAGAAATCTTATCTACAGGGGAAGCTGGCAGTAACAGACACCTTTGTATCCCAAGCAACATACTAAGATTTGTCAAGGCTGGAAACAAATCTCTCATAGAAAGCCAAATTTAACAATTTGCTTGATGCATAAAAATAGATCCCTCTTCAAATCAGGTGACTGTTGAGAGAATATTTCTCCTAAGAGAAGCAGTTTTTTCAGGGAAATGAGTAAGAATGTTAAGATATTTCCAACTGAATGTGTTCATCAAACTATGAGCTTGTGAGGATCTTTTACCACCTACCAGGTTGGAGTCGAGCAACAAAATGGTGGCACATTTTGTTTTAAAACACCTGAGCCATTGCAGCGTTTCTCCACACTCTTGGATTAGTATTTTTACCCCAACCTCCCCAAAAAAGCAAGCTGAAACCAGAAGCAGAAGCCTGTTCCATTCATTAGTTGCTTTTAGCCATTTTTTTTTTTTCTTTTTTTTTTCAGAGGTAAATTATTCTCTTTGAAACAGCATGAATCAAGGTTAACTTCGACTGGATGCTCCAAGGAATCCCACAGGTCAAGCTTTGTGTTGTAGGTGAAAGCTGATGGCCTTCAACTGCTCCTTCTCTTGTACTGGAGGGGAGGATGGATCTCCCCTTGTAGCAATGGCAGCAGTGGCTTAAGAAGAAGATAATGTTCTACCTGTGGTTCATGGCCCCTTGCTTTGGCATCTTGCACTTTTTGGGCAGAAGTTGAGCAAATAAAGCTCAGTGCTTTTGCCTGTTTCCTACAGGGCCCCTATTACACAGGGGAGGACCTGAGGTTTTCAGCTGCTGCCAGAGAATTTGATAAACTGGCTTTGTTTCCTCCCTTGCAGGGACCTCCAGGGCCCCCAGGCACTGCTGGACCCCCGGGACCTCCTGGGCCACCGGTAAGAAAGCTTGAGGGGTTTTGTTTTATAGCAAGGAGAATAAAAAACAGCTGGAGAAAATTTTAGGTCATGGCTTTCAGAGGAAACAGAGTTAAGGCCTCTGGGAATATGTGTTTTCTCTTGTATTTTCTCTACTGCAAAGCCACAGCTGGTCCTAGAGCACAGCCTCTCCCTGCTGAGCCTTGGAACCACATTGGTGCTTCCTGGGGATAATTCATTGTCTCCAGGGCTCCCCATGGCAGTGACCTGACTGCAGTCAAAGGAAAACTGCACTTCAATTGAAAGCAGCAATCTCCAATGAGATTCCTGTAAAGAACAGAAACACTGATTTATTTTTTTCTCCTGATTTCATTTCTCAGGGACTGCCAGGAGAGATTGGAGTTTCTGGTAAAACTGGACCATCTGGACCAGCTGTAAGTGTTGAGGAGCTGTTTCCCTCACCTCAAAGCTCTTCATTGCTTCAGATAGTTTAATTCACAGGTCTGCTTTGTTTCTCTCATCTTGTCTGCACACAAAGTTTTAACATGGGCTCCAATACTGTCACTTTTGATCCAGAAATTAATTTCAGGTACCTTTTGTGAATAAGAATTTTACCAGGTGCAGCCCCATTATTCCTACGCAATTGGATCATATTTTCTTTAGATGATATCTTTCAAAATTCCTTTTGCATTTGACACAATATTTTTTTCTCCAAACCTGGAATTTCCTGAATCAGGCCAAATAACTCATGATTAAAATCTCAGATTTAGCAGAGTGCAGCAATTTCTGATGTTCTTAAGTCATAAAAGCTGAATTATTAAATACTTAGTACAGAATTGCCACCTACAGCCTGCAGAGTGGATGTGTGGATAACACTTGGAAAAGGGAAGAAAACTTTATCTCACTATTTTAAATGCATTACAGGAAGTAATTTTAATTCTTATCTTGCTGAACCACTCTGTCACTATGTGCTATATAATTTAATTTTAGGTGTCTATCTACTGTTAAAGAAATTACCGAGATTTAAAAGGAGAAATAGATACTAAAAAATACTTATAGCTACAGATAATAGGGACTTATAGAGAGTAAGTTAATATGTAAGTAAGATACATAAAAAAATTAAAGATCCTTAGAACATGAAAGCTCTATACTTGAGTTTCTCTGTTACAATGCTGACATCCAGTGGTCAATCACTAAAACTGGGATACAGGAAGAGAGGGCAGAGCAAATATGTACAGTGTGAGAATTTTTGTGTCTTTTGAGACACAGTAGGAAAAAAAAAAATCAAACTGAAATGCATGAGGGGGCTCTTTTTCCTTAAACTTAGGTGGCTGGTGGGAGGGATGATCTGAGCATACTTATGCCGAGTTTGCTGGTAACAATTTAAAGAACTGGCATTTATAGCTTATGTTTTCTTCTTGTTTAGGGGCTGCCTGGCAAAGATGGACTTCCAGGGCTTCCAGGGCTTCCAGGTCAAAAGGCAAGTGACACCACAGACACTGGGATTAAGCTGCTTTTACCTGGGCAGACCATTGGGGTGAGCAAGCAAGGGAAGCAGGAAAAACACAGCTGGGCATTGCAAAGAATCAGTGACTCTGGCAAGCCAAGGCATATATCCAAGGCACAAAGAAGGAGAACAAAGAAGTGTAGCAGGTTCCAAAGATGTTTCTTTCTTTCCTTCCTGAAGGGCTGTCATCCCCCTGAGCCTTCTCTAGGTCTGTGTGGCAGAAAGTTGGTTCTTTATTATTTCCTACTTCTTATGCCCCATTTGAAAGCTTCTCCAAATTATGGCTTGGGAACGTGAGTTGTCTCCTCCATTGTCTCTGCACTGGGAGAAGGGAGATAGTAAATGTAGAGATAGGAGACACTTGACTTCTCATCACCCTGCAAATAAGGGTCAAAGAAATGTGCAATGTTTTGTCTATGAAGGCCAAACTAGGTTTTGAGGATGATGATTATATTAAAGATTATTATATTAAAGAAAGCAGCTTGTAACCATCTTTTTGCCTTGAATTGCATTGGCAGAGGTTTTCTTGCTTCTGATACTTGATCCCAGCTCTAGCAGAGTTCTCAGCTCTCTTTTTTTGATGAATAAAGGTGAGGAATTTGCAGCCCATAACATATTTCTGATGTTAAATAAACTTTGGATTTTATCCACACATTTGTCTAGTACTTACTGCACTTCCCAGCTGTGTAGCCACATTTCAACCACTGCAGCCTCTGCTGTCCATGCTGATGCCACCCACACTGGAAGATCAGTTTTAAAGTAATAAAGTAATAATGGATCCAGTGACCAAGGCTCCAGTCTCAAAATTTTATGGTTTTTAAAAACACTTTCTAACTTTCTAACCCCATACAGTTTGAGGAAACTGAATGGGAGTGGGTCTTTTTTTCCAGATAAGTCACTATGGACATCTTTAATGTAACAGTGATTGTGCTATTACAGAAATTCTCCAGTAGGGTGCTGCAAGTGTGATTGCAAATGGCACTAGAATGGAAAAACATTCCAGGAAGCATATTCTCATATGACTCCATTGACACCCTCAAGCTGATCCTGATGAGCTGAATTAAAATGTTCCTCACCATTGATTGCAAATGTGCTGCACAAACACCAGAGGAGTTTGTGTATTGACCTCTTGTGTTCCCTGCAGGGAGAACGGGGGGAAAAGGGTGAGGAAGGCTTTCCTGGAAAAGCTGGCCCTAAGGTAAGGGATTGTATTTCATAGTCTGCTGTATGCATTGAGTCAACCAAGGTGTGATTTTGGAAGGTCTTATACTGAAGTCAGGAGAATAAGATTGCTCTGAAGTTGGAGACGTAAGGGGATGAGCAGATGAGGTTCACTGACTTTCATGGTATTCCAAAATACCAACCCTTGTTTGATGCTCCTCTCTCAAGCCTAAGTGTGTAGGGAGATCTAACCTGGACCTATGTTGGCTTCCTGCAGTCTGTGTTCCCAAGCCATCAAAAAGGCAGTTTCAGAGCCTTGTGAGATGTTGGTAGAACAACATGGACCAGTAGGGATCACATTTTACTAATGAGAAAGTGCTCTTACCAAAGAGTCAAGTCCTTACAATGTTATAGATTTGCTTTTGTTTTTCCAGGGTGAACCAGGAAGCCGTGGCCAACCTGGTGAGCAGGTGAGCAGGAAAAACAGTCTTAACAGCAAACCCTACCTGTCAAAACAATAGCAAGTGACCACATGAGATAACAAAGCCATTTGCCAATGACAAGATCTGGGCAGGTTATTTGCATCTGTGATATTAAAGGTTGAACAGTTGTATGGATGAAACTTATGGTTGATTTTAGAGGTCTTTTCCAACCTTTATGATTCTATGATTGACAGAATAAGGCTACAAGTCTGATGCACAAATTGAGGTTTATTGGGATAAGACACTCATTAAGTTAATAACAATAACCCCACCCTGTGAGTCTGGACTGTACTGCTGCTATTTCAAAAGTCCTTATAATCTACCTGATAGATACCACTCAGCTCCCAGGAAAGTATCTTTACCTGGTGTCTCAGGTAAGGGGGAATCACCACAGCATGGGCAAATGATTCCTCAGGAGTGTCTTCACCAGGCTCCAAGGGAGGAGTGCCTTCTGTGCCCTTCCTTGATGTCACTTCACTGTAGCTGGGCAAACAAACTACCAGGCTTGACATTTCCAGGCAGGCTTGGTCCAAGTGCAACAAAGGGCCAGGCCCCAGCCAGAACACTGCCCTTGGTCTGAATTATCTCCCCATACAGGGATATTTTAAATTTTAACACCACCTTCCAAGACACTTGCCCCTCTCTCCTCAATGTGATGTTCTCCACATTTTATAAGTGTTCTCTTTCCTGTTGTAAGTTGATAGTGCTGTCCCTGAGAGGACTTCCTACATCCTCTGAATTTTGACATGAAGTTGCTAATAGCAGGTATATAAATGCTGTTTCTTCATTCAGTTGTACACCACCCTCCAGAGACCATTCAACACTGCATATATCTGTTTCTGTGAGAACATCATGTTGGCCTATGTCAGATATTTTACTAAAGTCAAGATACATACGAAAAACGCTTTCTTCTTGTCTGCTTAGTTTTCATGTCTAGGGAGGGACTGGATGGGTTTGATATTAGTTTTTAACACATCTACAGTGGCTGTTTTGTATTATCTTTCTGTCCTTGAACTCATACAGACTCACTGATATTTTGCTTCAGAGCATTTTCAGAGGCTAAATTTACACCATGTTTTTATTTTCCCTCTAAATTCTCCTCTGTCTCCTTCAGTGCTAGACACATTGATTGTTCTCTGAATCTCTGGAATCGCTGGGATCTCATTGTCCTTTCCATTCCTGAAAGTGTGCAAGACCAGGTTGGAGTGACCTGGTTGAGGGGAAGGTGTCCCTGCCCATGGCAGGAGGATGAATCTAGATCTTTAGGGTCCCTTCCAACCCAAACCATTCTATGTTAGATAGATTGATCCTGGATAGATCCTGGCTTCTATGATAGCCAGGATCCCACAGTGGCTCTGAAAAAGGCCCACTCCATTGTCACCAAATGCCACTTTCTTTAAAATTCTCCCAACATCACCCAGATATCTCTAGTCATCCTCAGTTACCACAGCATCTTGTTCCTTACCTGATTTTGTCTGCAGACCCATTTCACCTCTACCATGATAATATTTTGTTCTCCCTATACCTAAGATAATCTCTTTAGAACAGGGATTACCTTTTCTTAGTCCAGTATTTGTACAAAACTTATTGAATTTGGGTCCTGTCCATGATTATCTCCTTCGTGATATTGCACTACAAATTCAGATAGAAAAGAATTACACATAGGAAACCACATGGTTATTTTCAGATTACAAACTGGGTAAACTGGGAACTAAATTTTATATATATAGGAGAAACCACATGACACAGAGATCATAGTTATTCCAAGTAATAACAGGTATTATGAAGCAGAAACTCAAAGGTAATGTTCAAACAGAAATAAATCCAAATGTGCACTCAGATAATTCTAGATCTGTTCATCAGGTGACATCTGTACTGTTCACATTAATACACTGCAGTTTTTGCATTTCCAGACTACACCAGATCATTAAAGATGAAAATAAGTCAGATTTTATTTCTTTTTCTGCTTTCATTTGATTGCTTGGTCCTCCTACAGAGCAGCATGAAGGAAATATTTCCTAAATTCTATGGCATTGGTTAACAGGCAAAACCAGAGAAATCTTAATTACTGCTTTAGTAATGGTTTATAAAAATGAAGAAATTATTTGATAATCAAACTAATCTCATTCTCTCTGAGCAAACTACATCTACAGTCAATCTCATGAGAAAACTCAGGCAGGGTCTGTCTCACAGCATTCAGATTTCACACACTTTTCTGATTTTCAGGGCGAGGCAGGTTTTCCTGGTCCTAGGGGCTTACCTGGACTGAGAGGAGAAAAAGGAGACCGGGTGAGTGACTTTGAACTACAAATTGATCTTCTTTTTGAATTAGGATCAGAAGGACTTATCTTGAGTGTCTCTAGATGATGTTGTCCCTTGGTGTGATGGCTGTGGTGAGCAGTTGATTGGCAGGCAGCAAGGTTACCAATACCAATAACAAAAAGGAATTCCCTGCCTTGTTCCCAATTAACACAGAGGTGCTAATGAGCAGTGTCTATCCTAAATGTGAAGAGTTGTGCCATGCTGCTTGTGAGGCAGTAGGAAAAGTTAGGACTCTAGAGGTTAGACTGCATTTTAGAACCCCCTTTCAGAATTACTTGCCTGATTAAAGGACACTTAAAATTCTTGATAACAACAAAAAAATTACTTACCTGCCTCATTCACTGAGCCCTGGAAAAGGCTTTGCATGGCTGAATTATTTTCTCATGGCTTAACTTCTACCCAAGTCGTGGTGTCTGCTGGCTTCCTTTGGGTAGCTGCAGAACTCTGGAGACATCTTCATACCAGGAAATAGTTGTGTCAGGGGCCTGACAGTAAATTTAGCCATGTAAGTGAGATTTGTAATCCTGATAACTGATGACATGCTTGAATGTGATCAAGAAGGATCTAAAATCCACTGAGGTTTTTCCATGCAGTTTACTCCATTATGTGCCTTGTAGAGCACAGGATACAGAATATATTCATGGCAAGGGGTTGAAATGAAATGGTCTTTAACGTTCTTTCCAACCCAAACCAAAAATAGTAATATGAATATTCACTCTGGGTCTTAACTGCTGTTTTGCTGCCTCTCTTTTCCAACTGAAAAAAAAAACCCTCTGCTTTTTTATAACTGCATCAGGCAGTAGGATCTTCTACAAGCAGCTTATTTTAGGATTGGTGCTTTTCTTTCTGTAAAGTCAATTGATATTCATTGGTTTTGAAAATATAGTGAAATTTTGAAGCCATCTGCAAAATGTTATGTTTTTAATTGCTTGCTCTACATCTTGGAACACAGGTAAGATAACTGAGAGTGTAAAATATTTTAGTGAGGCTGATGCATTCAGATCCAAATATGGATATTTCCTACTTTCCTTTCTCTGCTTTTAGGGAGAAAAGGGAAGAGACGGTCTCCCAGCAATGAAAGGTGAAAGAGGAGAAAAGGTAAGTCATGAAAAGACCATGATCTTCCTTAGACAAGAGAGGAAAACAGACAAAGGGGCAGAAACAAGTGATAGAGGAGACTAGAGAATTTGGAAGACTTTTATTTGAACTTTACAGAGAAGCAGCAGAAATAGCTGTGTGTGAGATGGAGGCAATAATTTATTCTGCAATGAAATCTGATAAAATTAAGGACAGTTTCATTAATTCAAGCAAACTTTCTTTTTTCTTTTATTTTATTAAAATTTTCCCTTTTTTCAGTTTTAAAATTGGCTGATATAAAGGAGCCTGTAACTAAAATCTGAAAAGTTTTCTGTGCCTGCCTGTGGGAGATAGAACAATAACTTAAGGAACAGTCTGGGCTTCTGCCATCACAATACTTTCGCAATTTTAGTGAAAGTGAGAGAAGTAGACAAAGGTAATGCCCACCAAAATTTACATTCAACCCTTGTGAACATGAAGGTGAAGAAGAAGCACTGACCTTGCAGATGCTTGTGGGTGTAAAGTGGAAAAACTTCTCTCGTGACAGAGGCAGTAGCATTCAGGATGTGGGTTCTTCCATCAGTCCTCAGTTTATCAGTGACTTTCACCACCTGTGGAGGTGGGAATTCTTTTATGGGTGATCCACTGACATCAGTGAGGCCCCTGAACCTCCTGTACGTGGGAGGTTAACAAGTGTTGGTAGTTCTTGGCTTTCAAGAGTCAGGGGACAGATGTTTGTGGAGCACAGCCCACAGGAAGGTCAGTGGCAGTGCTCAGGAGATCCTCCAGCAACAGCATAGCTTTAACTCAAAATTAGGGGAGAACTGGATTTAGCAACTTAAATATTTGATGAAAAACAGATTTTTTTGTTTTGTTTTGTTTTGTTTTTTAAATCAATGAAAGAAGTTCAGTTCTTGTTTTCTAATCCAGACTTTTGGTCAACTTTAATTTAAAAAGCAAATTAAACTCTGTAGGCTAAACTAGATGGGACAACTTTAGAAATTCATCAACCTGTGAAGTCAGGTCAATGAGAAAATCATAGAGGGATGAAGACAACAGAATGAGAATCCTGCTTGCAACAAAGCAAGGACAGCAAAAATTCTGTCCAGAAGTGTGACTTGAGCTGGGGGATTGGGTTACATCTCATCTGGTAATGCTGCATCTTCTGAGGGATAATGTTGAGTTTTATTTGGAAACCTTTTTATGTAATTGGTTACATTTTTTCCCCTCTCCAGGGTGACACAGGTTCCCCTGGACCCCCAGGCCTACCTGGAACAGTAAGTAAGATGGTGTTTGGTGCTGTAACAATATTGAAGGTATCATTGCACTTCCTCCACATAAATTCCTCAGAAACAATTTTCAAGTTTCTTACTTCTCTGCAGAAACTTTGGGACCTGTTTACTCTGAGATTATCTCCTTTTGTTTCAGAGAAGCAATATCAATTTGTATTTGATCTTCTTATTTTTTTGGTGAGGTTGTACCTTCCTGTGCCTCTTTGCAGAAACAGACCAAGAAACACATGAATTTATTGCTTTCAAAATGAAGATGCAAACTTACTTTAGGGTGCCTGAGTATAATTACAATGAAATTCATTGGTGATTAAATTAGCACCCACTGAATGTAGATTCACAAACCTCTGAGTTCCCTCTAAGAAAACCTGAGTAAGCAGCTTGGAATAAGCACCATCATTGCAACTGGAGAACTTATGCCAGTCACAGATTCTCCAAGACATGGCACACATCCTCTCATCAGCTCTGCTCACCACAGCTGGATACAGCTGCCTCATTCAGAGATTATGGAGAAAATTTGAATCAAGATCATTGGTGAAAATTGAGTAATAAAGACCTTGCTGCAGCAATGGAGAAAGTGTAATTTATTCCCTGCCATTAATTGGGCCTCAGCCTGTGCCAGAGCACATCATGGTGCTTTGAATAGAAAGACTGCACATGTATGAAACAAGAATGACACAGTCACAACACCAAAAATGAATCTGTGTTAATAAAGACAGAGAAGGCAGCTCACAAGCAAAATACAACGTGGCTGGACATGGAGAGGAGATGTGCCACTGCTCAAGGTTCCTGTGTTTGTAGGCAGAAATAATTTCTGTTTGTTATGGTTTCGGAATGATATTTCCCAGTTTAGCACCCCTGACCCCCAAAGACCCTGAAACCACTCACTTCCCTTCTCCCCTCTTCCACCCACGTGTGGCCAGAGAGGAGAACTGGAGGCACAAAGGGCAAAGATTTCGGGTTAGGATAAGAACAATTTCTGGAAAAACCAGTAAGATAAGAAAACAAACAGTAACAGCAACAATATTAATCACAAAAGTGGACAAAAGAGGGAGTGTGGAGCTTCACCTGCCTGCAGCCATGCCACCCAAAATGCTCCCTCCAGTCAGGATCAGCATTATCCCACTGCTCCATCTGCCTCACTCACTCCAATGGAAAGGGACATCCTTCTCTTCTCCAAAGGGAGAGAAAGAACCCCTTTCTTCCACCCCTGGCAGTGGCAGAAGGTGGTAGTGAATAACACAGTGTCTTGGCTGTGCTCCCTCCACTGATCTAGGCTGGAGCCAGGACACTGTTTCAGATGTTAAAAGTGGGTAATGCTTTTGACATGTCTTCATGTTATCAACGTCTATTTTTTTTTTCTTTAAAGTTTTATCAGCTTTGAGAAAAGGTACTGTCTTTTTCTACAAAATGTCATAATTTCTTTTTGTGGCTATTCCTTCAGAATGACTATGTGTTCCCATTGTGATTTCATGTACATGGTACAAAGCAGAGGGAGAACACACCAAGCTCAATCATGGTATCAGGAAATTTAATAATACAGAAGATGGCTCTAAGTGGGAAAGTGAGCTGGAGATTGCTAGCAGTAAAATTGCTATAAGGTTTAAAGATTGATTGTTTTTTTCATCATGGTAGCACACACAGGATAGTCTTGAGTTTATGTTCATGTTTCAAATATTCTGAGAGGTGTAAGATATTTGTGGGCTTTTTTCCAAATACACAGATGTTATAATGGGTTGTTCTTTTATAAACCTGCTTATGGATGTATGGAATGTGCAATCTGTAATGACAGAAGTATATGTAAACTATTGGCATTTTAAGGAAAGTAGGCTATCCTGTTTTTAACACTCTGGTTTCTGTTCCAGACAGCCTTTTTCACCCCACACCCCAGGATTCCTGTAAGTAACATCTCTAATAACTATGGCCTCTGGCTTATCCCCTCTTGTATCTGATAGACACACAGCTCTTAGTGTTTTCTGCTTTATTTAAATGCTTTCAGTAAAGAGCCCAGATTGAGTCTGGTTCTGGGCATCCTCATCACTGTAACCAGCTATGGTGAGAAGTCCAAAGCTGTGCTGGTAAGATCAGCAGTCAATCCAGCTGTGGGACAGAGCTGTGTGCTATCCCAGTCTCTTAAACCGAGTTTAAAATGAAGGTTTGGTTCCCATATGCAGCACCTAGTAGGAAATAAATGACATAACATGGTCTGTGAATAAGTCTGTTATGGATCAGGAGGTTTCATGGATGGCAGAGGTAGGCTGTAGAAGTGCCATTAGAAAGAAAACATGTATGCCAGGTTCTTCAGAGGCTGAGGAAGGAAATAAGGATGTGAAGTAGTACTGGAAAAAGAGACAAGATTTCTTTGGCTTGCTTTTCCCCTTTGCTCAAAGGTTATGCTTATATATACACGCTAAGGAAACATGCAGAACAGTGACATCTTATGTGGTCTTTGTAGTGCTACAGTCACAGATGAAGTTTTTTTCTTTTGCTTTGAGTACATTGCTCTTGTAAATGGTCTGCAAGACAGTAAGAAATAAAAGGCTTGAAGTGTGTCAGCTGTTCCATTTGCTGGGATTTCTACTTGTGCAAAATGACTGTGGTGACACCTGCCACAGCACAGCTCTGCACGTAGCACTGTGAGGGAGGAGAAGGGAAGGTAAGAATAGTTACCTTGGATGTACAGATGTACAAATCAAAGTGTCAGGAGGTGATGAGCCTTGGGAGAGCGTGCTGGGTGATGTTACAGAGGTGGCAGGACCAGCAGGGTGCTGACAGTTGTCATGTGCTCTCCAAAGACCAGTCCTTGCCATTGCCTCCCATTGAGTGTGTGTTGTGTTGTACCAGGAAGCTATTTCATAAATTTTTAGGCTAGTCAGGATCATGAAATGTGCTTGGAGATGGGGTAAAAGAACCACAGAGGTGATCAGGTATAATGGTGGGAAAGAGGCAAAAGCAGTAAAAAAAGAGGTGGCTCCTCACTTTGCCTTCTGTCTCCCACTGTGGCCAGGCACAGCTGAACCCCTCTTCACTTGCTTTCCTTTAAGCAGCACAGGAATTACTGAGGCATAACTGGGACTACAGGAGGACACTGCTGAGAGCAGGTCATGGAAGCTGTAAATCCTCTTCTGGGCCAGGCTGCTGGCAGCTGTCACTGTGTCATTTCTGTGCACTGAGGTGTAGGTAAGAAGTGGGTGGCAATGGATTAAGAGCAGTGGCCAGCAACAGCAGGCAGTGTCAATGGCCTTGGCAGAGAGTCATGGATTTGGCAAACTTGAAAGGACTGGCAGGCAGATTTGCTGGTGGGTTGTGTTAACAAAATCCAGTGGTGTCCTGGGCTGCAGCAATGGCCAGCAGGTCGAGGGAGGTGATTCTACCCCTCTGCTCTGGTGAGACCCCTCCTGGAGTGCTGCATCCAGCTCTGGAGCCCTCAAAACAAGGACACCTTGGATCTCTTGGAGCAAATCCAGAGGAGGCCATAAAGATGATCAGAGGCTTTAAACTGTCAGAGGGCAGCTTTAGATTAGGTATTTGCAAATAGTTCTTTACTGTGAGATTGCTGAGACACTGGCAGAGGTTGTCCAGAGAAGCTATGTGTGCCCCTTGCCTGGAAATGTTCAGGGCCAGGTTGGATGGGGCTTTGAGCAACCTGGTCTAGTGGGTGGCATCCTTTCCAATGGCAGAGGGGTTGGAATTAAATGATTTCAAGGTCCCTTCCTCCCCAAACCGTTGTATGACTTTACAAAGAAATCCTTCCTCTGCTCATGTCTGTCGCTGTTAGATTTTGCAGTACTGTGCAATTCAGGTATCAAGGAAAAAGTGGAAGAAAGGAAAACTTAAAAACTTTCCCCCTTTACTATTGAGTTACTTCTTCCCTTTGCAGTTTTGTTTTCCCTGGTAACATACATCCTTATTCCCATTCAGTAACACCATCCCTGCCTACAAACGTACTGACCTATGCCTGTGCTTTATCATTCTGCTCTCTCAAAAAAGTTTCAGAATTTGAAATGTCATTACACAAAACAACTTCCAGGCACAAACATGCAGGTTTGCAGCTTTAGATCCTTTGCTTGAGCTGCTTTAGGTGATCCTGATATATTTCTGAAGGACACTAGATGGCATCAGGGACTGGTTAAAAGTCAAGTTAATGAGATGCTACTTATAGAGTAAAATTCCTTCCATTATTTATCATAGATGATAATATTTATTCATAATGCATAATAAATACAAGCATAAGTAATATTTGTGCAGCTACACTTATTTTGTCTGTTAGAGAATCATTTGAAAATGGACTGTGAATTCCCAGGTGTTGCAGAAATGATTGGCAAACAGCAGACGTAAATAAAATTCAAGCTGATTTGTCTGGCTCTGTGTTTTGGCTGATCACTATTCCTTGCTTGTGTGTGAAACTTAAATCACTGATGTTCTTACTCTTTCTTGATTGCATAATTGAAACACTTGGTATGATAAATAATGAATAAGTAGTCATTGCTGTTGCCTGCATACATACATTCATAACAATATAAAAATGTGAGTATTCGTGTAGTGCCTGGTTTATTCCAGCTAGTTCCATAATTGTGTGCTTTCCTTTCCAATTTATAAAAAGCAGAAATATGGATTTATTGATTATTGCTCTAGACCACAGGACAAAGCTGATGAACTTCTGTCTGAATGCATATTCAATTTACTGTAAGGAGGAAGAACAGGAATAAATTAATCTTATTAGGCAGTGATGGTGGTGCATGAAAAAATGTACTGACATTGCAGGAGGGAGAGGAAGCTGCATGAATGTATGGAGATGTTAATAGAACTAGAGATCAGGAATAGCTGTGTAGTGCACACCTCTGGAAATGCTCCAGATGATCACTGAACACTTCTTTTTTACAGGTGGAATAGGGAACTGTCTTTATCTGGGATCACTGTAGGATGACATTAGGGCTGTGGCCCTATAGAGAGGTAGTGCAGTGGCACTCCTGCTTTTGCTGTTGGTGACATCATGTGGCCTTTTAAAATGTTAGAGATAAATTTTGTGATTTTGGGTGTATTCTTAGCTAGTCTTCTGCATGAGGCCATAATGTTCTCCTTTAAGCTGAATATTTTTTCAGTTAGTATCAGAACAGACCAAGAAGTCTAGACAGTGATCTCCTTGTCTTAGTGTGGCATTCAGTTTTGACTCATTGACCTCAAAGTCCTTTGAAAAAGCTACTTGGTGTCAGAAATGGGTAACTGATTGAAAGAGCCCACTTGCTAAACAGGACTAGGGTGAGTTCCAGCCCTGTAAAGAGCTTTTATTTCTCTCTTTGTCTTATTGTTTTATATCAGGGTGAACCTGGACCAAAAGGGGACAAAGGAGATCGTGGAATGAGTGGAGAGCCTGTAAGTACAGCCAAGTGTTTCTTCAGTTGGCTTTGAGCTTTAGCAAGGAGAGGACATGAGAGTGGTCAGTTTTGGAGGGAGAGGGTGAGACATTCTCCTTCCCTAGTTGGGATGCTTCTCTTATCAGAAATAGCTACAGTGGTGCTTATCTTTGTACTGCCTGTAGAGGAAGCTACATGACTACTGGAGTTTAAGCACCAAATCTGTAGTTCTGGGCCTTAGGAGCTGAAAAGAGAACTGTGGGATTTGCTAGACAAGCTTGACTGGCAGTAATTTATGTGCAGGATTTATTCAGGGATTTTGAAGTGATGTGGCCCAACTAAATTGCACATTTGGGTACTGCATTTGTATTCTGGACTCTCTTGTTCTGGATGGAGCTCCCAGAAGAGACAGAGCCTCGTGCAGTGACAGCCTCTGTAAAAATCACATTTTCTTCTCTCAATGGAAGGAGCTCCTTTACCTTTCCCTCTGTTTTGCAGGGATTACCTGGGGTCCCAGGTGAGCAAGGTGTGCCAGGACCTGCAGGACTACAGGTAAGAGGGACCTTGAGGAAAATCTTTGACATGACTAGAGCTCTCAAGGTCCATATCACTGTAAATAATCCTTCCCCTACGCACCAGCAGCCCATTTATTTTTTCTCACTGTCATAAGCTCAGGGAGTTCTATTGAGGTGTTTACTTCTGTTGGGCTGCAGGACAACAGGAGGAAAATCAGCTCAGAAATTCAGTATCCTTTGTAGCATGATCAGTATTGTCTGAGAGACTTCCTCCAGCTTCATGGTCCTTCAAGAAGGCAACTTGTACTGCTGCTACCCAAACCACAGGTCTTGCAGATAAGTCACTGCAGTACATTTCAAAACATTGCAGAGCACTCAGATTCAATCCCAGCTCATCTGACCTGGAATGAGTGGTGGCTCATGTGAAATGGTTCTGTGGTCTCAACCATCTTCAGAAAATCTGTTGGGTCACTATTTGAAAACTATTTCAAATCAACACTGAGGTATTTCCATTCAATATGGGAAGGTGTTCACTCTGCCATCCTATGTGCTGTGCCCAACATCTAATCAGCCATACTTGGGCATGAACACCTTAAACAGGTTAACAGCAGTCTGAGCATTCAAAAAAAAAAAAACAACAAAAAACCAACAAACCAAACCAAACCAAACCAAAAAACCCCAATTAAAAACAACGAAAAAAAGCAAAACAAACAAAACCAAACACCCAAAAACCCAGGAAAAACACAGTAATGCCATACAGCTTTTAACTAACATCTGCTCAATGGGGGACAGTTCTGTGAGTAGACTTCATTCTGCAAAAATTCTTCAGAAAGGGCTCTCTGATGTGTGTGATTAGGACAAAACCTCTGCATGGAGATCTAGATTTCTAGAGGACTGATGTTTATATTTCAGAACTGTAGGCAAGTCTTCTCTGCAGGGAAATCATCAAAGTTCAGTTGGAAATTAAGTAGTTGGTAGGCCTGAGCATATGAAGGAGTTCCACCCAGATGAATACCTGCAAGTTTCAGCATCCTGTGCTGAGAAACAGTATCTGAGCTGATCAGTCATAGTAACTCTTTTTAAGTCTCAGGGTTTTATTTTTATAATTCCTTTTCTTGCTGTATAGAGAACTGGGAGCTATTTCCTGAGCCATTAACTCCTCTGTGAATTGGTTAACAAAATCATTGCCTGGTACACATTCAGGCATCTGGAAGCCTTTTTGTCTGGCAAGAGGTCTCCTTCCATGTCTAATCAGCTCTCCTTTCTGCACAGGGTGCAAAGGGGGAGAAAGGAGCCCGAGGAGAGGCTGGAGCCCCTGGAGAGACTGTGAGTAATTGCTTCCCTTGCAGCATTTTCCCCTGGCAATAACACACTGAAGGGGACACTGACATCAGCATCTTGTGGATTTGCAGTCCCAGGCTAGTTGGGCACAGGACACATCCTAATGCACAGCTGGAAGAGGCTGTTTGTGGGCAAACAGCACCATCTGCACCTAACAGATCAATGCCCCATTCAGCCCAGCTCAAGATTGTGCATCTTTTCCTGCTCAGATCTCTCCCTGACTAACAAAACACCCTTTTCTGAGTGTGACTGCACTGCAATGGCAGCCCAGCTCAGGCAGCCAGCTGGAACAGGGAGCTCACTGCTCATTAGCAGCAGGAATTGTTTTTTGAGATTATGATTGCTTTTAGGATTCACTATCAATTCTATTTTTTAAATACTGGCTCATCCAGAAGAATCATCCCACACCTCTTTATGAGGCATTTGTTGTAAGAAGTGCTGCTCTTGTCTGTGTGCTTTGGAACAGCAAAGGATTCCAGTCCAGTTTTATTATTGTGAGAGCATATAAGACCTTTGCAGCTGAATAAAAGGCCAAACACTTTCTTTGCAAGCAAAGAAGGAAGAAACACTGAAGAACTGTTTGAAATAATGATTGATCGAGGGGATGACTGCAATTAAGAGAAGGAAGGATTAGGAAATTATGCATCCTAGCATTGAAATTTCTTCTTCAGCCTATGTATTCATGGTTTTTCTTCTTGGGCTTGTGTCTTTCACTCTTAGTGGAAGGACCACTTAGTATTTTGGAGAGGAGGAGAAAAGAAAATGGAAAAAAAAAAGTGGCAAAAACCACCCCACTTCCGTGAAAACCCTTCCTTGGTTTTATTTCTTTGTATAACCTGGTGGCTCAGAGGATGTTAATGATCTGGAAGTGCAGGTATTTGCAGGCACCTTCTCTTTTCTTCCCATCCTTTCACAGACTGCTGCTGCTCCAAGTGTTTCTTTTGGCTCATAGAGCAGTGACTGTGGCTGACACAGAAATGAGGAAACCTTTAAACCTCTGCTATGAGCAAAGGCTGAGAGGATTGGGAAGTTTGAGCCTGGAGAAGAGAAGGCTCCAGGGAGATCTTAGAGCCTGTTTCAGTGCCTAAAGAGGAAATACAACTGAGCTGGGGAGGGACTTTCTACAAGGGCATGGAGTGATAGGACAAGGGGGAGTGACTTCAAACTGAAAGTAGGTTTAGATTAGAATTAGGAAGAAATTATTTCCTGTGAAGGAGGTGAAGCACTGGCACAGGTTGCCCAGAACAAGCTGGTCTAGTGGAAGGTGTGCCTGTTTATGACAGAGGTTTTGGAACCTGATAATGTTAAAGGTCCCTTCCAACCCAAATCTATAATTCTATGAAACCTCTAATTATAGCATGATAATCCCAAACATACATCTCTATGGGAATATAAATCCCCAAATATATGTCCATTAATGTCTCCCATGAAATTCTGGGGACACACATGGACTTTGACTTGCAAATGGATAAAGACCTGCAATTCAAAACTATACACTCTGGATGGTTTAGGCTATTTCACCTGTTTAGTGCAAAAGAATGTTTTCAGGTTTTGTTCCCCACAGCAGAGAAAGGTAGAACTGTCAACAAAGCATATTTTGTTGACCTAAATATTTTTTATGATAAATCAACATTCTTTCTTCAGTTGTGCTGATTTTTCTGACCCAGACTTTTCTCCCTGTATCTGAGCTAGATTTAAGATTTCTTTTCCTAGAAGGTTGTTTTAAGCTCCCAAGGAGAGCCTTTGTCTGTTTTGTATTGTTTCATTATTCTTTTCACTAAAAAAGTTTCAAACAAATGTGTTATTTTTGCCTTCTTGATGTACAACACCTTGTCTGACATGAAATCCAATCTCACTTGGAACATCTTGTTCCTATGGTGATACAAGTTGTGATTTATATATGCACACACACTCACATACACCTCATTTTTGTTACAACAGGGTTTGAGTGGACCAGCAGGGCCCCCAGGTCCAAGAGGCTTGCCAGGAAATGTGGTAAGTATGCACCAGTGTATTTGTTTTCCCATCTGTGCCCTGATTTCTTTACTTAATGTGTTTTAGTTTTCCCTTCCATGGGGATTACTATGAAGTTCAAAAGGCTGTGTTTCATTAAACTTGTTTCTTATGGCTGAATTGAAAGATCTGGAGGCACCTGGGAATGGTATATCCATGAACTATCTTACATTCATTTTATCAAGGAGAGGAACAGAGCTGCTTCATTCCTCACCAATTTGTCAGAAGCAATTTTTGCTGCCAACTCTTCAAGAGAAAAAATTCAATATTTACTGAATCTTTGTTTTTGTTTTCTTTGCCTTTTTTTCATTTGTCCTTTCCTTTTGTAAACAAGATTTATTGATATAAAAATAGTATGGTAAACACCCAGTTTTGTCATGAAAGCATGTAGGTATTTGAGCCTACAGACCCTTGAAATCAATGCAGTGACCCCCTTACCTGGGGGTTCATCACCACTATTAATTTGTGCATGATAAAACGTTTCATATTTGCTAAAAACATCTTTGAGTTAAATCTACTCCCAGCACCACCAGGGTAATTTTCTTTCTAGTTCCTGGGTTTTCACTGGGCTTAGACTGGAGTAGGTGAAAAACAGCATTTGGAACTCAGGATATGATGTGTTCAGGCACAGGGGTTTAGAGCACAGAGTTTATTACCTGGGCAATCCAAGAAAACCTAAATTGCCCTTCTACTAATTGTTAAGATACATTTGATTTAATTATATTAATGTAGTGATTTAATTTCAAACTGAAAGGTGATATTGAAAATTAAGAACTTTTCAATTTCATATTCCATTAAGCAAACTTCTATACCAGTAATACCAATATATTACCTATAAGAGCCAATACAGTTGGAAATAATTTTTACTGGTGCAGAAAGGAAAATAATTATCACATCCATTCTGAGGTCAATCCAATCTAAATGGTGCCAAGACATGATTTCACATCTTAAAACGGAGTACCATTCTCAAATATGTTTTGGTGGGTTAGGAAGTTACAGTACTTAATTGAGAGCTCTAAATCATCTATATTTTGACACAGAGTCCTTTGAGCCCTGCCAAGATGTTAAAAGGATTGAAAACTGAAATAGAGGAAGAAATGAACACAGCTACTTTTCCCAGTGTTGGGAGGCTTTTGGCTTCTCTGGTACAGAGGTGGTGATTGGGGGTTGTTGGTAGCATATTAGGAACTACTGAGAATTTCACAAAATGAAAGAAATAGTTACTGGTAGAATGCACAAATCTGGTACTAGCTCAGTTTCTGCTTTTTCTGTTTAGCTTTTTTTTATATTGAAAAAGAAATTCCTCCTTTAAGGACCTGTTACACAGTTCTTCTGTGGTGTTCTCTGGATTACATGTTTTCTGTACTGGGAAGTGTAGAGCTGATACTGATCCTTGAGATAAATTGTACTGAACCCACAGGTCTCCCTCTTTGTTTAAAATCCAATACTGTCTACAAAAATCTTCCAAGCTTTAAAGTTCTTTTCTCTCCAGGGTGTGCCTGGAGGCCCTGGACTCCCAGGAAGGGCAGGAGAAAAGGGGGAAAAGGTGAGTTGGTTCTTTGATGGGTTTGATTATTTTTTTTTCTTGAGCATTTTAAGTAATAGGGACAGATGTAGTCTGAACTGGGAAATTATTTCATAGGTTCATGGATGATTAAGACACGTGAGTTCATGAATTCATCTTGTCTGAACTTCTCTATTACACGTGCTGTAAGGTTTTCACTCAGTTACAACTTTAAAATTTACCTGAAAAAATCACTAAGATGTGACTGGATATAGTGAAGTCACTGCTACACAATTATGGTCTTTTGCTGTCCTCATTACCTGACAAGAGCAGGCATTTGTTGTTTTAAGAAAATCCTATTCATCACTGTAAATCCAAAGCTGGATTTGGCAAAAGAAAAACTGGCTTGCTGTCCCCTTTCATGGACTTCTGAAGTCAGGGGGTTGTGTTTGGTCATGCACCCCAGAGTGCCCAGCATGCTGGAGTCCTGACCTTTGTTTTCTGGAGTAGGAATGATTAATCAGAAACATGACCCCCTACATCCATGTATTTGGGGCTGAAAAGGGAATGAATCCCAGATCCTACAGTAAAATCTTCTTCCAAATTACTGAGCTCTACCTCAGAGTCATGTGAGGACCAAGGGCTCTCATTCAGTGTTGCAGAAAGAGTGATGCACTTCATTCACAACAAAGAAGCAACAGTATATTTTATTGATATAAGACACTAAGTTAGCAAAGTTCAATGGTAAATGCCACAGTGGTTTAACTAGATTCAATGCAAGGTACACTTGATTATTTACTGCATTACAGGGACAGACAGAACTGTCACGGAGACCCTTCCATTGAGTCATGAGGTTCAGAAAGGATCCCTTTCTGTTCTAAACTCTTCTCAAAGAGGAATTTAGGTGTGGCCGCATCCAGACATAGTCCCAAACTTGATCAATATTTTGTCTAAAGCATTATATGTGTGCAACCAATCCTTTAGATCACCTAGCCAAAGTTTCAAAGTTTCTGATGCATTTATTACCATTTTGTTTGCTGAGTATCTGATGTGATAGGTGATAATTTGAGGGGTAACCTCAAATTATCCATGCTCAAGGGGGGATCTGGGCTGTCCACTGTTCTTGGGGTAAGATGCTTGGCTCATATTTTCATGCTGGCTACAAATGCTAGTTTCTCCCAGATTTGTGAAGACCTTGACCAGCACTGTGGTCAGGTGAGCACATTGCCCAAGCCAGCCCTTGCCTGTAGGGTTGTTCTCTGCCTCCCCTGAACCCACTGTGAGTCAGATGCAGCCATCACAACCAGGTTCATCCACCACTACTGCTTCTGCTGGGTGTCACTTGGGCAGGGTTATGGGGAGCAAAGATCAGGCTGGGATCAGGGCACATTCCAGCATTTCTCCGTGTCACAGCAGGGATAACCAGTTTTGATGAGTTCAGGTGGGGTGTGCTCCATAGAGAGAGCACACCACCATGTATAGCTGGTTCCCAAAACATTTTGAAATCTTCTTTTACTTTCCTTAATGGAAATTACAAGAGATTACTGAAGGAAGAGAATCCCATTAAAGAGAGTTTCCTATGATACCAAAAGAAATTCAGATGAGACAGCTAGGAAAAGATCCATGTCTTTCAGTTCCACTGAAAGTAAGAGATGGTAATTGTCTATAGTATTCTAATGAGTTCTGATGGCTTCTCTTCTACAGGGTGATCCTGGAAAAGAAGGAAAAGTGGGTTTACCTGGGCCACCTGGTGAGCCAGGGCGTGCTGGAGAGCCAGGATTGCCTGGGAAGGGTAAAGATGGAGAAAGGGTAAGTACTGCTGGCAAGCTTTGTGCTTGACTAGTTCAATGTGAGACAGACAAGCATGACTTCTGCAGGACAGCATGGATTTACCTGAATCCATGGAAGGCCTGTCTGTGGAAAATGCTCCAGATCCCGTCTGTGCATAAAAAACTCAGAGAGAACTGAAGATGTGTTTTTGAAATTTACATTTAAAACAGAGACCTCCACAAGGATTAGCCATTGTCCTTGTGACTAGTACAAAAATTATTAGCTTGATGGAAGGTCCTAAAAGCTTTTAATTCTTGCCCAATTAGCAGACTGTTAATTACATGTTGTCAGTAAAATATTGCCAGGATGGTGTGAGCTCAGGAGGGGAGTGGTGGGGAAATTGCTGCCTTGACTATAGCAAAGTCCAGGCTCTTGCTTGGCTGGATGGTGACTGTCTTCTTGGTTTGCTTTTGTCACTTTAGGGGGAAAGAGGACCACCAGGCTTACCAGGACCCTTTGGACATAAGGTGAGCATGGACTTCATTGTGGACTGCTCATCTTAATCACTTGGACTGGAGAAAAGAACATGGTGCAAACATGGTCTGTTTTCCACTGGAAAATAGAGTTTGCAAAGCTCTGACTCATAAATGCACTTCTAACCTTCTAGGAGGTTCCTTTCTTTATTTTTCCAGCATCTCTGAGGATGTAAATACTCGGGTATGAATTAGCTGTGTTCACTTTCCATATTTAAAATGCGTTCCAACCCTATAAGAATTCAGCACAGATAGATGTCTCAGTGCACTTTTCCAGGGAAACACAACCAGGGAGACACTGCATGGCTCAGGGGTGATCTGCTCTCAGTACCAATTGTCAGCAGCCCTCAAAGAGAACTTTTCCCTAGCACTTATTCCCTTCACCTCTCTGCAAGGAGGATGTGAGTTATTTTCTAGTAGAACCAGGTAGTTCTGTTTTCCCCTAGCAAAGACTAACAAGTTAAAGAGATTGATGACACTAACTTCTGCTAAAGTAATGTTTATTCCCTTAAAAGCACACACACACACACAAAAAAAAAAAAAAAAAAAAAAAAAAAAAAAAAAAAAAAAAAAAAAAAAAAAAAGAAGGAATAAAAAATCTTTGATTCTGGGAGGATCTAGATCATGCTTGAACATTTAATTCAGACATTTCATAAATTGTCCTCTTCAAAATGACCACGTTCTGATCTGGACTAGGAGAAGAATCAGATGTTGAAACAGATTCGTAAATGATAGAAGTAGGATTATAGCAGTATGAGACCAAATCCATCTAGGTCCCATATTTTTGAAGCAACCAAAGTGCTATTATTTTTTTTTTACATTTTGATGCATTTTGTACAAATGCATTGTAGTCTTTTCTATTTATCTTTGACAATTCAGAACACAGACCTACACCCACACAGAAACACACTAATAGACTGAGAATTAATATAAAAGTCAGAAAAAAACGCTAAAAGAAATCTTATTAAGCATTCTATTTAATAGCAGCAGAAGATGATAAAAGTCTTAATTGTGTGGGAGAAAATACTATTGAAATTTCTGTATTAAAATTACCTTTTTGAATAAAATAACTGATAAGGGACGTGTGGAGTGTTTGAACTAATCAGAACGCATTTTTTTCTCACTGGCCTTGCAGTATTATTTCTTTGTAGTAAAAGATTAGCTAAAGAAGAAAGCAAGAAAGGGGAAAATAGGAGATATTGCAGATTTAAATGGGTAAGAGTGGGCAGAATCCACAGGTAACAATTTTTCTATCGTGCTTCTATATAGCTAGAAATAATGTCATAATAAATAGCATAAGTAAGATTCGTTGTTATAAATCTACTGCCAACATGAGACCAAATCTCACAACTGCAATGCAATCCATAAAAATCTTATTGATTTCTCCCTATAACTAGAAAACAGATGTTAAATTAAAGTCTTACAGCTGAATTCTTTCTTAGCCCTCTCTCTGCAGTGTGCATTGAACAATGTCAAGCTGTTTTCTGTGCTATTCAGGTTTTACTTTGAAAGTTCTGTTTTTAAGAAGGGAAGGGTCTCCTTTTCTAGTAGAGTGCTTAAGAGAAAGTAGTAGAAGTTTTGAGGTATATTTTACCAAAATAATTTTATAAACTTCTGTGAGTAGGCCTACATTGGTAAAGGAAAGGAGAATATTAAGATGCAATAAAACTTCCCTAATCTTTTCTTCCCCAGCTAAATGATCTATGTTCAGTGATTTTTGTGCCTTAGCCTTCTACCATAGAGAAGCAGAGAGAGAGAAAAGTGATTTATGGTGCTTAATGCTTCCCTAAGCCAAGGAAAGTGCCTGCTACCCTGTTGAAGCCACTGTTTCTGGATGTGGCTCCTGGGGGCATGGTTTGGGGTGATGAAGGTGGTGCTGGGCTGGTGGTTGGACTGGCTGTTCTTAAATGTCTCTTCCAGCCTTGGTGATTCTGTGAAATGCTGGAAATTTGATGCAGTGCACTCCAATAAATGAATGCACTTGCAAAGATTGTGTTTCCACTCAGTTATGTGGTGTGATGTGATGTGGGGCACACTGAGCCTGCAGAGGTGGGCTGGGGGAAAAGGACACTTCACTGGCATGATGAGACAGTGACTGTGCCATATCCCCATGCTGCCACAAGCAGAATCTGTCCCTCTGTGGGCAGGATCAGGACCAGATGTACTCATGTGACATTCTGGTGTACAGCCTGCTTGCATTTCAGCACATTTTCTCATCAGTGCACAAAGCTTTTAACTGTTCCCTTTATTTCAGGGTGAGAGGGGAGCTCCTGGCCTCCCTGGACAGCCAGGAGACAGAGGAGTGCCAGGAATCGGCCTGCCTGGACCCCCTGTAAGTAGCAGGTCCTGCTGCAGCCTGTAACAAGGTGGAAATTCAGGATTGGCACCTGGGGAGTGCCTGTGCTCAGCTGTGCTGAGAGCCTGTGGGACGTTTTGCCTTCTGAAGGTGCAGGTTCCAGGCAGGTCCAGAGGCTGCCATTTGTAGCTCACATTTCTGTTAAAAGGGCTAAAAGTGCTATAGGATTGATTGGCATCCCTAACTGTCACTCCTGAATTTTGTGCATGATCCTGGCACACTGGCTGTGGATGTGAGTGGAGATCTGTGCCATGGCAGTAGCTCTGGTCTCCTGGACAGAGATAACCTTGATATAACCTTGATATAGCCTTGATATAGCCTTGATATAACCTTGCTGTTGTGTAACCCCTGTTGGAAGGGATGAGTGTGGCACACATGCCCACATCAGGGACGTAGTGGGACTCCAACAGCAAAATACAAAATCAGATTGCTTAAACTACTGCATCCTCACCATAATTTCACACAAATATTTGGCAGGTTTGACCTCATCCAGCCCTGCCCTCCTGAGTATCAGTTGGTCACATGGTGTATATGGTAGTCTGCTTGGAATATTTGGATTTTCCTCGTGCTGGGCTTTGATCACTCCAGTACTTGTCATGTACAACTCCTCTAGAAGTGAGGGGGATTTGGGAGTGCTCTGGCAGTAGTCCTGCTCAGAGACCTCCAGCTATGCACTGAATTTGCTAGTGAAATATGTTTAGGTGTAAGCAAATACTATTTCTGGCTGTAATTGCTAGAGAACATCTGAGCCCTTGCATTCTTTTGCAATACCTCAAACATGTCATGATCCTGGACCAATTATTCAGTGTTTGGTTATCAGTGCTCTGTTTGTCTAGATATAAATGTCCCAGGATATAAATGTCCCAGTTAGTACAGAAAGTTGCCTTGAAATGGTAAGTCATATTGCTGGGTAATGAATTGAAAAACCTGGCTTTCTGAGGTGTATATCCACTTAATATTTGCTTTTACCATGCTGAATTCTATCTGAGTTAAAGCAGACAGGGTAGATCCTGTTCCACACTGTGACTCTATCATGGCTTTTATGGTTCTCACAAGGTTACCAATGACTGCAGGATTCCTGGGTGTCCTTTGTTACGATTTATCTAAGGAACAATGGTGTACTTCCACTTCTCAATGTTCAGCCATTAATTAAAATTAAATTTAAAAATGAGCGTCTGGCTTATTTGAAAATCACTAGCTAGTAGATAGTCTTTAATTACAGATTTTTAGATTCAGTCCAGGGCTAGATGAGTTCATGTCTGCATCCTGATGTACACAGGATGACAAAGTTGTTCTTCATTGGGGATTTAGCATCCTCATCTCCATGAACACAAATGACTAAGGACTTGACTCCAAATGCAGACATCTCTTGTCTTACACCAGAAGATTGTTTTTTTTGATGTCTTCATTATTTGCCCACTGTCAGGATGTGTAGCCACCTACACACCACACTGTTCTCAAATGATATGTTTTATTTATTTAATTTGCTTTACTAAATGCTTATTTAAAAAAATAAAAAAAAAAAAAAACAACAAAACAACAGCCAAACCTCCATTATGATGGGTTTTTTCCCACTGTAGATTCATCATAACCTCAGCTCCAGTGCAAAGACTGGAATTGGGAAAAAACCCCTCTGTATAACCTTGAATCTAGCAGACTGTCACAAAGACTGAATCCCACAGTAAAAAAAAAAAAAAAAAAAAAAGCCAGAATAAAATCAGTGGAGTTGCTTCAGTGCATATTACACACTGAATTAAAGACGTCAGCCTCTACTCGTGTTAGCAATGTGACAAAATCGTGTTTATACTTCAGCTTCAGAGCTGAGAGCCAACAACTCTTTTTAATTGGAATCCTCACCCTGTTTCCTCCTGTGCCCTTAACCTCTATCAGGATGTGCTCCCTGCACAAAAAGTATATATAGATGAGGATTTTTTTTACCTTATCTGCTGAAGTATTGAGTTACAATTTACATAACACTGAGCCATAAACTTGAGCATTAGCAGAGTGTGTTATTTCCAACTGAGTAGGGGACAGCTTGGACAATTGGGGTGAATTCACAGGTTTATGCTGAATTTGCCTAATGGATGGATGCACAGTATAAGTAGAAAGGTTTCAATCTTACCCTTGTTGGTATTAATTAAATTATGCATTTAGCCATTTCTTTAACATGCACTAAGGTATCTTCTTTCATGGAGACATTGTGAGGATTAGTGAGTTACTGTGCCTGAAATTGCCAAAGGAGAGGAGGTATAGTGGTATCAAATTTATTCAAGTCCTGTTTTGGGTGTGTTTTGAATACCAGATGGATTCACCATGCTGGATATGGTCCTGCCTCACTTCTGTGATGTTCCTGTACAAGTGGGTACCTGCCAGTGGCTCACTCTACTCAACTGCACATTTTAATTTGCATCCCCAAACAAGCAGCATGCACAAGCCCACTGGTCCCCCAGCTTTAACCTGAATTAAAGAACACAGAAGTCCCATGGGATGTTTTTCTCTGTGTAAGAGGTAGCTGAATGTAGTGGTCTTCAGAACCTGGGGAACTTGTCCTGTCCCAGCCCAGGAGACGTGTGGATGTGGTTCTGTGTCCCCAGCCCCAGCCAGGAGCAAGGATTGTCCATGGGCACAGGCAGTGCACACACAGTCCAGTGAGAGCTGGAGACAATAATGCCTTAGTGCAGGACCCACCCTGCTCGGCCAAAGGGACATGGGAATTTTAACTGTTTTGATTGCTGTGTCTTTTCTGTTTTAGGGCCCTGCAGGACCCCCAGGAGACAAAGGGTCACTGGTACAGTATGTCTTTCTAACTATACCCAAATTCTTTGGGGAGGGGGAAACCACACTAATTATGTTTTCACCAGTCATTTCATGAGGGCACTTGAAATTGCTTTGGTTTTGCTCAAGGAATGGTCACAGGGTGACTAACTCCAAAGGGAACTTCTCCTGTGTATTACCAAGTACTTGTCTGCTATACTGAATTGTGAGAAAGAATTATCAAGAGCCTTGGTCTGGTGAAAACTATTCCTTATGTGTCAGTAGTCTTGCAAGAGAAATAATGAGTGACTTGTTTCACCCTTCATTCAAAAAATTATTTCAAGACACATAATTCAGAATACATTGCTTATAGCCAAGGCCTCAATGGTTTAAAAGAAACTATTTTAAAACATTTTTCTTACTTAAATCTTACAGATTTTGGTATTCACCAAACACACTTTAGTTCCTCAAAATTCAGTTTTTCAAGGATGCAATCCATTGGTGTGGCACAAACAACTGTGTGTCATGGTCTCAGTAGACACTGGCCTGAATTTCCAGCACAACAGCCAGTCCCAGCCAGTGTGATAGCCTGGAACTGAGGAGATGGACCTTCTTTTCTCTTCTACTGTCCTGTGCTCAGTCATATTTTCTCCCTGATCAAAAACCTGCCTCCTGTAAAGAGTCATTATTACCTCTGCATTGAATGTATGGGAAGCTTGACTTGAGGCACAGAAATGACTGATACCAGGATAATGCAGTGTCAGCTGTAATTATATTTTTTCTTAAACTCTCTCATAGTTGTGTTGGTGCTATTAGGTTAAGGATTTCTTCTCTTCAGCTAAGAAGCACCTCATAAATGCTACTCACATTACTGGGTTTGTCTGTTCTCTCCCTACCAGGGTCCCCGTGGTGTACCTGGTATCCCTGGACCACAGGGGCCTCCTGGCCAGGATGTAAGTAAAATAAAAGTGTAAGTGCTCAAGAAATTTGTCAGTGCTTGGATCTAATTTCCTGAAAACTTTGTGCTGATAATCAACTTCAGTCACTGAATATTACTAGAATTATCCAAGGGACATGATTTGCAGAAGTGGAGCTCTTACAACTTAAGATGTCAAAAGGGAAAATAGTTGGAATAAGGATTGCTTCAAGGAAAGTGGGGGACTTCACCACTGAACCATTTTAAAATGATGCTGGAGAATGCACTTGGCAGCATACACTAGATAAAAATCCCACACTGGAAAAGGATGGTGGTTAGGCTGTCCAGGAACTTCTTAGAATCCATTGAGATAAGTACCCTTTCTGTTACAACAGGGCCACAGCTGCTAGGAAGTTCTCTATGAGTTCATTTTGCTGCTGCTATTGTGCATGTTTGAGGACATTTTAACCTCTTGGTGCATTGTTCTGCTGCTGTCTCAGTGGTGAGTCATGGAACTGAGGAAGAGAGGAACGTGGCAGACTCCCAGCTGGAAAGCTGGCCCCTCTCTCTGCCTGGTTCCTCTTCAGTGCTGCATCAGAAAGAGAAGAATCTTTTTCCTCTGTGATGTGGAAACCAGTCCTCTGAAGAAGGCTGAGAAGATTTTGAAAGGCTTGGTCTCTGGGTTTAAGGGAATGCTGCGGGGAGGGGGAAGGGACCTCCTGTAACTCTCCTCAGTGTTGCTCCATGATGCTGTTGTGTCTGAAATGGGTACCAGCTCTCACCAACTCCACACCAAGCACTTTTCTACCCTGGTGTGGGTTTACTGACATCCATCAGGTGGCCCAAAGGAGTACTTTCCTGTGGAAAGTAGGTCTTGTTTTCTTCCCACCTACTTACTGCCCAGAGGGGTTGTGGCTGCCCCATCCCTGGAAGTGTTCAAGGCCAGGCTGGAGGGGGCTCTGAGCAGCCTGGGATAGTGGAAGGTGTCCCTGTTCATGGCACAAGTTTGGAACTGAGTGATCTTTTTATGGTCCCTTCCAACCCAAACCATTCAAATATTCGATGACTTTATACTTTGTCACAAGACAAATGAAGCCAGGGTTTTCTTCCACAGCCCATGAATGGTGCCTTGTGTCCCTGAGCAGCCAGAGATTTGGGATGGATTGTGTCCTGCCTGTCCCTAGATCTCATCACCTTGCCTCAGATGTTTGAAATTTTTAATTAGAATGTTTTGAACAGGAGATAGGATAGATGAGTCTGTTGGAGCTGTGCTGTGTGAGGGGAGTGCCTGAGGCAGCTCTTTGGAGTCTCTTTCTGGCTCTGCTCAGATCAGCATTGGATGGTCAACTCTTGGAGATGCAGCATTAAGGTCTTTACATTTTTCCCTGCAGAAAATTAATCCAAACACAACCATTCCTCTACTCCGCTACTTAGAAAACACATTCTCTCTTACACTCACTGCTTTAATTGCAGTCAATATGTCTTTCAGAACCTTTCTGCATTGTCTGATCACTTGTTAAACCATTCTGTCTGTGTTTCAGGAGGTACAGGGCACATTCCAACATTTCTTGGTGTGTCAGCAGGGATAACCTATTTTGACAAGATAATGCATTTGCAGTTTCCTGATTTCAATCTTTATTTAACTAGCATAAGGAACTTTTTGTTCTGCTTCTGCACTCTTGTATGCCAATGCACTGTTCCTGTATCCTTTGAAACATGCCCATTTTTGTACTCTGCTGTGTTCAACAGGATATTATTGGATAGGAAAGCTCCAATTTGAATTGCTAATATGAATTTGCCGTGTTACTCTGAATCCATGCAGTGTCAATTGCCTGCATGACTTGCCTCAGTGTCTTGCACTTTGCTGTGGCCTTTGCAAATGTATTCCATGTTTTTTTCTGAGACTGAAAGATTCTTTTCAATCACATTTACATACATCAAGTTACTCTCTAAATTATTTTTCCAGTTGCAAATTCATCAGATGCTTGCGGAAGTGCCTGCTATCAGTGCATTCTCTGATTTAGCAATTCACATTTACAACTGCATTTGGGGAGGTGGAAGAGTCAGTACTGCTTTTGCAATAGCTTTGGCCAGAATTCTCTCCCACTGAGAGAATAAATTGGGTTTTTTACATGCCTACATTCTAGAATTTTTCTGGTCTCCTAAAAGCGTGTCATTATTTTTTGGGATAGCCCAAAGTCACCTTTTGAAATATCTGATGGCTACTCAATCTAATATCAAGAGTTCTCAGGACTTGTGTCAGTGTCTTGTTTTATTAAAATATAAGTTTTGAAAATATTTGCCTAGGTTTACAGTACAATTGTGCTGCTTTGGCCTTGTTCTGTTCCTCTTAGCAAAAGCCTTGCTATTTGTTTGTCCTCTAGAGTTCATTATGTCCATAAATCCCTATGAATGATCTTTTTCTGTGACAAAGCTGGGATATGTTATCTTCTTCCATATATAAATTTTCTTGTCTTTAAATTTGTTTTGTTTTTTTTTCTCATTAACAGAAGCTCCAATTCTTAAAGCCTGAAGAGTGTGCTTTTTTTAGGTTTTTACTTCCCCAGTAATATGACTAATTTCTTCCATAACAGAACTACTACACTTTGTGCCTACTTTAAAGACCTCAGTCACTTAAAAAAATTACTTTCTCTTTCTTTTGGGGAAAAAAAAGCCAAATCACATTTCAATCTTACAATATTCCTGTATCACGCATTAAAATAGTATAGCCTTAAGTACCTTCTGTCAGAGAAGCTGGTCAATCTCCTGGTCTGAGAATGATGAAAAAGTATGTTCAGTGATGTTATATGCAGTGCTGTCTCCTGCAGCTGTTGCAGAACAGGCCCCTCCTGCCTGGTTAGATTAGGTATATAGAAGAAATTCCTAACTGTGCAGGTGAAGCACTGGAGCAGAATGCCCAGAGAAGCTGTGGCTGCCCATCCCTGAAGTGCTCAAGGCCACGTTGGGTGGGGCTTGGAGCAGCCTGGTCCAGTGGGAAATGTCCTGGCCATGGCAGGGGGTTGGAATGAGATGGGCTTTAAGGTCCCTTCCTACCCAAACCATCCCATGATTCTATAAAAAGGTTTATTAGAAGATATAAAATGACAGGACAAACCAGAGTGGGCAGGTGCAGGGCTCAGACAAACAAATGCAGTTACCAGCTCTGGTTTGCACACAACCAGCCCCTTTTATTCCCTCTTCTGTCTACCCCCCCTGCTTCTTTGTTACTCTCTCTCCCCTCATGCATCATGCACAGCCCCTCGTGCATCTCCCCAGCTCTACCAGTCCCTCAGCCCTCCCAGTTCAGGGACCCCAGTTTACAATCTTATCACTTGCAAGGTCCAGGTTGATCTCCCTGGAAGTGCAGTCTGGTTTTTGATAGGCTATCAGTTACTGCAAGTGACAAGATCTGCTTCTTCTTAGGTCTGTGTCTTGGAAAATTTAGTTTCTGCTTTCCTCCTTTTCCCTTAATTTCCCAGTTGACAAGGTTCTGGGTAAGGTAACCTTGCTGCAAGGAGCCTCCTCATATTTCCACATGCCTTGATCAATTAGTGTGAATGTCCAGGTTTGCTTCCCATCACTTCCATCCCTTTTTTGTTGGTCAGATTTGTGTCCTCGATGTTCTAATTTATGACTTCTTCCGTCTCTTCCTTTGTTGAATTCAAAAAGGTCCTTGACCAGATACCCCTAAAGGAGCAGACACTCTGGCCAGCCACCCTTACACTTCATGTTTTGGGAATCATCTGTTCTCCCCTGACTGCTGGGAGATAAAATATTTCTGTTCAACACATCTATTTAGTGTCCTTAGATTAGGAAACAATCTGAACGAGACATTCTCTTATCCTCCTATTAGCAGTGAGGGCACCTGTTTAATAGGATCTTTCTGTATTTTGATTATGATAATTTTAATTAACATAAACATTGAATTAATCACTTTTTAATTAGGTTAATTATTTCTGGTAACTAAGTTCCAGCATTACTGAGAAGTTAATCTTCACCCTGCGTTTGCTTTCATGATTGCAAAACCTTTGTGGATGCATAAATTACTGCCAATGGATTTGCAAAGCAGAGTTTGCTGTTCTGAGGTTGATTTTCTCATCCAGTTAGAAGGACATTCCAAGGAGCCTTTGTGTTTGTTTTAGGATACTTACACCCCAAACCAGGATACACTTATTAACCCCCCTATTGCCTCTTTATTGCTGCAATGTATAACTGATTTAAGATACTGCATTTCAAGTTTAATTTTCAGTTTTGTAATAGAATTATCCCACCATATGCCTGTGTGACTTACACACTTCCCTTATACACTTATGTATATAAGACTTACAGACTTTATCTTTGAGTATTTTCACATCATCACTTACCTGAGCATTATTTCCCCCATCATAGGATTTTGCCTGTTAACTACATCCGCACTGAATTTCTTCTTAGCTACAGAATCACGGAATATTCTGAATTGGAAGGGACTCACAAGGCTCATTGAGTCCAAGTCTGAAATGAATGGGCCATGAGGAGATCAAACCCACAACCTTGCCATAATTAGCACCATTTCCCAACCAAGCTAAATATTGTTTTTTAGCATTTTCAGCAGCACCGTTTCCATCAGTTCCCATTTAAAGACATTTCCTGTGTGTCAGATTGTGCAGACTGATGCTCTGGATACTGTGCATCACAACTCCTCATGGCTGACATCTTTTCCCTGTACTGGTGTGCTGTACCACTCACTGGATATTTTGCTTTGTGCCAGCCACTCTTGGCTGCAAGCTCATGAAAGTGTTCAAGCTTTATGAGCTTCCCAACACTGGTTGTTATTTGAGTCTGTGCATTTTCCCACATTGTGTTAGCAGCATTTCTTTTCAGTGCCATGCAGTTTTTTGGTCACAGTCATTTCCTTTTTTTTCCTGAATTTTATAGCTTTTTCTTTTCCAGTTCCTTCCCCTATTAACTTGTCAGATGCAATTATAACTTCCTTGTCTTCATTCTAGCATTTTTGTTCTGCTCTGAGCAATCTGAAGCTGCATCAGGGGAGGTTTAGGTGAAATATTAGGAAAAGGTTCCTCATCCAGATATTGGCCAAACACTGGAACAGGATCCCCAGGGAAGTGGTCACAGCACCAAGACTGACAAAGTTCAAGGAGCATTTGGACAATGCTCTCAGACACTTGATGTGACTCTTAGGATTGTCCTGTGCAAGAGCAGGAGCTGGCCCTGATTTTTTGTGGGTCCCTTACAAGCCAGGATATTCTGTGATTCTATATTTGCAGCTTGTCCTTTTTTATCAGCCTTTTCTAACTCCAGGCTTCTACAGACCAGCAAGATTTCCTCTGGTTTTGATTCTGCTTCCATTGGCCTGTTCTCTGATAATGCAGCATGCTGAAGTGCCATCTTCTATATCTGGTTTGTTCACAAGAGCATCTGGTTTGGCTCACAAGAGCATTTTCAATGGGCATTCTCTTTTGGCAGTCTTGCACCTTTCAATTGTTTGACTTTTCCTGGGGATTCAGTGTTTTTTTAATGTTTGTCAGCCCTGGTACAGAGCTTAATCTCTCTTCCTGTCTCATTTCCACCCTTTTAGAGACGTCACCAGCTCCACATTGTACAGTGTGCAAGGAAGTGGGTTCATCCCTTTTGTCTCCAGGCAATCTGATACCATGTGGACATGATAGCTGTGCTTAATCCTTTCTAAGGATTTCCATTTCATTCAGTCTCTTCTTGCATGTCTTTTCACATAGCTGAGAAGTCTTTTCCTGTATTCTTTTTTTTTTTTTTTAAATATCTTTAAATACTCAAATTACACTGTTAGTGCCATGTTCATATTTCAGATCCCAAAGCAGAAGGCTGTCAGCAAGCCCTATGGCATATATTTATAACTGTGCTACTAGTCAGCATGAAAGACATTTCTGAACTGTCTTTTCTGTGTTGCTTTCTGATCCAGGATTTTTCTCATGGCTCAAGTTTTTGCTTTGCATCACACTTTTTAAAGCAAGTTCTGTGTGAGTCTTCCTGAACAATGTAGGTCTGGGAATAAAAGATCTGTGTAATTGTTACTTAGGCATTCCTCTTCCCATTTGCAGAAGTGGCTGAGAACCACAGTGGAGAGGATGTCAAAGCATGACCTGACAGCATCTGAAGGGGAAGGGACTTTGGGAAAACCCAGTCCTCTGGATTCATCCTGAAGTTCTGTGGAAGAAGGAAAGCTATAAATTACTAAAATGTTTACTTATATTTACTCAATTCCCCAGCAGGACATCTGGGGAGAATTGTGAGCTCAACATCTTCAGACATTATCTTCTCTTTGTTCTCACTTGCAGAAGGTTTAGTTCCTCAGGAAACAAGAGTTCATCCATGAACTTCAGTACTACTTCAGCTCCACTTTAGTTCCACTTCAGTTTGTGTTTAATTTTCATCTCTTAGAAGTCAAGGTAATTGAAGGGTTGTTGCTCACTCAGAAGCATTTAATGTGGATATAGAAAAAGATAATCAATCTATTTTTCCATTTTTTTCTCTCCTCTAGCAAGACATACAGGTTTTAATTACTAAGTGAGACTCAAGGATGAAATTCAAGTTTGCCCTATAGCTACAATTGTGGTGTATCATGACACACAGTGCTCTTCAGTCATTAATCCCCATGTCCCCATCCATAAATAATGTGTAATGTGTAAATAAATCAATGAACTGATTGGAAAATGGGCTAACCTAACACAAGGTGGCAGAAAGAACATCCAGTGCCCTTTCTGGCTAAGCATTTCACCAAATTTTAAAGGAACTTTCTATATGGAAATACTAGATAAGTCTCAAAGAGTAGCTCCTGCTGAGCCTAGACTGATTGGAAGACACTACTTGTACCTTGACCAGCATCCCAATGTTGATGCAGCCCAAAAAGGCAATCAAGTCCTGGGCTGTGTCAAAACCAGTGTGGGCAGCAGGCCAAAGGAGGGGATTCTGCCCCTCTACTCTGCAGAGCTGTGCCCAGCTCTGGTCCCACAGCACAGGAAGGACATGGAGCTGTGGGAGAGAGTCCAGAGGAGGTGACCAAGGCAACTGAAGGGATGGAGCAACTCTATTACAAAGCAAGGTGGAGAGAATTTGGATTGTTCAGCCTGGAAAAGTGAAGGCTTCAGGGTGACCTATTTGTGGTCTTCTGATAGCTGAAGGGAGCCTTGAAAAAAGATTGAGAGGAACTTTTGACAAGGTGTGAGAACTGTAGGTAACCAAGCCAAAATCCAGAGCTGAAGTGTAAAGAGGAGATTTATCCCATTACATCACTGGCAGAATGGGGACACATGCACTGCTAAGCTTATTCCATCCTACCAGGGGCAAAAGGTGCTCAGGGTAACCTCCAAGCTTCTTATCTCTCCTTCTCCCAGCAGGGAGGCCCCAGCCTGTGAGCAATGCCTTTGAAGTTTTTTACAGCATTCTGTTATCTTCTACAAATCCTCCACTTCTCAGGACAGACAGAAAACAATCCAAAGAAAACACAACACATGCAATTTTCCACACTGAATATTCTTAGCATCCTCCAGCTGCAAGGTCATCTTGAGCAAAAACAACTCTATTTTTCCCCTCCTCATCAAATCTTCCACTTTCAACCTTTTTCTCGCCACACAAGGGGAGTGAGAGTAAAAGGGGTAATGGCTTCAAACTAGAAGAGAGTAGATTTAAATTAGATATATGGAAGCAGTTCTTTACTGTGAGGGTGGTGAAACACTGGCACAGGTTGCCCAGAGAAGCTGTGGATGCCCCATCCCTGGAAGTGTTCAAGACCAGGTTGGATGGGGCTCTGAGCAACCTGGGATAGTGAAAGGTGTTCCTGGCCATGGCAGGGGTTGAATTTAGATGGTCTTGAAGGTCCCTTCCAACCCAAACCATCTTATGATGCTATGAACATCCTGGGTGGCAAATTTGGAACCATCCCAGAGAAAACCCCATGTGGAACTTCTGCAGAATCAACAAAGCTGAACACAAATAAGATGCTTTTAGATGGTCAGTAGAAACTGTTCCTTTAGAAACAAAAATGATCAGGTAGGACAGCTTTTGTGTATGGTAAATTTTGTATGTACTTTAAGGTTCTCAGTATGAATAGAACATGCTCTTGCTTGAGTGATGACACAGGGTGACGGAGCAGGTGGAAATTCAGGAGAATTCAGCAGAAAATGGTGTGGGGAAATGTCACCAAGTATCTTAAAACACCACTGCAAGGATCTTCACAATGCAGATTTCTGTCACCATCTGAGCAGTGACCAGCTGTCTTGTTCAAAAGATTTGTTTTCCCAAGTGAGCATTACTTTATGCAAAGATTTTACAAAAATCTTTAGATGTGGTTTTTGTTTTGTTTTTAGCAAACTTAATTCCTCATTAATGGCATGTAAGAGATGCCCACTGAGCAATGGAGGTTGTCTCTTTTCCTACCTGCCTTCTGGACATAAAATTCTGAGAATACTGGTAGTTTCTATGCTTTCATCTCATGAAAACTGATACCACTACACCTCAACAAAAAAACAAGTAACTAATCAACCAAACAACCAACCAAACAGACAAACTGATTTTGCTTGTTTACAGATGCCTTCAGAGATTTAAAGCTTCATCCTTCAGACTAGTAAAGTTCATAGTGTTTCCTACAACCAGAAGACAAGCTAAAGCAATTCTAGTCTCTGTGTGACTCTAATTAATTTAGCAAGGGTTTGAGAGGATATTCAAGTTGCAGATATTTGGAGGAGTTTGCTGTTTGTCACATGCAAGGAACAGTGCTGTTCAGCAGCAGAAAGTAAAATGTATGCCAGTCCATATCAGTCAGCAGAGTGCAAAGAGCAGCCAGGATGTTATTGTATAATAATTACACTTTTTTTTTCTTTCTCTTGATCTGTAGGGTGTACCTGGAAATCCAGGGGAAAGAGGACCTCCTGGAAAACCTGTATGTAACTTCACTTCTCTATTACATCATTTTTTTAACTCAGTTTCCACCTATACACCTTACCTCAGAAGTGCACTTGGGTGCTTCTCTGCTGCTGTTTTTCCCAGCAGAGCAGTAGGAAAAAAAGACTAAAACCTACTAAAGGTTTAGTGAAGGCTTTGGAATAGTATGAAAATAACTGAATATTCTTCATGTAAATAAAAGCCAGAATTTTAAAGGCACTTCCTTAGCATCACTGTGCAGTACCCTCAGCAAGAACTCATCTCAGGTGTGATGAAGAGCATTGGTAATGTAGAGTGGGAAGTACAAGTTTGGCCCAGTGAGTCCTAGACAGGACAAGGGAAACCAGTGAGAATCCATGAGCATTTTCAGGAAAAATTCTCATGTCTTGATGCCTCTTAAAATTGCCTGAAGTAATGAATTTCTCATTCCACAGGGTTCCCCACCCCTGCTCACTCCAGAGGACATAAATCTCCTAGTAAAGGTAATCAGCCTTTAATGAGGGTGGGAGTTTATCTCTCTGTTTGATTCAGACCTGACTGATGCTCTGTGACAGGAAAGTGTCTGAACTACAACTGCAAAAAGTGTCTTTAAACACTTTCAAAGCTCAAGACTTGCAAGTCTCCTACTTGCACTGGTATTGGGACACAAGCTCACAGTGGAGATCAAAATCCCTTCCCCAGCAATGAAATGACCTGCAAAGTTCACTAGACATCTCTGAGACTTTCTTAGCTCTTTCTGAGGCATGCATTCCCAAGGAGAAATAAACATTACCAAGCTGCATTATCTAAAGCAGAAAATGGAAACCATTTTAATAAAATGCTGGATTTTTCACATACATCTTCAACAGTGAATGGAGTAATTTTGGGTAACTGTGGGTGCAAATTTAATTTGCGTTGTGAATCTAAAAGGATGCAGGTAATTAACCCCAGAAGTACCTGTGCTTCAGAAGTGATAATCTGTCTGACTTTACTCTCCATGTTGAGAATTTTCTGAGAAATTAGTCAGTCTTTAATAGGTGTTGACTAAAAAATCTTTATAGATTTACATGGGCTGAGTTGTGAGTTCTCTAAGCTGTCTTAAACCTGGCAATAAATCTTTTCTTATTGATTAAAAGAAACTAAAAGATTACCTTCTTTTACCAAACACATTAACCAAAGGACCCTTTTAAGATTGCTACTGTGAAATTACTCTTCAAGGAAGAGCTATCTTTGTCTTGTGGAGCCCTGTATTGTTCTGGATGTTTCACTGTAAGGTATAGTTTAGGATTTTTGATCTGGACAAGAGCAAGAAACTCATTCTTGGGTACAGGATGTCACTTGGATGTTCTTTCATTTTCTTCCTTTGCTTATATTATGGTTAAACACATTTGTGCATTTTTTCTGCTTGGTATTTTTTCACTCCATGCTTGGTACAGAAAGCAGCACCTTGAAATCCCAGATGAAATTAGGGCTCTGCTGTTATGGGTGTTTCTCAAGCACTTACATTGTAAGCAGGTAAATGTGGATGTAGGCACTGAGACTCAAAGACAATTTGCCCCACAGTTTTGATACAGATCATTGACAGAGTTGGGGGTTGTAGCAGGGGCTCCTGACTCAACCTGATGATCTGTTTTATATTATGCTCTTATGGGCAGGATTCCCTCCTCTTTTACTGAAGGGAGTCTGCCTTTGAAATGGAAATGTCATACATGGATTCAGTTTCCTGATGATAGCTGGAATGTAAAGGCAGCTGAGACGATGCTTCAGAGAGGTTTGGAAGGAAGGAGGTAGTGATTCTTCCTAATAAAATTTGGCCAGGACACTGTGACAGTCACTTGGTCCTCACAAACTCCATTGGATGAGCTATCCTTAGCCAAGCTGGCTGCTGAATAATTTCCCTGCAAAACTCTTTCTGATGTTGTGTTGCACCTGATTTTTCCCTAGAAACCTGCCCTCTAAGCAGTTACACAGATTTTTCAAACTGGCAGACACAGGCTTCTATTGCTCTTGTAGATTCAAACCAATATTTTTCTTGAAAGTCTTGCTAGTCTCCCTGACCTCCCCATCAGGAAGAGCTTTTCCTTGGTTGCCTGATCCTGGATGACCAATTAGGACCTAGAACTGATAGGAAACTTCCCATGCTGCCCTCCTTGTGGTTCTTTAAGGCTAACTCGCCCCAATCCTGAGGTAAACCAGCAAAGGTTTAAGAATTATACCAGCACCACAGTGCTGCATTTATAATGGGTGTCCATAGGGTCTGCTAAGTGTCTGCAGCCTATTGCTGATGTATTTTTCCATGTTTTCTCTCAGGATGTGTGCAGTGAGTGCCCTCCTGGCCCACCAGGACTGCCAGGCATCCCAGGTTTCAAAGGGGATAAAGGTCTCCGAGGACCACCAGGTAGAGATGGCCAGGATGGGAAAATGGTAAGAGAGCTGGGCAGTGACCCTGCCTTGGGTCTGCTGTGACCTTGTTTTTCTGCTAATATGGTTGATGGTTTCTTATGAGGTGGTTAATTTTTTTTTTCATCAACAACCTGCTGAATCTTTTTTAGAGGCCTAAAAGAACTAAACCTGTGTTTACCTCTGCCTCTTGTGCATTGCAGGGGGTTGCTGGTCCCAGAGGTCCTCCAGGCCCACCTGGGCTCGATGGCCCAAAGGTTGGTTGGTTTTCTTCAGCTGTCTAATGGAAACTTATTTGTGACTAATTAGTCACCCTGATTATTTTGGGAACAGGTTACCCAAAGAAGCTGTGAATGCCCCATCTCTGGAAATGTTAAAGGCTAAGCTAGATGGAGTTTTGAACAACTTGGTTTAGTGGAAGGTGTCCCTGCCCATGCATGGGGGATTGTTTCACTTCAGTAGTGTCTTCTATCATCCCTTTGTTGACACACAGACAGGCAGACACATCTAAAGCACCTGATTCTTGATGCTGAATTTCATTACATTGATGGATAGACTTGAGAGTAAGTTTCAACTCAAATTAGGTGAGAAAGAAATTAAAGCCTCAGCAGTAGCCACCATGCCTGTTCCTCTCCTTTTTGAATCTTATGTTCTGGAACCACTTAAATTAAGGCTGCAATGAGCTGCTGGGCTCCAAACACACTATCTGCCCTGGTAGTCTTACCCAAAAACTCCAAATATTTCCTGAAACATGTTACAGGACAAAGCTTCTTGTTTTAGCTATATTTAGAAGCTCCTGCTTCGTGGTCTAGGACATAGGTCAACATAAAACTTCCCTTGTTTGACGTATTCCAGTAATGTCACATTTCAAGCATTTCCCATAAAGAGGGCTGTCACCAGTCTGCTCACAGTGCCAGTGCCTGGCCACAATTAAAACCTTTACAACTGCCTAATGTGAAACAAATAAAAACAAATCAATGGAGGGAGAGATAAGGTGATTTAATGATCAGCCAGTTTCCTCCACACATCCTTTCTCTACTGACTTACTGTCTAAAATAGCTCCTGCTATTTTAACATCTTTGTATTTGCACTTGTTAGAGTGCAGGACAAGCTAATAGAGTTTCATTAATTAATTTCATATCTCACAATTAAAAGTGTGGTGGAAAGAGCAGCACTATCTCAAAAGTAAACATAGAGTTGATCAAATGAAAGTATGTTCCAAGATAAAATTTACTAGAGAATTAAGAACCTGTAAAGCCAATAACTGGCAGAAATGCCAAGCAATCTGAGACATACCACATCTGCTGCTTTCTTATATGTCATGAGAAAGCAGAGATTTAGGCAGCAAGAATGGATAGTTAGGTGAAATACCAGGATAAATTTCAAACTGTACATGTGCATAAAGTCAAATCAAGTAACTGATAAGTAGTCTAACTTGAATTCAATAAAAAGAGTTCTCAAGAGAAAAAAAAAAAAGTATTGTAAGACCCCTGGGAAAGAGCAAACACAAAAACAGTCTTTTTGACTCTTTTCTACATACCTTAGGGGGATCTTTGCAGTGGAAGACTCAAATTGCTCTTCACTTTTGACTCTGTGGTATATTGTCTTTACCAACACCATCCAAGCTATTAGGTCCTGCTCTGAAAGAAGAGCAGTAGAACTGCAGATCGTTGCTTATGAGCAGCTTCATCCCTTCTGGCCATATGAATTAGAGCTCTTTTATTAATAAATAGCACCCCTCTTTCTCCCCCTTGTCTCCTAGCTCTCATGTGGTAAATCAGTGTATTATTTCCATGGCCAGTAATTCATTATTGCTCTGTGCATTGTTCACACCTTGTTCACCATTACCTCAGTAATTTTCACTGTCTTGTCTCACTGTAAGCACTGATAATGCAGACATGCACATATGAGTTTGCTGTCTCTGTCCTGTGTCTCTGGAACAGAAAGAGAAAGGGAGAGAAAAAGGGAAGCACCTTCTGGGTATGAATTTTCTGGCTGCACCTTAGAAATGCTGGTTTTATTGCTGTTGTCCCTGAAGGGTGTGGGCATCTTTGTTGGGCCAGATGATTCTTTATGAAGACATGATTCAGTGAAGTGCCTAGCAATCTGCCTGGTCTTTAAGGATGTGTAATTCCTCTTTATGCCTATGATAATAAAGCATTAAAAACCAGCTATGTTGGGCCTGCTCAAAGGCCATTTTGCACATATATTCCTGGCTCCAGCACTGGTAGTGAAAGTCTAGAGAAAAATTTAAGAGGAGGGCAAGGAGACCTCAGTCCTGATTCTTGAGTTTTATTCTTGAATGTCCAAGTGTTTTATGAGAGAGGTCAAAAAGCTGTCACAACACTGAATCTCATTGACTTTCAATGGCTCTTTTTTTATTACCAGGGTGCTAAAGGAGACCGTGGTATGACTGGGGAAGTAGGAGAAAAAGGTGAACAGGTAAAAACAGAGTGTGCTTTCCAGCAGTGCTGTCACTGTGATTGTTCCTTCATCACTAACTCCTATGATGCCTGTATAAGAGCACCCTTCTCAGAGGCAGAGCAGGAAGATGGGAGCTCTTCATCTCTGACAAACCACAAACAGGCTCTGCCAAAGACTGGTACCAAAGCAGTTCTCCACAGTCTTCCATCCTCACCTCCAACAAAAACCTCCCAGTACCATCTGTTTCCTCACCTCTGGACTGAACACATTAAATTCTCTACATTACCTAGCCCTTACTCATTTCCTTGGATAATCCCTAGATTATTTCCAGGAGTTCAGGTGTCTTTGGGTTGAAAAAGCCAGTGTGTCTGTTTATCTTAGATTGATGAATGTAAGGAGGATGTCTTTTAGGAGGGACTGAGATGCCACAGGAAAGATGAGAATGGTTTAAATTAAGAGTAAACTTCCATAGTTAATTTTGCCAAGGGCTGAGTCACTGGTTTAAGGTAAAAATCAGCACCTCTTCAATGACATTTTTAGGACATTTTAAACAGGCTTGATTTCCCAGCTGACCTCCTGTCTTGTGCAACTCCACAATATCTGCTCTCATCTTCCATTATCATAGAGTAAAATACACATGGGAAGAAGTACACGTGAAATTTAACTATGTTATTTCTGAAAGACACACTTTGAAAACTAAGTTTTCACTTTAAAAAGCCATGGATCTTTATTCCCTTACAACCAGCTCTGTGTAATTGACTCATTTTGGTGTTACCTCACAATAATCACCAGTTAACTTTTATACAAGTAGTTATGTGACTAATGCACAAAGAAAGTCTCTGTTTTCATTCTGCAGGGCCACCCTGGAATGCCTGGCTTCTCAGGGGCTCCTGGAAACCCTGGTCCACCTGTAAGTTCCTCTGTTGCAAAGATGCTCCTGTAGTTTCTTGCTAATAAAGGATGTTGCAAGCTCCATGTCGTGGAAAGGACCATTCCCCTCTGTCTGTGCATTGAATTTGCATTTTCCAGTGGGTTCTTAATGATCCCCTGAGTGTGATAGAGTTCCCCACTCATGGTAATTGCTATTTAATACATTGGCCACTTTCCACTGATTGCTTCAACTCATTCTGTAAATTGTTGCTAAGCTTCAGTTGCTCTCTTTATACAACACAAAGCTCATGATGAAAACTCTTCCATAGGGACTATTTAGTACATATATAGGTGCTTTCCTGTAGGTGGAATATTATTAGTCTAGAACAAGCAGATCTGAGAGCATTTAGTTCTCAGTTTTACACAGTGGTATGAGACAGGATTTTCTCCAACTTTCATGTTGTGTGAGTTACTTTTGAATTAAAAGGCCTCTTACACGTCCCTCTCCATCACAGCCCTTCTCATTCTTAATTCCGCTCTGTCCATGAATAAAAGTATGTTTCTTTGCATTTAAAAAGGGCTGATAGTGCAGAATCAGGGCTGGAATCACTTAGTTCTCCTGCTGGTGATAGCTCTGCTTTACTCCCTTCAAGTTTGGGGATTTTCTTCTGAGTCAAGGACTTTTCTTTCCAAAGCACCTTTCATGCCCAGAGTCATCAGAGCTCATATTGCTGCTTACAGTGCAGTTTGGCTCTGCTGTGCTGAGGGTAGGCCACCTTCATCTGTTCTGGGGATCAGCACAGCCTGAATTCACATTGCACGGACTAAATCACACAACATACCAGAAAAGGGGGGTTAGATTAAAATTCCATATTCAGATGGTAGCAGTGCCTAAAGAATGCTGGTTGCTTTGCTGCTGGGACAACACACAGACTTGCTTTGTGGGTCATTTGAGCTCCCTGAGCATTATTTTAGGAGAATTTAATAATAGACACATTTGATGTATCTCTATTAACCTAATACTTCTACAACTACAGAGCTGTACCAGTAGGATTAAAACACTTAAAATTGTCCTATGAGACCTCCTGAACAGACTCACAGCCAAAGGAAAAGAGCAAAGTAAAACTGAGCCTGTCAAAACAGAGCAAAATGTGATGTCCCCTAGACAATTTTGTTCTTCAGCTTTTGCTGACTTTCCCCCCTGTCTGCATTGACTCGTGGCTCCTGGAGTCTGCCTGCCACAGAGTGTGCTTCATAATTTCTATTCTCCCATAACTGCTGTTCTTCAGAGTTATTTTTGTCATGATTGGCTTTTTCCTATTTGTCCCGTTTTCAGAAGGAAGAGCCAAGACCAAGCTCAAATATCAGACTATTTCTGGCTTTGTAGACTGATTGAGTGCAGAGGTTGGTGCTGCTTTTCAGTGATGAATGAAGAAATGAAATGAATGTTGAGCTGAGTGATTAAAGAAAGCTCCAGAGTTGCCAGCTGTGGTAGGGAATGTGTTGACAAACATATAAAATGCATTAATCATTGACGTGGTTTCTGCTTTATTTTGTTTAGGGATCAGATGGAGCACCAGGACCAATAGGACCAGCAGGAAACCCAGGAGACATGGTGAGCTCTAAGCTCTGTGCTTGACTGCTGGCTTCACCTAGGTTTAGGTTTGTGAAGTAAAGCTGAGATGGCATCCATGTAATGTCCTTTGAAGGCTCACAAAAAATTTCAGCCTGCAAGTAGAACCTCCACAAATAACCACAGGTTACAGAACCACAGGTTCTGGCACTTTTTTTTACTCACCAAATAAAATTCCAAGTTAGCCAGAGGATAGCCCAGCCCATGGGACCTCTATGGAGGTTCTTCTACCTCTTGTCTGTCTGTCCTTGCTACTAACATCTCTTAGCCTCCAGAATAGGATTTCTAAATCTGTTAGGATGCTTCATGACCTGAACTCTGTCTGGGGATTATCAAAACATAGCCAGCAACCTGTTGAAGGATGTCACAGCACTGCTGAGATGCTGGAGCCTGGCACTATTTCCTGACACCACCAAAAATACCAGTACAGGTATAACCTTGGAGAACCACAGGTATAACCATGAAGAACTTTGGCATTGCTGTTTCATTTTAAGGGCTTTCGGATGCTACCTTATGGTAGTGCATCAGAACACCCTGGGAGAGACAGGTAATCTGATTGATGCTAACTTCAGTTTGAAAAGTTAAAAATGAACCTTCCCTGAAGAATACACACTGTTGAGTTGGAAGAGTTTAAAACTGTGTAATTCCATGATGAATTTCTAGAGCAAGGTTTCCTAAGGGACAAGGTGCCTTCTGCAGAGCCATTTCATAACCTGAACTTCATCATAAGTAAACAGTAATGGTCCTTCTCATTGGCTTTTAGAAAATCAGTGAGCATTCTCAGAGAGCCAGAAACAAGATGGGTGAAATTCCATTTCAAATGGATGATAAGATTGTGACACTGAAAGACCTGGAATGATATTGTCCAGTCCTGTGGGACAGTCAGCAAGACACTTCTAGTAACTACTCATTTAAAAGGTATAAAATATACATCTGCTTCCTGGCAGGACACCTCATCCAGGAAGTTAAGGATGAAATACTATATATAATTAAGCTTCAGAAAAGCAAATTACCAGTGATTTCAGTGGTTTCTCGTTTTTTAAGAACTCATAGATAACAGTGAATTTTTAATGTGAAAAGAGAGCCATCCATTTTAAACTAGAAGGAGTTCAAGAACATAAACTGTGTGACACGGGCAACAAGCCTACCTTCTCACAGTTGTCCCCTGTCAGACTCTACATGTGATAAATCTTCATCTGATAGAAGCCTCTGAGGAGCTTGCCTGACCCTCAGTGTTTGTTCTTGCTTTCCAGGGCAAAGATGGTCCCCCAGGCCCACAGGGCCCACCAGGGCTGCCTGGACTTCCAGTGAGTGTGATTAAGCTCCTTCTAATTAAGTACATTAAATTATTCATGCACACATAGGTATGTAAAACAAAGAGGTGACACTTCTGGGGTGCTTTGAGAGCCATGCATGCTCTGTAGCAGGTCTGTCATGCTGAGGCAATGTTCTTGTTCTGGGATATTGTGGATGCTATATTTGATCACTTTAAAGCAAAGTGTTAATAACAATGTGAATCAGGACTGTTCCTTGTCTGTTTCTATTTCTTCATTGGAAGAAATACTCTTATACAGAGCACAAAAATCAACTTATAACTCCAGTGTAGGGGCACAAGGATTCAGAGACTGGGACATTGATTTTATCTGAATCCATAGTCAGAATGATTCCTTTGCACTGACTCGAGTTGAAGTGCACCTTGGGCATAGACTCCTCTCTTCTGGAAAATGTAACAGTACAACATTTTGGGAGTTTTTTAATCTGTCATAAGGATAGAGTCAGAGATAATTCTACTGTCAAGTAGCCTACCTGAATGAAGATAATGGCATTATAATGATTTATAACAGTTGGTTTTAGAATCCTGATTTAAGACTGTTGGAGCTTGCCTTGCTGGAAAGGGAAATATTGCCATATTAGAGAGGGAAAGAGGTTATGCAGTTACAGGGGTGTGGCAGGGAGAGGTTTAGGACTGAGCTGTAGAAGTAGGGAGGGTTTTGGAGATTTAGATAAACAGGAGCATGTCATGATGAGCAGAGTTTTCACACTGACAAAACCCCCACCAATCTTCCCTGTCGATTCCTTTTACCCTGTTTTGCATTTCATTTAACAGGGCATTGCTGGGAATGATGGCAAGGATGGCAAACCAGGATCTCTGGGGGAGCCGGTAATGTAATTTAAAACTGTTTTGCTCAGGCAATCAGAAGCTGCATCCAGTTGCTGTTTTTGGAGCTGCCTATCTATGGACTCCTTAGGGGGAACAAGGAGCCTGTTTGCACATCTGTTTTTAACACCAGAAGGACTGTATTGTCTTGAGTGATTTATAGGCATGACACATGAGCAATCTTGAAAAGATACTGGGTTCTTTTAGTTTTACAACTACCACAATACACTAAAACTTCCTGACTCCACTTTTACAGCTGTCTTAAACACTGCAGAGAAAGAATGTCTTGTAACATTAAACCTAGTGATGCATCCTTTTGATAGAAGTTTATGGGGCATAAAAAGTTTAGAGGAGGAGTCTTTAAAGAAGCTTTTTTTCTGGATTGCTTTGAGGCAACTCTGTTGGCCAGAATTAGAGAGTTTATATTTGATTTTCTGTACTTAGTCTATACTTGCATTGGCTGAGGGGAAAAAAGCTGAGCCACGAAGTTGTCAGCTAAAAGGCAATGTTAGTAAATTTGGCAGTGAATGTTATTTCTTGCAACTGTGTGTGTTACATGAAGAATGTGCTTCAAGTATCAGGCATTGCCAGCCTCTTTCTGTGACTTGTCAAATGGGACTTTGTGGTTCTGGGAACAGACAAGTTCCCAGGCATTAGGACAACTGCTAAGTCGAGGAGTTCTTGTCACAGAAGCTGCAGATAGTTTGTATTTGCACCAGACCGTTCCATTTCTATGTGCAGATGCTGGTTTTGCATGTGCTGCTTAGGTGTTGGTGCAGCTCTGACACTGCAAATGTGCAGCAGTCCAAAGCTGTGAAATACCTCAGGACCTCAGAGTGCAGGTGACCTTGCAGGTCGAGGTGTGTTTGGGAATGTCTGTCATTCCTGTTCTCCTTGCAAACTCAGACTCTGCTGGACAAACCCTGGGCACTCACAGTTCTCAGTGATGTTGTCTAAGGGAGAGGAGTGGCAAGTTTTCAGCAGCAGTGAGATGGATCTGGCTGTCTCTAACATGAGCATTATTGTTTCCCACAGGGAAAGCCTGGAGAACAAGGGCTCCCAGGCCGGGAGGGTGCCAGAGGATTGCCGGTGGGTGCTGCTCTGCCGGGTTCCACCACTCAGCCCCCTGTCCTCAGTCAGGGAGCATTTCTTGGGCAAATGGGGTTCTTCTCTGATGCAAATATATAGCCAGTCATGGCATTGTGACAAAATAAAATACATAAACGAACAACAAAGATAGAACACAGACATTTCTGAATCCTTCACATGTGGAGAAGAGTAAATCCCTTATCTAGAAATTAAAGCATGTAACCTCGTGACACCCCTCCACCAGAAGTCACAGCTGTAGCCCTTGTGTTCTGTTACACGTCCTCTGAAAGAGTGGGGACAGTAAAGTTTAGGGTTAAATAATATACTGGCTGGACACAGCAGGGATACACAGACCACAGCCTTAAGGAGCTATGGAAAGCTCTTCCTGTGATGCAGCCCTGCCTTATTACTCTTATTACACTGGGACAGCTGCTCCATACTGACCAGTCTCTAGTAACTTTTGGAAAAACTGGAAAGGTTATCAAATAAACATTCAAGCTAGAATTTTCTTAGTGTTTCCTGCATCAGAGTGATGGATAATTATTGATTTCATTCCCTTGTGTAGGGTTTCAAAGGACAGAGAGGAGATACAGGGCCCCCAGGTCCCCGGGTAAGTAACAGGTACCTCATGCACAATCCTTTGGAGAAAGATTGTGGGAATTGAAGTTGCCCTTTCTGAGGCAGAAGGTAAAAATGATGACAGTGTTTCATGTGGCTGTTTTCAACTATGGGCCATATCTATGGCACAAAAATGACAGCAGCTGTCCTCATTCCCTCTGCTGAACTTCTGATTCTGGGGAAGGTGAGGCAGCTGGTAGAGCTGAATCCTCTCATGCTCCCTTTGATATAGTCCTTTGTGAAGAAGTCTCAAGGATACCTCCATACCACATCCTTCTGGTAAAAATGCTGGCAAAGTGAGGACCCCTACTGTACTTTTTGGACAAATACTAGCTCTCCTCCACAAATGCTGAAGACGTGCAAAAAGTTCAAGTACTAAACTTACAGAAAAGTGAATAGAAATCTCCTTTTGACTTAGTTGCCTGTGGGTCATAAAACCCAAACCTCAAGTCCTGCATGAAAAGTTGTTCTCCACTCTGTTTGGAGCTCCTTGGTGTAAAAGGGCGAATACAAAACTGAATGTTCTTCCACCTAATTCTTGCCTTTTTTACAGGAAAATAAAATTCTCTACTTGCAGAAGCTTATATGAAAAATCCAGTACTGGAGTTCCTCATCTCTTCCTCATTATAATAACTTCTGTATCATGAATGTGTCAGTGGTTTTCAGTGCCTGCAGTAGCAGTATGAAATAATCTGCTGGAAAGCAGAGCAGTGTATTGTGCATCACTTACAGGAGATGTTTCTGAGTTATTTTTATAAGCTGCATGTCATATAAGATGAACGAGGCTCTTGTTGGCTTTAAAAAAGTTTTCACTGAGCTCAGTCACACATTGCAGAAGCCCCATACCACATATAGTGGTGATACTGGTCTGAATTTGACCTTGAGCTGATCTCTCTTCCCTTTTTGCTGAATTGCAGGGGGAGCCAGGTGTGATGGGTCCTGCTGGTCGTGAGGGGCCACCAGGGAAGGATGTAAGTGCACCATTTTGAGCAGAAATGAATCTCCTTCTCCCTGACAAATGAAAATTCTAATTCACAGTAACACTGAAACAGCCGCAGAAACTTCAGTGAAGGGTGAATTACTGCAGGGAATGATTTGTGCAAAGATCATTAGGGGAAACAAAGAATTAGAGAACCTTTGTCACTGCTCAGCTGCTGGCACAAAAATGTCAGATATATCTTTGGATAAGCAGGGAAAGCAGCACTGTGTGAAACCCAGGCTGTGCTTGGTAGCCATGGACCCATCTCTGGCCCCCATCTCTGAGCAGTGCCTCGCTCTGCAGGTCCCACCAGGCCAGGCTCTGTCACGCTCCCTCTGCCACAGCTCTACCTGACTGAGTGTGTTGTTCCACTGAAGTCTGTGAAATACCCATGGAATAAGTTGCTGCAGCTCAGAGGAAAGAAAGATGGTACAAACAGTTCCTCTGGCACGATTAGTGTCAAGTGCAGCCATGTAACAAAGTCCTGGGAGGTGCAGCTGACGTGGGATCCTGCAGCAGCTGCTGAGCAATGTTCCGAGCAGCTGATGTGCCACTGCCATGGGACCTGGAGAAGTGGCTTCTCATTTGCACCCCTCTGTGTCACTGGAAACTGGTGTGCTGTAAAAGGTACCCTACAAAGCAAAATGTAAGGCAGACCAAAAGGAACCCCTCAGAGGAGATGGAAGCAGCTCTGAAGCCTCCCTAGAAAGAGAATAGACTTGTCAGTTCTGAAGAAGTTTCAGATAATCTCTGTCCCTAAGAAATACAGCTTTAAAATAATCTGATAATAACCTGATAGAAGTGGTTTCTGCCTGTAATCAGGCATCATTTAGTGGCAGGTGTTTAAAATTCAAAGGGTCAGTTTTCCTCATAAATAACTAAAAGGGGGCAGTGAGACTCCTTTACTCCTGTTTCCCCTAATATGTGAGAACAGCGTATTTTAGCAGGAGCATTTTAAAATGCTTGTTCACTTGCCTCCATGTCAGACCTTTCTGACTCACCAGAATACTTTTCTTCCTTTCAGGGTGATCCTGGTCCCATAGGACCACAGGGCCCTCGAGGACTCCGAGGGCAGCCGGTGAGTTTTCTCTCATTTCTAGAGCTCCATAATAGTTCATGGAATGGTTTGGATTAGAAGGAACGTTAAAGATAATGTAGTTCTAACCCCTTGCCATGGAAAGGGATGCCACCCACTAGAGCAGCTTGCTCAGACTCCCATCCAGCCCAGCCTTGAAAACTTCCAGGAGTGGGGCATTGTGTGTGGTGGGAATGCTCTGCAGTCTAGAACTCTGGCTCGAAAGAAGAGAGTTCAGGAAGATTCAGACAATGTTTGATTCAAACACTTTGCCTTTCAGAAAGACAAATTAGAATGATATTGCAAGAAACTGATGAAAACTTGTAATAGTGCAAGGGACTGATGGTTGCTGACTCTGTGAGAAGAACAGTTCAGTGGATCCTGTCAGGACTGCAGAGTCAGAAATACTCATATTTCAGTCCTACCTCTGGGATCCTATTCACTTCTCCCATGGACTCAGTTTTCAAAGGCACACACTCACTGTGGGTGGCCAGGCCGAGTTATGTGGGGTCCAGTTGTGATACTATTCACCTGTACTATTTTATTACAGCTTCAGTAGAGAAATAGAGACCTAGCTGACATTTCAAAAAGTCTCATTTGGGATGACTCAGGAATTACTTTCATTAATTTAATGGGGTTTAAAATTCTGCCATAGAAATTAATCCTTATCAAATCTGAATTGAGTTCTCTGTTGCTGAACCGAGGCACATCTTTAGTGTGTTGCAATGAGTGAGTTCCTTTCCTTCTTGGAAGACCTGGTAGTGAAACAGATTCTACAGCATGATCAGGTGAAAATATGCTGACTCAGCAATGCCAGGAGTTGGAGCAGCAGATCCCTCCAAACTGGGGGGGTTGAGGTTTAGATTAGACTGAAAGAACATATGGAGACCTCCCATGTTCTACCTCATAATTTATCTCATTATTCCTGAACTGCAGAACACTAGCAGTGAGTGAAAATATTTGGAGAGAGAGAAATTCCTCTTGTTCTTCTTGTTCTTCCTCTTTGTTTCGTGTCTAAAAAGGAGTGTGAGGCATGATTTTAAATATTGATAGTACAAGGGCTGGTCTTTATGGTGAACTCCAGTCCAGGGGAAAAAATCTCTGCAAGCTAAGTTGAGAGGAGTGTAAAAATTCATCTCACCAAACTTTGTGGATGATTAGCTCAGCTGCTTTCTTAAGGAACAGTGAGAAACAGATCTTTTAAAGGATGATTTGGCTCATTCTGAATTGTCTGGTGTCAGGTAAGTATCAAGTGTTAGAACAAGTGTTTCTCTCCATTCCCCAAAAAAGGGGAAGCCTGAGATGGTTAAAAAGAGTCTTGTCTGAAGAGAGGTGACTTGGAGCAGCCAGAGGAGGTGGCTCCATCCATCCAGAAGGATGCTGCATATGATAAGGACAAGGGTGAAGGAAAGGAGATGCAGAAGAAATGCTTGTTTGGTCCTCCTCAGGCCTGCGGATTTGGGTCAACATAGCAATTTTTTTCCTGAGATCAGGGATGCAGAAGCTGTAAGGTCAATTGAAAATAAAATACTTTACAGTCTGTCAGTAGAGGAGACTGAGCAATGCTAAAGAAATCCCTCCTGGTGTAGGTGTAGCTGGATATTTCTAGTTTTAGCATGCATTACATCACTAATCTTTTTTTCTTTTGACACAGGGCAAGAATGGAGTGCCTGGATCTGCAGGAGAACCCGGCCCAGCTGGCATCCCAGTAAGTACCACAAAGGGAAACTCATGCAGCCAGGAGAGGTGACTGATGAAGTGTAGGTGGAGTGGATTATGTGTAGCTGAAGTTTCCATGTCTGAAGATGGGTGATCTGAAAATCACTGGCTGGCCACAACTTTGAAGGGGGTTTGGCTACGTTCCTAGAATTGAGATGCTAGCTGGGTCATCACTTTTCCCAGTGGAAGTTAAGTGTTCACAGCAAATGGAAATGATTGATTGCCTAGCATGGGAAAAAGATTGGCATGCCTCATCTTCACCAGTAGATTTAATTTTGCCAAGCAGAGAGCGTGCAGCCAGCAGAGAGTTGTCACAAGGAAGGAGAGGGCCTCGGGGAGTTGGCAGGCTGCCATTGAGGAATAGTGGCAGCAGAAAAATCCTCACAGGCACTTGAGGGAAGAGCAGACAGCGGGCAGTAAACCAGGATCAGGAAGCATAATGAAACTCCCTGCGGCCATCCTGTGGGGAAGAACAGCTTGGAAATGAAGAGCTGTAAGAAGGACAGTGAGGAGCTGGTGGTTTGGTTGTTTTTTTGTGTTTTTCCCTCTGTTCTGCTGCTGAAAATCGTCCAGAATTCAGCAAATCCATGTAAATATTGCCCTTGTGCCCAGTAGCATCTATTGCAATACAGGACTCCTCCCTCTCTTTGCCCATGGAGACAGTACAGCTTGCTGGACTGTGGGATTAACAGGAAAACAAAGGCAGAGCAGGAGGAATGTGAAAAGCTACAGCAGCACTTCACTCTTTGTGACCCTTGCAAAGTCATAAAGCCACCCCAGCCTCGCCACAGACTTGTGCCCTGAGCAGGCATCTGCAGGGATGTCTCAGAGAAGCAAATACCACCTTTCTGTGTGGGGAGGCAGGACAGGGTGGTGCAGTCTGACAGCCTTTCTGCATCAAAAAAATAAGTGCTACAGGCTTGTTGTCCTTGGCATAAGCTCTTCCTGCCTTCGTGTGATTGCTGTCATTGCTTCTTGCCCCATGGATCCTTGCTCTTGCCTTTTCAAACTTCTTTTCATTATACCCACCCCTGTTCCCAGTTCCTATCACTGCTTTTTTACCTTCTGGGTCTTTATCAGGTCACTGTGGCTTTGGGATGCCTTGTGAATGCCAAGTGGGGATTATTATTTTAATCATCATAGTGTTATCACAGTACATATATGATGTGACCCAGGGACTCACAGGCAGCTTCCTGCACAAACAGCACCACAGCAGCCTTTGCTCCAGAGGATTTGGAGTCCAAAAATAACATAGGAGATTGAAAAAGGATAAAGTCAGATGGATGTGTAAGGGGAAACAATGAGACAGTGTTGGTCAGCAGAACAGACAGTCATGTCATCATTATCTTTCTCTGTCATTAAAATGAATCCTCTCCTTTTTATAAAGGTTATTATGGGAAATGTCTCCTTGTGCTGTACATAAATCCAATTATTTTGAAATGCACTGATTTCCTTCACAGTGTGGTGTGACAAGCCAATATTTTATATTTCTATTTTGAAAAAAGGGAAGGTGAAGAAGCTTATCATGGCAATAAGGATGGGTTTTTTACCACCTTCACCATTGCTGACTTGTAATTACAAGGTAAAACCTGCCAGGAGCCTTCTCCTTTTGCATTTTCTGTTTGCCAGTGCCCATCACAATTCACACTTGCTCATGCTTAAGCCCACACACAGCAACACAGTCCAGCCCCTGAAGTCTCCAGGGCAAGTTGCACAGCCCAAATCCATGTGCTTTGTGCCTGTCAGGCTCATTGGTGCTCACTTTGCACGAGTTTTACTCTAAGAAGAAAAAGGGGTATGTTCTGAGCAAAAAAAAAAGTAAGGGACAAAGTTCTGAAACTAAAGGTTAAACTAAGAGTTAAAACCACATCAGAAATGTGCATGAAACAGTTCTGTATCATGAACTGTCATTTCAACTGCCCTGATCTGCAAGGAAAAAGAGACAGCTTAACAGAGTATCACAAGAGATAAGTGAAAGACAGATACTTTATAAATCAAACTGGGGAATAAGGACAAAGGAGAAGCCCTGAAGCTGCCTGTTGGTTGTATTTTTGGATTTGAGCAGTATGACCACCTGCACTGTTTCCCTGTCATCACCCATCACAGCATTCCACTCTCAACACCACAACCGTAGAGCACACCTCCTGTCCCTCCCATCATTGTCCCCTCCTTTTCATCTTCTCCCAGGGACCCTGCATAGCTTATTATAAGGAAACCACAGTGCCTGCAGCGTGCTTTTCCAAAGTACTTTGTTCTTCCTTGTCAGTGTTGGGAGTCCTGCTGCTAAAGTGAAATTTCCCAGTTCCAGTATATCTCTAAATGAATGCTCTGGGACAGAGGTGTTGGGGAAAGGTCTGCTAGTGTCTGTCTCATTTCTATCCCAAGGGTCCCAAGGGAAATAAAGGAGAAACGGGCAGCCCAGGACTCCCTGGCTTTATAGGACCCAGAGGACCACCTGTAAGTATGTCTGGGAATGGATTAGATCCTCTCTTTACCTGCTTTTAAATTAGACAGAAGATGGGACATGGTCATCTTCAGTTAGGTAAAAAAAATGAAAAAAAGCATAAGCAGGAGATCTGACAAATCCAGAAGCTGTATAATTTTGCTTCCAAAGGAAACTGGACTGAAAAAATAGCAATTTTCATATGGGTGAACAACCATAATTTCATGTATGGAGCTGGTACCTGCCAGTCAGCCCTGATAATGTGTATATTAATCAGACTGCTTCTTAATACAAGTATGGGGTATTTAAGTTCTCAGACTACACCTCTACATGGACCTTTGATGGACTAAACAGGGAGATTGTGAGTGCTGATAATAATAGAGGTATTCAGATATTTGCTATTCTGAGGGAAATTCCTTTATTGCCAGCAACAGAGGTACATTGCAATTAAAGCATTCATATATCTCCCAAAGTGATCTAAAATAATAAATAATAAACCTATACCCATGACAATATCACAGCCTCAGAATCCAATATCTTTAGACCTTTCAAGGTGAGTAAAAGATGTAAATTCCACTGGAAGGATGGAAAAGTGAATGCTAGGTAATTTTTTGATTTCTAGATTTGTTGTGACAAAAAATGAAATTTAAAGATTTTTGTGTTTCTCTAGCAGAGCTGCATCTTCCACAGGATGGTTCTTTTTTCCTTCTGTATTTTTTAATATTTTGTTTTATAATTTGAAAGGGAGCTTTTGGATGACAAGGGGAGAAAGAAATATTTCTAATTAATTTTAAGCAGCAAACATGTGACCATTTAAAACTGAAGTGGCCCTAAGGAAAACTCAAGTGAATTTAATGCAGCCTAATTTGAATCACACATCTCTGATCAATTCCATTCCTCATGGACACGTGTATGGATGCTAACACATCTGAAGATGTTATGTTTCCAGGGGAAAATACCACCTGCATGCATGTTATAGATATGATCATGTGTGTTGGCTGCAAACAGATTTAGAAAGATTATTTTTTCTATACATGATATGAGAAAGTGGCAAGGATTTCAGCAACAACTAGTTTAATGTTCATTTTGCTTTATCTTCAGTTCAGGACAGCAGTCGTATTTCTTTTCATTGAAATACTAAAATGGAAACTATTGTCTAATTATTACATTATAAATACAAAGAAAATAATTTAAATATATATATATAAATAATTATATGAGGGTACTTATTCAAAATATTATTATTTAATATCATTCTGAAAGACAGGTGAGCACTTAGGCTTAAAATTCCTTTATCCTCTGTATATGTTTTTCCAGCTGGTCTAATACAAGATGGTACTTCTACCTACAAAATGTACTTCATTTACATCTTCAGACACTTTTGGGTATAATGCTGGTGCTCCTTAAGTTAAACAAGACCATATAAACTGTATGGAGCTTTGGGAATTGTTGGTAAGGAAAAGGAACAAAATGTATTGAAAGTAGGAACACACTTTTAGTGAAACATCTGCCCTCAGCTGGTTTGTTAGAAATTACTTCCTGGTATTTATGTTTACATGGGATGCAAATTCACTAAAAAATGCTTTCCAAATAGTAGGATGTGTCCATCCAGAAATGACCAATAGCAGTAGGATAAGGAAAAGTCATGCAAACCTGCTACTGTGTAGAAGAAAACTCGTGTTGTTAACACAAAGCTAGACATGGTTATTAGGTGGAGTCTTTTTTTCCAACTCCTCCAGTGTGATGCTAAATCCACTTTCTGTGTGTCTTAGGGAGAGCCAGGAGAGAAAGGTCCTCCTGGAAAAGAGGTAAGTAAAATTCCCAGTTGTTTCAATATAGGGCTGGTGTCATGGGGAAAAAAATCCTCAAGGGTGTTAGCCAGGGTTCCAACAAATTTGGTCTTTTTAGGTTATAAGGGATCTTAAATATCATCTATTTCCACCCACCCTGCCAGAGGCAGAAACACTTCCACTAGACCAGGTTGCACAGCACTCAATTCATCCTGACCTTGAACCATTCCAAGGATGGGACATTCACAACTTCTCTGGACAACCTGCTCCAGTGCCTCACCACCCTCATAGTGAAATATTTCTACCAAATACCACCCTCTCTGATTGTGAAGCCATTTCCTCTTATCCTATCACTACAGCCCCTGACCAAAAAAAAAATCATCTTATTTTTCTTATAAACCCCCTTTTACTACTGAAGGGACTCTAAGGTTCCCCGAGAACCTTCTCACCTTCAGGCTGAACAGTCCCAGCTCTCTCAGCCTGAATCCACAGCAGAGGTGCTCCAGCCCTCTGAGCATCTTTGTGGCCTCATCTGAACTTGCTCCAACAGGTTCATGTCCTTGCTTGTATTCTGGCACCAGAACTAGACACAGCACTCCAGGTGGGCTCTCACCAAAGGGGAGTGGAGGGGGAGAATCACCTTCCTCAACCTGCTAGTCATGGGGGTTTTTTTGTTTTGGTTTGGGTTTTTTGTTTGGTTGGTTGTTTTCTGCTATGTTTTTTTTTTTTGTTTGTTTGTTTCTTTCTTTGAGTTTTTGTTTGTTTTTTTTTTAACTCTCTTTTAATGTTGATAATTGAGACTAAAAGGGAAAACTGTCAGGAAACTGTGGGGTTGTCATGGAAATAAATTTTCCTGGGGTCACAGGAATCACTACAAAGGGGTATGTTTCATTATTTACACTTACTATGGATGGTTCTTTTATGTTTACCTTTATTTTGTTGCAGGGCACACCAGGGAAACAAGGTGCAATTGGCTCCAAAGGAGAGAGGGTAAGTTGCAGAATATTACTAGTTATTTCATGATGTTGAAATAAAGAGAGCTATTTTGAGTTAGGGGCTGGGAGCAGAGGTCATTCAAAACTGAAGCCAGTGCTTCCCAGTCTCCCAGGTCTCTCTTTAATCATTCTCCATCACTAATAATTTGTGGATCATTTGTAGTGCACCAGATGTTGTACTCAGCGACTTTGCCAGCTCAGCTGAGAGTGTTTATCTGTGTTTGGAAATCAGAAGTTTGCCTCTTATTTTGTGGTGGTAACGTCCTTCTTTTCACTTAGGGCGAGCCTGGCATCAAAGGTGAAAAAGGCCCTCGAGGAGAAAAAGGCCCTCCAGGTGATCCTGGGATACCTGGTCATAAGGGCCATCCAGGACTGATGGGTCCCCACGGGCCTCCAGGAGACACTGGGCAAGTCGGACCTCCTGGGCCTCCAGGACAGCCAGGATTTCCAGGACCAAGGGTAAGACTGCCAGAGAAAGGCTCTATACAGTAATTTTCCTGCCATGGGAATCAGAAAAGTGCCTCAGAGTACATTGAGGCTGACAGGAACTGGAGCAGGAGCGTGCTATAAGGGGAGGCAGTGCTTTTAGCTCTTGGTACCCATAAAGAGGAGCTGTAGCACATCTCAGGGAATCATGGCATCATAGAGTGGTTTGGGTTAGAAGAAACCTTAAAGAGCATCTAGTTCCAGCCCCCTGCCATGGACAGGAACACCTTCCACTAGACCAGGTTGCTCCTAGCTCTGTCCAACCTGACCGCGGACACTTCCATGGATGGAAAGGCTTGTGGGGGTGTTGACTTGCACTTCAGGGGAGCTAAATAATCCAGACCCATAGTTAGTGTGGCCAGTTGCTGAGACCTTTTACCCCTAAATGCCTAAATCAGGTCCTGTGATGGTGGCCATGGCACTGGAGTCTAAAACGGATTCTTTCTATAAGGGCAGTAATGTGTAGCACTTCATACAGAGGACTAACACCTTCCTCTGCTGCTGGTTGTTAGGAGAGACAAAATGCTGAGCTCTGGAAAGGTCACTGCTCTATTCCTGGAAATCCTGTAGTCAGCTCATCAGAATTCATCAAATACTATTTTTGTTTAATATTCTCCCTCTTTTTCTTTTCGCTCCCCCCTGTTGGGAAACAATCTCACTACTGAGAATATCTGAGAGTGGTTTATGTTGCAGAGTGAGAAAAACCATCAACAGCCGTGAAGCCACTGTACCTATCCTGAGGATGAATTGGAGATCATCTCAGAGGAGAATAAACAGAGAATAATCTCTGATGTAAAAGCTGACTAAATTTTAGACAAAGCATTTCTTTGTGTGTGAAATCAAGTGATGATTATGGAAACTTAATTTAACTAATAGGGTTAAAATTTGAAAAGATAATTTGTAGGCCTTTAAAGTATGCTCCACAATTATGTTTACTTAATGGGATATATACCAAGAGCCATCAAAAATGCTTAGTAATTCATGAGAAAATTGTTTCTTTTGTCACCAGCGACACATCTTTTTCTCATGCAAAATTTGTGTCAGGAAGGAGGCAGCAAATAGACCAATTCTGTACTTATTAGCAATGCTGTTGATTAAAAGTGAAATGTCACTTAGCTATTTAATAAAATCTCATTTTTTAATGACGAATAACTTCTGATTCAGAAGAGCTCATTAGGTTTTCATAAATATAGAGGACACAAACTGCATCCTTGTATGTTAACAGAGTAAGTGTGAGGGAAAAGCAACACTTTTGCAAGCAGCTGATACACAAAAGAATGCAGTCGTTAGGTTGACCAGAAGTATTTTCAAAACTGACAGAAATGCAAAGAATAATTTTAGCCACAAAAAATGAAAAGTGTATTTCAAGAGGAACGTCTCACTTTCTGATTTCTGTAAGAAACTATTTGATCTTGCTGCTTGAAAATGGTTTACTGCTTAAATGTAATGACAATTTTCTTTTGAGTTTTTGCAAAGGCAAGAGCCTGGCTACCCTAAAACCTTTTTTTTAAATTTAAATTATTTACTTGGAAAGCCACACTCTAAAATGTTCTTCCACCTATCAAAAATGCTTTCATAATTTTTTAGTTGCATCATGCAGAGTCGTTGCTTACATTACTTTGAGTTTTCACAGCTCTTACAGTGATACAACAACAACAGCAGCACAAAAGAACTACGAGAAAGGATGAAAGATACTGTGCCTTGGGGGCTGGGTAGGGGGCCAAGGCCAGGCAGCCACATCTCCTGTCTCCCTTCAACAGCCTGAAATCAGGCAAAAACTTGTACTGGTTTGGAAGAAAAATGCATATGTATAAACTGGCTTCTGTTTCCTGAGATAAGGCTTGTTGGCAGGGGCTGCATCCAATGTGACTGTTTCTAGCAAGTCGACAGCCAGCATTAGAACCTCTGGGGCACATGTACATCTCTCTGTAAGGAAATGTGCCATGATGAAAAAGAACATGGGATCACCACTGTGATCTGGTAGGGCAGAGATGTCTCCTGATGTGCTTTCTACAACTTCTCCTACGAGTGCATAGGAAGGAAATTTCTTAAGGACGGAGATGGGGACAGTGCTGCAACCAGTGCCCTCAGACCAGGCTCCCTACATAAACCACTGAGCCCATGGTTTGGCAGCAGGCTGGAAACTGAGAATGCTTTTTACTCTGTCTCCCACAACACCATGCTGGAAAAGCCATCAGCCCAGGGCTTGTGCAGGGACACTTTGCTGGGTTCAGAGCTGTCAGGATGGCCGTGTCCAGAGAGTGGTGGAGAATGGTGCCCCATGCAGTTGGTGTCTGGTCACTGGTGGTGCCCCCTGTGCCCAGTCCTGTTCAGTGTCCATCCTGCTGATGTGGGCACAGGCATCAAGGGTACCTTCAGTAGTAAATTTGTGATAACACCAAGGGGGGTGGGAGTGTTGATGTGCTGGAGGGTAGGAAGGCTCTGCAGGGGGATGTGGACAGGCTGGATTGATGGTGTGAGGCCAGCAGGATGAGGGTCAAGAAGACCACGGGCTATGTCCTGCCCTTGTGTCCCAAGAAGCCCCTGCAGTGCCCCAGGCTGGGGGTGGAGTGGCTGGAAAGTTGCCCAGAGGGAAAGGCCCTGGGTGTGCTGGCCAACAGCAGCCAAATGTGATCTGGCATGTGCCCAGGTCTCCCGACCTTCTGTGTCAGCACTAGCATGGCCAGCAGGACCAGGGCAGGGATTGTCCCTCTGTGCTGGGCACTGGGGAGGGCACACCTTATATTCTGTGTCCAGTTCTGGGGCCCTCAATTGAGGAAGGACGTTAAGGTTCTGGAGCAGTTCCAGAGAAGGAAACAGAGATGGTGAAAAGTCTGGAGCCCAACTCCTGTGAAGAGTGAGGGTGGTGGTGTTGTTGAGCTTGGAGACAGGGAGGCTCAAGGGAGATTTTATTGCTCAATAACTGCCTAAGAGGAGGATCTACCCACATGTGGTTCAGTCTCTTCTCCCAGACAACTACTGATAGAACAAGAGGACATAGTCTAAAACTATGCCAGGGAGGTTTATTTTGGACACTATGAATAATTTCTTCACAGAAGGGATAATTAGATATTGGAATGGACTGCCCAGGGAAGTGGTGGACATCACTGTCCCTGGAGAAGTTTAAGGAAAGACTGGACGTGTCACTCAGTGCCATGGTTTACTTGATATGGTGGTGTTCAGTCAAAGGCTGGACTTTATGATCTCAGAGGTCTTTTCCAGCCTAATTGATTCTGTGATTGTTTTGAGTCCCTTTACATTCCTCTTTTAGGCAGATTCTCCAGCCCTCTGTGACCTGCTGAGCCCTTTGTGGATGGCTTAGTTTGCACATCACAGAACCATAGAGTGTTTTGGGTTGAAGGGACCTTAAAGATCCTCTAGTTACAACCACCCACCCATCATAAACAGGGATGCCACCCACTAGATGAGGCTGCTCCAAAGCCCACCCATCTTGCCTTGAACACTTCCAGGGCTGGTGCATCCACAGTTTCTCAGGGCAACCCATTCCCATGCCTTACCACCCTCATGGTGAAGAATTTCTTCCTAACATCTAATCTAAATCATTGCTCTTTCAGTTAAAAACTGTTCCCCCTTGTCCTATAACTATCTGATCCCTTGACTGTGGTTATCTACTCTCATTACTGTGCTTCTGACTCTTTAGGGAGAACCCCCATCTCTAGAGACTTTGAGGAGACTCATCCAAGAGGAGTTATCCAAGCAGCTAGATGGTAAGTAATCAGTACCAAGAAGCCAGAAGATGGATCTGAGAGTATGAATGATGCTTTGCATAACTGTGCTGGCACCTGAACCTCTCCTCTTAAGGAAGGCAGTATTGCAGCAAGCTTGCTAGGAAGATGTGTGAAATGCAATAGCACAAAGTAATCAGAGTAGATTGTAAACTTTCTTTTGAGGTCCCAGCTGGAGAAGAAATGTTCCTGATTTTTGCCTGTGACTTTTGATACTCATCAGTATAAGAAGAGGGGCTGGAGGGGATATGGGCTGCTGTTTCTCTCAAAGTGTGTGAATTCAGGCCACTAGTGATCCCATTGACAGTGAGATGCAGAGCTGTGGTCCTTCTCACACAGCTCATGACCCACTGGGACACAGCTGCAGGCATTTTATTCTAAAGATCACAGGTGAATGGGGTAATTATTTCACAGATTTTATTTACACACTCTCAGTCTTCAGTATATCCACACCAGTCTGAAAGCATTTAAGATCAATGAAAAGAAGATAGAACGCTCTTCTCCCTCTATTCTGTAAGTTGTTTATGGGATGCTGAGTGTTTTATGAGCTCTCAGGGTTGTCATGGTGTAACCCCAGCCAGCAGCCAAGGCCCACGCAGCTGCTCACTCATTCCCCCACCTGCAGGATCAGGGAGAATCAGAAGGGTAAAAGCTGAAAACTCATGGGTTGAGATAAAGACAGTTTAATAGGGAAAGCAAAAACTGCACCAAGAAGCAAAACAAAACAAGGAATTAGCTCCTTGCTTCCCATGAGCAGGCAGGGGTTCTGCCTCTCCAGGAGAGCAGGGCCCCATCACAGGTAGTGGTTACTTGGGAAGAAAAAGACCATCACTGCAAATATGCCCCCCTTCCTCCTTCTGCCCCTCCCTTTATATACTGAGCATGATGTCACATGGTCTGGAATATCCCTTTGGTCAGTTTGGGTCACCTGTTCTGGCTGTTTCTCTCCCCAGCCTCCCTTGCTCCCCCAGTTTCCTCCCCAGTGTGGCCATGGAAAAACAGAAAAGGCCTTGGCTCTGTGTAGGGCCTGCTCAGCAATAACAAAAACATCTCTGAATTATCAACACAAATCCAAAACACAGCCTCAAACCAGCCACTGGGAAGAAAATTAGCTCCACCCCAGCAAAACCAACATGGTTGTTCAGGGTCTTAGCACTGAAATGGTGGGCAGTGTGTACCCGCCTGGAACAGCCTGGAACAAGAAAAGCTTTCTCCCTACAGACCAGCCATGTAGCATCTCTGTGTAACAGAAGCAGTAGGAAAAGGCTCTCCTTTTCAGATAAGCAGTGGTCCCAGTTTAACAGGGTGCCAACTAAAGGAAGGAACATTTCAGATTCTTGGAGAACATGGAGCAGAGGATGACAGAAAAGTTTATAATAAAGTATGAAATTTAAGAGAAATGTAAGGCTACCAAGAAATGAGATTTAAATAATTTAGAGAGGATCAGGGAGTCACAATCATGGATTATGGAGGGGACAAAAATGAGTGGTCCTGGAAAACTGATCTGTGATTGACAGTACTTGGACTTTACTGGGCCCCTGCTTCTGACTCTCCATCTCTTGGAGCATAGTCCTTCTAGTCTAACAAGCCCATTTCCCTTTCTTCACAGCAAAGTTGCCCTATATCCTGGCTCAGATACAGCCTGCACAGGTAAAAGCATCCCATGGCAGACCAGGACCTCCTGGTCCCCCTGGGAAGGAAGGACTCCCAGGAAGAACTGGCCCTCCAGGAGAGCCTGGCCGGCCTGGACAGACTGGGTCTGAAGGGCCACCTGGACCCATTGGTCCCAAAGGTGAGTGAGACTTGGTGTGTTGGGACAGTCCAATAAAAGGATGTCCACTCCATTTTGGCATCCACCTTTCCTTTTAGTAGCTTATAAATTGTCCTCAAAATACAGGTGTTGAAAGCAGCCTCAGTCTGTTGAACCAGAGGTGTTGAATATGACTGGTGTGTTCCACCTCTAGCAGAACTAGAGTGGGGCAAGTCTTCATTCCCACTTACTGTCCCCTCTCAGAAGATTGGCCACAATTAAGAACTGGTTTTACCAAATATATTGGCTTCAGTGTGGATGAAAGACATATAGTAGTGTTTAATTCTGTAGACCACTCTCATCAATTCATATTTTTTCTTTCCCTCTCTACAGGAGAAAGAGGAGCAAAGGGTGAGAAAGGAGACACTGGCATTGGCCAACGAGGGGAAATGGGTCCTCCAGGAATTCCAGGTGTGTTATTCAGAACACCCCACAAAACACATCACTTAGAACCACTACCAGGACACAGGTCTCTGTGAGAGATCTCTAGAGAGATGGTCAGGATGACATAAAAACAACATACAGGGTTTCTGTAGGATGTGGCCCAAAGGGAAGAACTGTATCACTAACATCATATCTGGCCACCTTTATTTCCTCAGCCTGATGAATGAGTACAATGAACCATCTCAGTTACAGCTAAGTTAATTGACCTTTGGATCAAATCCAAAGTGAAGCTTTAATTATTAAATGCACTGTGAAGTGTTTTCTCTGTCCTTCAAAGAGTCTTCCTGTGACCAAACTGAACCCAGAGATTCAGGCATCTTCAGATGTTAGAAAAGGTCATATTGAACACCTGTGCCTTGGGGGTACAGCTTCTGCTTTACTGTTACTGACAAAGCAGCAGCAAATACAGTTTGTCTGCATTCTGAAATTAGGAGCCATTGATCAATTTTGCCTTCACTGTTTTCTTGGGGAAGGAACTATGAGAAGCCCTCATAACCCCATGGTCTGCATTTGGCAGACTGGTCTTGCATTACCTTCAAATAACAATGTGCCCACTATGCTCTGCACCAGTGAGTTATCTCCCCAGGCTGGCTCTTGCCTCCACTTTCCCATTCTCACCTCCTCTCAGTGAGGACTATGTCATTAGTTGTCTCATGCAGCTCCATGACTTCAGCAGGGAGATAGAGGAAGAGCAGCCATATCAGAGCTGAGCATCCCAGGGTTGCCATAGGGAGTGGAAATCTTTATTTCAGAGAAGACACTCTGGTTATACCTTGAGATAGAGGCTAGCCAAATCCAAACCTGTGGAAGCTGCTGTCTGCACCCCAGTTTGGCAGCAAAGCCATCTCCTGAGTACTGCAAGCTGGGGGTGTCACTCTGATGCCTCTCACCAAGGGCATTTTGTTTCTATTTCAGGCCTCCCAGGGGAGCCTGGTTATGCCAAAGATGGGATGCCAGGACCTCCTGGCCCTCCAGGTGAAGCTGGTGTGCCGGGTCTGGCAGGTGCCCAGGGCCCCCCGGGAGCCCATGGACAGTGTGACCCCTCTCAGTGCGCTTACTATGCAAGCCTGGCTGCCCGGCCCCCCAATGTCAAAGGGCCATAGCCTGCAGGGAGCACCCCCAGACTTGTTTTGAAAACTTGAATTCCTCACACCTGCCACGAGCTCTCCAATGTCTTCAGCTGTGTTTCTTTTGCGGGAGGCCTTCTAAAGCCAACAAATGCTGCCGGTCGGTCAGATTATTTTTATGAATTATAATTATTATTATTATTATCTTTGATGTGATATGTGAACTTATTTTTTGTTTGTTTTCTCTAACATCAGGGCATATTAAAATGCTAAAAATAAGTGGGGTTTTTTTTCCTCTTTTGAAAAGCATATAATAGCAATGCGTTGTATGACTGTTTATGCAAAACCATTCCAATGCCAAATTTTTTATCTGTTATCTGATTGATTCTTTCCAAAGCTTTATCCCTCACCTTTTCAACTGAAATAAAATCCTGCAGCCTGGGGCATTAACTGTGACACACAGGCACAGGATTGTTGGTGCTATTTGTCATCCACATGGAGGAGAGGAAGATAAAGTCATACCAAAGCTGGAAAAGATATGTCCAGTACATCCAACTCCCAATGGACAATTTTGAACAGCTAGTGTGTGCTTTCCAGAGGATCCCTGTTAAGTTTAATATTCTTCTGCTGATAAATGAATCAATATTCTATAGGAGCTACTTTTTCATGGAGTCATGTGGGATTTCATAGTAAAGGCCTAAAGGGACAACACAGAAGATCTAAACCTCTCTGTACTGGAGAGTTTTATTCCAAGAGATGGAGCTTACTTACCTCTCTCAGGGAGATGCCTTTTCAAGGTTATCCTCTGTCAGGTCAAGGATGCCAAATCCCTTGTGCACTGTCAGCACATGCACAGCTCCCTACCACTGCTTCACCCAAAAATCAGCCAGAACAGCATAGCAAGTCCCCTGGTATTAACAACTCAGGAAGCTAACTGTGACCCAATTCATTGTTTTGGTTGATCCATTATGACAATAACTTAGCAAGCTGTGTTACTTAGAGGGTTGGTGCATAGTGCAGGCTGGTCTAGGAGGATGTTGGTCTTTGATGAAAGGATCAGAGCAAAGTGATGTTCAGAAACATGGGAGAAATTGTGTTTGAGGGTGAAAGCAACAAGCCAGACAGTGGCCATTTCTCCCTATCAGCTAATTGCCAAAATCAACCTGAGAATTCAAAGACAATGTAGAAAGGGGATGGAGTCTGAAAAGACCTTCATAACAGGTAATTTGTGGGTTTAACCCTCTGACCAAGCTGTGCCCACCCACAAAGTGCAGATCTGAGAAGTGATCAGGCCTTGAGTAGGTGCCAGCCAGCAAAGCAGCTGCATTTTCAAACCTCTTCTGCACAAAGCAGTTTGTAGTGAGAGATGGGTGTAATGGACCTGACACAGGCACTAAGTGCTGAATGTGTTTGGGAATCTCATCTGCTCTTTTGGAGTCAGAAAAGAGGCACCCTGCTCTGCTAACACATTCACCATATGGCATGGTGCTTCCAAACTGGCCAGCCCAAGCAGAAGCCACAGCTGTCAATAACCAGCCCAGAATCAGACCCTGAGGCTAAAGCCCAGAGATAAGCATTTGCCAGCCTTGGAGTCTTTTCTCACCCAGTAGCAGATAAAATTTGCCTCTGCTTTACTGAAAAATGAAATTAAATAAGTACAAATGCCAGGGTTAAACAAAGTCTTTACTGTGTAGCTCTCAATGGTGCTATTTTTCTATTTCCTATGCAAATAAACTCTTTGATTTGATTTTACTGTGTTTCTTGCTATGGAAAGACCAATCAAAGTGAAAATACCATGAAGTTAAAAGCTTGCCACTTTTAAGTAATTCTGAATGGTATATCTGTTACTGTGCTGCATCTTGGGTTAGCTTGCTGGACTTTAGTATTAAGCAAATGTGCTGATCACATATTTAACAGAAACATATTTCTTAGTCCAGACTGAGATTTCATCTCTCCAGTGGTGAGGCAGAACAGGGTCTCTGTTTGAGAGCATCTCCTAACATGGGATAAGACATTGTTTTGGGCAAACATGGTGGTAATGAACAGGTGTTTTGGAGGTCAGACATGTTGACTGGGCCGTGCAAATGTGACATTTAATTCCTGTCATGATGGTGATTCCTTTGTCTCTACAGGCTCTCTCTCATTGTGTGTCTGATGTGCCATGCATGTCATACAATTCAGTACATCTAGTCCACCATGAGAGGGGAATATACATAGTGATGTTCTGTTAAACAAATTCAGAATCATTTGGGTTGGAAGGGAACTCTGAGGGTCATCTAGTGCAATCCACAGCAGGTGAGATGGTGCAGTGGCATCCAGTTGAAGGAGATGAAAGTGGTGTTTTTGATAACCCTTTTCATTTGAACGACTGTGGGAGCCATTTCCAAGAGTCTATATTAGGAACACAAGGAACACACTTGCATCTTTAATAGCAATTGAAAAATCTGCATGAATTAGACACAGACTACATTTCTGAGCATTTTCCACCCATAGAAGGGGACACAGCCTAATTCCCTTTGCTCCAGCACATTCCCTAGCATATGGCTATCTGTTCAGTCTGTTCCCAGAGACACCCCAGACTGTCTCTGTGCCCTGAATTCCGTGGGTGCCATTTCCCTGCTTTTTCTTAAACCCTGTTTTCTCTCCAGCCAGTTAAATGACATTTACCAGGCAGAATCTGTCGTTAGTGAGCAGAGTACAAGACACGAGCTGCAGACTCAGATCAAGACCCATGTTTGTACTCACCCAGATTTTAGTCATCAAAGGGAGGTTTCTATAGCTGCCACCTCTTACAGAAGCAAGCCCTACAGGAATGTGCCTAAAAGGACACCTGCAATAACAGGTAAGAAAGGAGGGTGTATTTGGAGGAGTTCAAAAACTGCCACAGTTTTTGCTTCAGTCTGTATTTGCAGTCTTTGGAAAGGTGGCCTGAGATTACTTTCCAAAGTAGGTCTGCCATCTGGGAAGCCAGCAAACCTACAAGTACAGCCCTGGGCATGGTCAGAAGCTGTCCTGTAGAAAATGCAGGAGCCTCTGTGCCAGAGCAGGTGACTGTGTGGGTATTGTCTGTCCAGCACTGAGCAAGCTGAGCACACAGGCACGAGGTGGCAGGCAGGGCAGGGACAGTGCTGGTGGCTCTCTCCTAACCACCTCTGAATAAAGGAAAGTTGTAGCTTTGGCATCTCAGCGTTTCTGTCTCTGCAACCAAGTGTGTGGTTAATCACCATACAGTCTATTCACTGAGTCTGGGGTTTAAAACTGGAATAGGCTGGTTTTTTGTTGGATTTTGTTTTGGCCCTGTGGCAATGTTCTGCTAAAATTGCATTAGAGACTCAGACAATATATTATTCAGATTTTTAAAAGGTACACATGGCAGTAATGGCACCACTGTCAGTTGCTCTTTTTTTACTTTTTTTTTTAAATCATGTGTAAATTACTGTAATTATAGCAAACAGACCATTATTTCATTCAATTTTTTGCCTGTCAAATAAACAAATTACAAAGACAGAACAAAGCAGTGGATTCATTTGGGAAAAATATTTTTTTTTGTGTTAAATTATTTAACAATTTCTGCTTGTTTTCTAAACAGTTTTGAATTAGCTGCTTCTTGGAAGCTGTATCAAATGCCTGTAGGTTTGGGTTTTTTTCTTTCCAGAGAGATATAATAAAAATACTGTGGCAGTTAAGCCCAAACTCTGTAAATCTGTGCTCTGACCACAGAACTGGTTAGAAGAATAATACAGATTTTACATTCTAGGCAATTATTAAAAAAAAAAAAAAAAAAAAAAAAAAGTTTAAAATTATATACAAAAAACCAAACCTGAAATAGAGTCTTCTCTTGGTTCATTCTTTTAATGTGGAAACTGGCCAAGCTCTGCCCTCTTAAAGATTGCATTTGATGACTTCTAGAGCAGGACTTGGTGCCTAGGAATGGCTGAGTGTCATTATCCACAATATATGGGGCCAGAGCCACTGACAGGGACTGGCAGATATGATGTAGGACCTAGGGAAGCCTTTCCAGAGCTTCAATGGGTGACCCCAGGGGAGAGCACATCAAATAATGTAAAATGTCTGTGGCTGGGTACCTCAATCCCATGCTCAGTCTCACTGTGAGATTCAGAGTCACAGAACATAGAACCATAGAATATCCATAGTTGGAATGGATCCACAAGGATCATCAAAGTCCAACTCCTTGACTTTAGGGAGTTAGGCTGTGCTTTTGTGGCTCCAATGAGAGTTGTGGAGCCTGGAGATCCATTCAGTTTATCCTAAAGTATTCAGCTGCAGCATCTGAGCCGTGTTGCCTACATTAACTACATCTCCATGGAAAAGAGATCTTCTGGTAGCTGTCTCTGTCTTCACCATCAGTGGCTCACATCCCCCCTGAGCTGGTGTGGGGATATTCGTGTTACAGGTGATGGCAGGTTAGGTGCTCTGTGACCAGCAGCCAGGCTGGAGAGGGGCAAGCTTATGGCAGGAGCTTGTACTGTCCTTGGGCAGTGAAAACTTTCTTAAAATTACTGTACTAACTCAACAGTTGCAACACAGACTGAAAAAATCTACTTTCAGCCTCTGTGAGCTAGAGCCCAGTGCTGGTGAAGGTTAAGGTGGCTTCTCCATGGCATGGCAGGAAGAGCAGCAGAGGGATGAAGCCAGTCTGGAGTTGAAGGCAGGCTCCTGCCCCAGTCTGCAGCCCTGGCAGGGGTGAGCATCCACCAGAGACCACCAAGAGTCCTCCTTGCTGCTCATCTGCAGAGCTGCTGGAGGAAGAGTCTCTTTAGCAGCCACCCAGTTGCCTCCTACATAGTAAATTTGGTAGCTGAGGCCTTTAGGGCAATATGGGTCCATCAGGGTTTGGATTTTTCTTTCAACATCTTTGTAAATGGTGAAATTAAATTAAGAAAAAGCCTGCTTAATTTTCTTGATTTGGTTTAAACCTGGAAGTTACACACATAGTAGATACTTGTCTTCTGACTTGTGAAATGGGAACAACTGCTTAGAAAATCATGAAGATGTGATAAAGAGGAGACTGTTTTTGGTAGTTGCTTTATAAAGCAGGTTTTTGTTGTAAGGGTTGGTATCTAAACACCTTGCAGGGCTTGGCTCCACAATATTGATGCTGGCAATGCTGTTGAAGTTTGTCTGAACTGAGAATGAGACCATCCTGCTGGGTCTCTAGGGGATTTTGTGTTGAAAATGTGAGCTCTTTCTTGCTACTTTACATTTTGTGGCATAAACTTCATGTAGAAAGCACAAGGGGACAATGAGGATCATTAATCATACTCCCAACATTCCTGTTAGCCTCAGGAAGAAGGATTCCTGCAAGATGGAGCAGAGAACCTGCCACCTTCATAAAGGAAAACACAGGGTCAAACTCCAGGTTTGAAAAAGTGCAGCAAGAGAATGGTGCCAAAAAGCACAGAAACTTCTTTCTGACCAGAGCTTTGTCTCTGCACGACATGCTGTCTGAAAGACTCAGGTTTGGATTTGAAGAGAAAAGCATGTTCAAACAGAAGGCAGCACATGCAGCAATTTGGTTTATTTCACAGGACAGATGTATTTGACAATGTGTTCTTAGAGACACATTTTCCCCCTTAGCAATGGGGGGGGGATGGTTTTCACCCAAGTCTGAAATTATTGTCAGCGCAGTAACTTCTTCAGCATCTTCTTGATGGGAGCTGAGTCTTATTTTTATAGTTATTTGTGAGGTCTGTTGGAAAGCAACCTTCTTCTGCAAGTGAAAATCTCACTTTTTCTTGGCTGCTGCATTTGTGTCTGATGTACAGATATTTCTGAGTTATTGTACCCATTCATGCTTATGAAAAATTATTGGACTCTCTCAAGTTCTGCTGAATCTTTTTCATGTAAAATCTATCCCTGGAAGGTTTCAAGGCCAGGTTGGATGGGGATCTGAGCAACCTGGTCCAGTGGATGGCATCCCTACCCATGGCAAAGGGGTTGGTACTAGATGATATTTAAGGTCCCTTCCAACCCAAAGAATTCTGTGATTCTATCCCAGGAGCCTAAAATGCCTAAGCAGCCTCACAGGCAAGTTTTCTCTTGCAGATGCTGAAAATTTATATGGAAGAAATCCAGGGCTTGATTTCAATATGATTATGGTATTTGCACTCTGAATCCAAGTCAAGGGTAACAGCTGGTATATGCCAGGCCTTAAAATGGGTATTTCAGGGTGAAAACCAATTAAAAAGCACTAGAACCTAGAATGTAAGAGAGAGAGTTGAACAAGAATCCCCAGATCCTCTTGCCAGCATTGTCTGAATAGACAGCTACTACCACTCACCCCCCACCTGTGCAGCCACAGACTCCCCTGGTGCTGGAATACAAGTTCCTGCAGATTCAGGACCATTCTGACCTGAAATAATCAGAACTGAGGAGGCTGGGAAAACAAAGCTGACATGCAAGACCTGACCTTCACAAGACCTTTTCTGGTAGACTACACCTCTAAGACATTGTCTTCTACCTCTAATGGCCTGTGGGGTGCTGTGGAGACCTCTCTCCTTGAGAAGGATTTGAAATGGCTGTCCTGAAAAGTTTTTTTAGCTGGAAGGCTTAAGAATTAGAGGATGAAGTAAAAGAGGTCAGCTTTCTCAGCCTGAGGCTTCAAACCCACAATTTTCTCCCTCCAGAAAAATGCCTTGCTGTCTACATCACATGCTGTGCTGAGTGGCTTGGCATAAACCTGGCATTTTACACATCTACAAAACCTTTGACAGCAAGGAATAAAAATTTCCTTTTAAAAATGCCAGAGCACTTTTGTGCTGCCAGTGCAACACAAGAAAAATGGTATCTCCATGGTGTAGGGTTTCACACACTTAGCAGGAGGGTGGAGGACCTCCAGGTTTCAAAACTGATCCTTTATTGTGTTTGCCAAATGTTAAAGGACCTGAAGACATGATATGTTCATGGTCCCCAGTTCCCAGGCCACCAGCTGTTACTGGCTTCTTCTTGTCCCATTTACCATGCTCTTGCCCCATTGACCATGTGCCTTATCTACTCTGCCTTGCTGCTTCCATGGCAATCCCATTCATTGGGAGTTCTTCAGGCAAAGGCACCCTTGATCCTTCCAGATGGAGAGAGCTACACCCAAGCAGAGATTTGAACAGAAATGCTGGAAATCAGAGGCAGTTTTCCCTGTCTGAGCACTGCTCACTGGTTGCAGCTGTGAGAGGCCGTGTCACAGCCCAGGAGCTGGGTTTGTGTGCTCTGCAGAGCAGGAGGGAAACACCAGACCATGTCAGAATGCCAAATGTTTACTCAGTGGGATGTATCTGAGCAACTCAAACACTCTGCATGTGTTGGTAACGTGCCCAGCAGAGCATAAAGCTGAGAGAGGACCTTGATCCACCAAAAACCTCAGAGGTTGCTTGTGGAGCATGCAAGTAATTGAGACTGTCTCCATTCAACCAGCCACTGTTCTGGTGGGATATGGAAGAACTCAGCTCTCCCAGATGTGCCTGTCCAGGTCCTGATCCGCTCTGGAGGTACCTTACAGAGCATGATCCGAAATATGAAGGCAAGAAGAAACTCAAGATCTCTGGCAGAGAGCTGCTGTCTGTTCCCATACAGGTCTTTGGCTTGGAGCAGCTGCAGGTGCTGGAGATGAGCCCAGAACGAGAGAGCTGCCTGAGGTACAGGCTGGAGCTGCTCCCCCAGGAGATCGGCCACCTGAGGAACCTCACCTGCCTCTATGTGGGCTCCAACAACCTCAAGAAATTCCCTGCTGAAATTGGCTCTTTGAGCCACTTGGAGAGGCTCACTCTGAGCAACAACAGCCTGAGCTCCCTGCCTGCAGAGATGGGGGCACTCCAAAGGCTGCACAGCCTCCACCTTGCCAACAGCAGCCTCACCGAGCTGCCTGCACCCCTCTGCCAGCTGAGGAGCCTCACCTTTCTGGATGTGAGTGACAACAAAATAGATACCATCCCCTCCAGCATTCGGCACCTGGAGACACTGGAAACGTTGCTGTTGCTCTTTAACTCACTGGAGAGCCTTCCTGAGGATATCTGCCTTCCAAGGAATCTGCACACACTTTGGTTGGGAAACAACCATCTGCGGTCCCTTCCAGCAGCCTTTGGGGAGCTGGTGGACCTGGACTGGGGATACAACTACTGCTCATGCAATTTTGAGGGGAATCCACTGGAGAGTCCTCCCCCTGACGTCTGCAGCAGAGGCCCTGAAGGGATCAGAGACTATTTCTCATCATTTCGTAGGATTTGGAGAAACTGAACCACTGGTGTCAGTCCTCATGAAGTGACTGTGATGGATTTCTCCTGTGCAAATCATCTGCACAAGTAAAATGTGTTTCAGAAAGAAAGGTCTGGTGAAATCTGGTGGAGCTCAAAAGCTTCCTCTCTGGTGATTTCTCTGGCAGTCTTTTTTTTTCCTTTATATTTTTTTTTTTTTTTGTTTGTTTGTTTGTTTTGTTTTGTTTTGTTTGTTT
>JAOTQP010001286.1:145723402-145738019 GCA_026413545.1 Cichladusa arquata | reverse complement strand
TCTGGTGATTTCTCTGGCAGTCTTTTTTTTTCCTTTATTTTTTTTTTTTTTTTGTTTGTTTGTTTGTTTTGTTTTGTTTTGTTTGTTTTTTGTTTTTTGTTTGTTTGTTTTTAAACTAGTATTGAACAGTGGTGTAAGCCTTTCAAAAACTCATGCAGGGACAACTGTACTCTTTTTTCATATTTATAGTTGCACAGACTTTTCTCAGGAAATGTTGCAGACAAACACCCAGTCTGAGAAAATAAGCAAGTCTGAAATGATAGAGTCAGGTAAACAACTGGTATGTAAATAGCAATAATCTGTACTCTTTGTTTGCACACTGGGTTGGGGCTTGAATCTGGACTGAAAATAAGTGCATGCTGAGATTTCTGGAAGCTTTTAAGGTCATTCTAATTTGTGAATTTGGCTTTGTTCAGGTAGCCCAGAATCTCATCATTTCCCCTGGTATTTTGCATGAAACACATAGGTTGAATCAGCCCATGCTTCTGTCTGGCTCTGGATAAAAAGCAACCTGTATCCATGTCCCACAAGATATTGTGCAAACAGTGTCTCCATTCCTTTGGCAGGACATAGTGTGCTTCTCCTGAAGAGCAGCATCAGCTGGCTCTGCAGAGTTCTCAGTCAGGGCTGTCACTCCCTGGAGGCAGCACGGACCTGGGCTGGATGTGCCAGCCCATCCAGAGCAGACCCCAGAGATACAGCTCCTTGGAGCTTGGTGATGCACAGGGGTAGCCCAGATTTAGAGCAGGCAGCACGAGCAGAAAAAGTTTCCACTTTCACTGAGTCTGGGAAAGTGTTCAGAGTTATTAAAATACGAGTATGCAAACTTCCTGAAAGGGAACATTCTGAGAATCCCTGTCATAATCAAAAAAGGCTTCATCAGTGTTACATTATGGAAATCTGCTGAGACTCCTTTCTGTTTCATTTTGCTCTCTCTTCCCCTTATCATCAACGTTTTCCTCCCACCTCTCTTTAACTTTGCTCTTCATGGGTGTTTTCTCTGGGGCTACTCCATCTGACATTTGTGTTTAATTATTTTCTCCTCATCAAAAACATCTCATTCCCTTACAAATCCTTTCCTTTCCCCTCTGTCTCCTTTGTTTCCTAGTTCTCCTTTGGCCAGAGAAAGATTCAGTTTTCTGTATTTCCTGGAAGGAAGGGCTGAGTCAGGCCTGGTGGGAGCTGAGCATGTTCTTACAGCATTCAGAGAAAAAGGGAGAAAGGCAGAGACACTGATATACAGGCCATTAATTCTCTTGTTCAGTGTCCTGCCATTTTCTTCTCCTTATAGCAAAGATCAGCACAGGGGGATCTGAATCAATGCTGAAATTTTTCTGGGTGACAGAAGCACAACTCCAGATATGCTTAACACAAATGGATTTTTACATTGCTCTGCCCCTGACCTCTGTGAATTTTTCAAACCAGCTGTGACTTTTTGGTGTCATGGTAACCAGATTCATTATATCAGTGGGCTATCACATAGAGATAAATGAGTGCATGGCAGTAACGGGCACACAACTACATCACACCAGTTCATTCAGCTTTCCTGCAGCTGATTATTTCTAAGATATGTGACATAGGAAAGAAAGGAGTAAAGGGACCGTGGTGCCTTGCTCAGTTGGCTTTTTCTGTGGCAGCATGGAGAACTGGAGATGAAAGAGCAGGACAATGAACTTCAAGTGTTTGACAATTCAGGGTTTTTTTTTTTCAGAGGAGATTTGGGGACAGTGTGTAAAGTAGTTCCTGAAACTGATGCCAACTCAGGCAGAGGCTGTATCAAGGTGGTAACAGGAACAGGTCTTGTTCCTGTTCCTGTCATTGATGCATTCTCCAGACTCATACAGGTCTTATTTCCCCACTATTTCTGCTGTTTCCCCATTTCTGTCACCCCATTCAATATGTGCAGACACTGGGCCTTCCTGAAGCTTGTCTGGTATGGGACATGATGTTAAAGGCAGTGTGAGCAGTGGGGCCCAAGTAAAGACAAGGTTATCATCCTGGGTTTGGACATGTGTGAGAATTAAATTCTGGTAATTGTGGTCTTTTTAGAGGATTGAGTCTAACACACAAAATCTTCCAGAGCATCATCTTACACAGGTGCTAAGAGGGACAAATTTATCCTGTCAAACGCTTCAGATTCAATGTTGCTGATTTTCTTCTACATTGCACAGGGTTTGGGCTTGAGGTTCCATTTCCAGTTTTGACTACCTTTCCCTTCTGCATCTTGGTTGGTGATTCCTCAAAGGCAAGCTGACTTCAGCTTCTTTGAGGCCTACATAGCAACTCAAAGCTTTCACTTTTGATTTTAGCCAGTCAGAATTCACAGGTTTTGTTTAACTAATCCTCTCTCCAAAACCCACAAACATAATTTGTGAAGTCTGATTGTGTCTGTTAATAATATACCTGTCATAGCTAGGAGCGAATGAAGATAAAAAGGGGAATTAAAGAATTTAAAAAAAAAATGGAGTCTTTAAAAAGCAGTGGCAATATTGCCATAATAATTCTCTAGTCTGTTGGGAAGAGAAATTCTGTGAAACTGATGCAAGTGAGGGAACTTTGACCATGACTGAATATGTTACTGAGATATGTCCTGACACCTTGCTGTTTTCCCTTCTTTTCCCTTTGTCCTGATTGCTTCCAAAATCCTACTTCCCAAAGTGGAAAACCCAGTAGTTCATATTCTTTGCAGTATTCTGGCATCTGTGTTAATGACATAGTTATGCAGAGCAATAAGTAGATCCTGGTATTGTCATTAAGATGGCATTAAAATCTAATCTCAAACTGCTTATCCGGTATTTGTTGTACTTTATGTATTGTTGCTAAGCATCCTCCTTTGCCTGTGCTCATTAAAACTTCAAGTGTTAATATCAGAGAATGGTAAACTGCTAGGATATAGGCCCCTGGTGAAGAGACATGGAAATAATCCATACTCATGGTGGGGGGAAGAAAGGAGAGGGGGAATTGTTAAACCTGTCATTCAGTGCTGATGGGAGTTGTGCTTGCATTTCCCTTTACCCTGTTTTGCACTGCAAACAGCCTGGCCTAGGAGAGCATCATCCCCTGGAAACACACAGGACTTCCATCTGAAAACTTTGAACTCTTGCAGCAGAGACTAATGAAATGTAAAAGCAGTGAGTGAAAATAGCTCCAAATAGAAATTCAGGGAAATATTATATATAAGGGCAGAGGGCTTTTTAATTTAACATACAAGTACATAACACTTCACAGGCTGGTAGCTGGAGCTGGACAAGTTCTGACTACAGATAAGCTGCATATTTTTAATGCTGGAGAGTTCACCTCAGGATATGGCAGATTCTCTACCCCCTGAAATCTGAAAATCCCGCAGTCTCACTCACCTGAAGGTATGACTGTATAAGATTTGCCTTGTTTTATGCAAAGTAAAATTTACAAAGACTCCTTCTGTCTTTAAAGTATATGTTTACAATCTCTGGCTACCATAAATCTGAAAGATTTGATCCTAGCATTTACTTATTTCTCCCTCAATTTGCCTTTCCATGAAATTCAGCATTAGTTTGTAATGGCTGTGATCAGTACTTAAAAAGTTGAAGGTTCCTAAGTTTCATGATCAAGACTCTTGAGGCCAGTGATGGAGTGTCTGAGTTGGCAAAACAAAAATGAAAAAGCAGTTGCTGTTCTCCTCATGTCTGTTGGAGTCAGCAGCAGATTTCCAAGCTCACAAATGGAAGACTGATCCTGAATTCACCTTGAGTGGACTTTAACACCAACCAGTTTTCTAGTTCTCTGAAAGGTGTTGAGGTTGATCAATTGAACATATTGTATAGTAGCAGACTTCAAAGGAAACGTGACTTTGCAGACTCCAAACAGAAAACAAAGGACACTGCAGGTACTGTCCTACATGAATGACAAACACATTTGGTTTCAGAGAGTGGTAGCTTGTGAATGTGCTCTTGTTGGGGAAAAGGTCATCCCCATCAAGAGAGGCCACTGTCCCTGCTGGCTGCGTGGACCCCAACACCACCTGCCCTTCTGTCTTCCTCTGGGCTCTGCAGCCTCATCTCAGAACTCGAGAGTCCAGCTTCAGCAATGACAGTTTTCAGGTGACGCAGCACTGAGTCACTGCAAGAGGCTCAGGTCTGACATGAATCCAGAGGATTGACAGGTTTAGTAGTCATTGAATGCAAATGTCTCCTCACTGCCAGAGAAACCACATTCAATGGAACATGTTTCCCTACACTTGGGCAATGGTACCACAAAAAAACAAAGCAATCTATCATGGGCAACTGCCATATCATTCAGCACATTAAATTGCAGTGAAAGCCTAAGTAGCATATCTAATGAAAATCACTCTATCCATACAAAGTATGGGTTTTGATTCCCCAGAGTGTTCTGCCCATGAACCAAGAGACAATGGTGCTTAAATAAACGTGACATCCAAGCCATGGATTTCTCATGTTTAATAAAGATCTCAGCAGTCATCAATAAGCTTTTTATTTTTCTGCCACCCTATGGAAACTATAAAATCTGTTGCCATTCACACTTCCATGCAAACAACTTTCTTTGAACAGTTCAGGCAGCAAATGGGGAGAGACTGATGCTACAAGCAAAGCCCAGATGGAATAACCCACACTGAGATTTTGTACTGAAACTCAGTGGGTTTTGCCAGACTTGAGACAGAGCCAGTCTGGAGCTCATTCTGCTGAGATTCACGAGCTCCCACTTCCAGTCATTTTGTGCGTGAAATTTATGAGGACTTGCTTTCAGCAGGACACACTGAATCCTGCATCAAAGGTATTGATCCAGCTGAGGTCAGGCCATTAGCACAAAGCTGTGTCTAAAAGAAATCTTCCAAGTGTTTTGCAAGTCTCACTGCTGAAAAATTCAAACTGAAACTTGCAATTGTAAAGAAAACTGGTTTTTGTTTGTTTTGTTTCTTGATCCCTGTTATTGAAGAGCTTCTTGTTAGACTTACTAAAGTTAAATAAGCAGTGAGCCTGCAAGTCTTTCTGCTCTGGCCATGTTTTTACATTTCAGATAGTCCTCTTCTCCTCTGGACTGTTGCTGCATACCTTTTTACTGAGCTGACACATTCAAAATGGACTATGACATGGTATCTGAAGTCTTCCTAGTGACAGAGGAAGAGCTGTTGCACATCTTTCATGTGATAACCCTGTTTGTTCACTCCTGCATGGTGGCAGTTTCTTTTTTTTTCTTTTTTTTTTAACAAGGAATTCACCTTGTCATGCTGCAATTCCACAATTTGCTACAGAGCCACTATTGGTACATTTTAGTATTTGTGTATAGTGTAAGCTGAAGTTTGTGGCCTTTCGCTTGTTCCTGCTGAATTTCAGCTTCCCCTTTCTCACCCCAAATGTTACACAATTCTTCAAAATCATTCTGAATTCAAACCCTGTCCTCAGTGCATACGATGTCTCTGAGCGTTTTGCCATCTGAAAATTTAATAACCATACTTTCTTTTCTATCATCTAATTCATTAATGAAAGCGTATGCCAGGACTGTATCCAGAAGAGACCTGGCTGAACTCCATTTCTGCATCCTTCCACTCTGACAAAGCACCATTGATAACCTTTCTGATATGTTATCAAACCAGCTTTGCACCCAATCGATCACAGTCTCATCTAGACCAGGCTGCCGGGGCTCACTTATGAGAATGCCACATGCAGCCCTTTTGAAATCCTTAGTAAAGGGGTAAGATTTGTGACAGCCACTTCTCCTTTATTCTTAAGGCCTGTTACATTGCTAAAAGTGGAGATTAGATCAGTTCAACACAATTTATTCTTGACAAATCCACACGGGCTACTTGTCCTTGCTGCTACGTGAAGCAGCTGTTTCACATTTCAAGCTGTGACTTGTTATCTTCCAAGGGCTTATGAAATGTGCATTTGTTCCAGAATCTGTGCAAGTCTCAAAGGCAGGTGAGGATCATTTCCCATCCCTATCTCCCAACAAGAAATTATCTTTAATGCAACAGCCACTTGCTGTTTCAACCTCAGGCCAAAAATTCGGGGCTGGTGGGGGACCAGGACTGCAGCAGAGCTCAGTAGAGCACAAGCACATCCATGCTGGAAGGATTTGGTAGGGTCTGTTCCATGCTCTAGGTGGCCCCACAGTGGGAGTGGAGGGCTACTCTTGCAGTTTGGGGAGTGCAGCTCAGAAACGTGGGGTAACATTAATTTCCATTCGCCTACTTGGCTGCTCTGCAGAGGATCAGAGCCTGGTCATGTCTTGGGGAAAAGGCAGTCGCTGGAAGGGGGAAAACACACAAGTCTCGAGGTACCTAACCCATTTGGGTCTTGTCCTGTCAGCTGGGAGCTTTCCTTGACTTTTTTCCTGTGTCCTATTTTCAAATGGATGTCCTTAATCTTATTTGTCAGACTCAGAATGGGCCTGAGCAGCATGAAATTTCTCAGAAGGCAGCAGGAAACTGAGAGTTTTGATCCTGAAGTAACTAGTTTCAGTAGCTCACAGTATGTGTCTGTGTGTGTTCCCTGGATAGCTGTGTCAACTGGACAGTATCTGCACCTTTCCACCTGTAAAAAGGCTCAGATCAGCTCAAACATCTTCTTTTGACATAGCTGAAAGGAGGATTCCTTTTTGTTCTCAACACTAGAGCTGCCTGTTAGGAGAATGTTCCTTTGCATTGGGTCTGTATGTTCACAGAAAGAATAAGGGGAAAAAATTATCTCACATGGTCTAAATATCTGCTAGACTGATTGCTCCTGCATCACTTCCACACTTAAAATACTGCTGCACTTCAGCTATTTCTAAACATCCACACGGTGATAACAGCAGGGTTCTGTGTCTAGATGCTATTGCAAAGTTTCCTTTTCAGGTCTAAAGTAGGCCTTACCCAGACTGAATAACTGATTTGTTCCTAGAGCACTAATGAACCTAAATTACCCCTCTTTCATTTATTTTTCTTCTATGAGGTTAAGGCACTTTTGCCATACTCTTGGCAAACTCTTCTGTTTGGTGGTGTCTGGGCTTGCACAACTGTGAAGGGAATATGGGACTGAGAGGCAGAGCTTCTCTGTAGACTCTTTTTGAGCTGAGTTTTTGAACTCTCAAAAAGCTGCTTGCTCTTCCAAGGACTTAATGACCCAGCTTGTTGTTTCCAGTTCTGTGTTCCCAGTTGTCTCCTTGTTTATTAGATGATATTGCTTGTTGGGAACATGCTAAACTGATGCTCTGTATATCAAGTCTTTTTCTGTTTGAAATGTTATTTTTCTTTAGCTTTTCGTTCTTTTATTTGTATTATACAGGCTGACCAGTTCTGCACAGTTCTGCCACATTCTGCACAGTCATATACACTGGGATTTTTTTGTTGTTGTTTCCTAGAAAACTTTTGATGATCTGACTGAATGAAACTGTAAAATAAAATAAGTTATATGATTCCACATGTATGTATATATAAGGATTCTGCATCTTCATTCAGGAGAGGCATTAGGCAGATGCCCTGTACAGATCCCAGTTCTTTGTCCTGTTTTAATATTCAAAGCACTTTATAGTCTCTTCTGGATGCCATTGTATTCATGCCAGACCTTCAGAGAGAAAGGATAATAATGGTCTGACATTATACAGGAAAAATAACATTTGCTTTATTTGAATTAGGTAGATTGTCATTGGAAATGTCTTGCATTTCAGACTGGTAGAAAGAGCATAAAGCAAAATGATTTTTCTGTCTAGAGAACACCACATAGGGTATTCTGCAATTAATTTTCAAAATCAAATGTGCTTTCCAGTTTAAAAATATTCCCTTGCCCCCTCTCAAATAAATTTAAATAAGAACAGTGCTTTATTTCCAAATTATCAAATGTTTGTAAGTAACCCAAACCATTCTATGATTCTTCAATTTTACATGGGCACCTTCTTCCTCCTGCCCAGGCTGCAGCTCCCTCCTGGCCAAGTTTCTTCTCTGCCCATTCCACGTCATCTTGAAAACTTTTCTCTTCCGGGCATGTTCAGTTATTCTAAGGAAGGTACAAGCTTCTCCCTTCTTGGTGCTTTTACCTGGCCAGGTTGGTGCATCCACAGCAAAAGGAAATCAGCAGGGCTGCCATTTTACTTCTCACTACAGCCTTTGAAAGGAAAACACATAAACAACATGTGAGTTTTTCTCTCAGTGTGAAATTATGAATCTCTTTGCTTTTTTACACCCCCCTCCAATCCAGCAGTGTTTTGCTCTAAAAATAGTGTTTGTTTTTCAATTGAAATCAACTAATTTTTGAGCTAATATGTTAATTAAAACTAAACATGTTTGGGGCTGAATTACAAGTCTCTGTGGGATAAAGGACACCCCGTACTAAAAGGGAAAGATGCAAAGTCACTGAGTATGAAAGTGCAAGTTTGATCTATAGTGAAGTCTGCTTTTGTTCCACTTGCTTCTGTACAACTGCAGCAATTTAGTGCACTTGACCTTTACTGTGAGATTTAGAAAGGAAATGTTTGATATTCTACTCTATTTTCAAGAAACCTATGAGGCAGATAAGTAATACTGCTGCTTTTTCCAGATTGTTCCCTGAAAAATTTCTTTGATACACAGTCAGAATTCAGAGACCTTGATTTCTTGCTCAACAAACTCTCAGGAAGTAAAAAACTGGCACTGAACACAGCGAATTTTGACATCACAAGTCCCCACACTCCAGTTTTCAATAGGTGCAAATCTGCCTACCCTGAGTGTTAGCATTCTGACTTTGTTTCCTCTGTAGTTTGTATGACTTGGGACTCAGTTATAATTTTCACATGAAATTACCTCTGCAGGAATCCCATCAAAAGCCCACAGAGTCTGCAGCACAGAAATGAATCTTTTCTGCCCTGTTCACTGGTGAGCTGTACTGGCTGTTACATGAAGTGGATGAATCATGGATGAGAACGACATTGATTTAATTCTTTCCGTGTTCATTTTACTCTTGAATTTCAATACACATCTCTAAATACCTGCACAGAGCATTCCAGCATAATTTCTGCCTTTTTAAAAGACAGAGTTGGAATGGTATTTCCAATATTCACTAAAGCTTTGCAGGACCATCACTATATTAGAGCACTATAAATATCTACCCATAAACAATTGGATGAAGCTCCTATACTGGGAACTGCACTAAGAGAATGCTGCAAAGCTGCACATACAATGTTTTAGGCTGTGATTCAGAACTAGAGTATGATGGTGAACACTGAGGGGAAAGGACTGATTTTTAGGAAGGCGCCTTTTGAGGCATCCAGATCTTTAGGAAGATGAGTTCCATCCATGCAGTGAAGTATTAATCCCAGAATCCAGTCTGTGGCACTGGCCACTTTGTATGGTCAAGAACTTTCTCAGAGAATAACATCTCATTATTAATGAAGAACACAAGCTTTCTCTTTAACCCTCCCACTCACTTCCTTTTCAGTGGGTATTTTACTGAGTAAATCCCAGGTGCATTTTTTTCCCCATTATTATTTTGTATCTTCTTTCCTTCCTTGCTTTCTCACTGAGTCCATGAAGCAAAGTACAGCCAACAGCAGACCAGCAGTGGAGTTTCAGACTGGATTCTGTTGCACCTATTGAAGGATGCTTAACTTCTGTACACAAATAGCTTTTCCAAAATGGTCTCCAAAATGAAAATGAGATTTCACAACAGCAGGTGTTCTTGTGCCTCTGTATTACTGCTTTTTTTTTTTCTGTTACAAGAGAATTTTATGCAGTGTTCAGTATATATTATATTGTGGATTCATAAACTCCCCACAGATAACAATGCTAGAGATAGCAGCAGGGATCAAGAGCTACAGGATATTTGTGTGGAGAAATTCTATAAATGAAAAAGTGGCATGAAAATGCAAGGCATGAATACATTGCAGCCTCCTCAGCTTTCAGACCTGTCAAAGGTCTCTCTAAATGCAATTACATCAGTCACAAGCTTTCTTCATGCCATGTTAACAGAACAGAAGGACGACACAGAGTGACTGATAAACTTCTTGGTCCAGATTTAATTCAGTCATTCACATGTGGAAAATAAATTGCATACAGAAGCATTTTTTGGTGCCTTTATGGTGAATTATCACAACAGTAAGTGTTCTGGGTCATTTTGTATCTGCTTCAATAACTGAACAGGAAAACACACCCTTGCCTCCAGAAATTAAAATCAACTTAGTACAAGACTGGTCAATGAGCATTCATGTTCACACTTGTCTGCTTGGGCTAATGCCAAGGGATTTGAGAAAACAGCAAGTGGAGAGAAGATATCAGATTGCAGGGATCGCTGTTAAGTCTCTGCTTACTGGACCAAGGCTTGAAAAGTCATCAGGTAACATGAAGAGCAAGTGAAGAACAAGTCCAGCACATCAAGGGTCACAGGATGCTTGTCTTTACTAAGGGAGAGGAGTGATGTGCTGAATTAGGTACAGAGGAAGACAAGGCAATGACATTACACAGGCTGCTTGATTTAGCTGCTGTTCACTCGCCCATCAAAGGAGTCTCAGACTGATTCTGTATGCTGGCTCACAGCAGCATCTCATTTTATATAGATTTTTCTGGCTGCTGGCTGTTTTTATCAACATCTCTAGAACAACAACAAAAAAAGAGCCAAGTCAGTAAGATCGTGTGCAAGTTGTTGAAGAAGCTTAAATCCTTTGGGTTAGCAGCAGTAGTTTCTATCCATTTTTTATATAATGCCTGTGGAAGTTGTCCGTGAGCACCAGAAAGCGTTTTCAGAAAAGATTGCTTTTATCTGGTTGACAGTCTTCTATTTATAGTTGGCAAATATTTCATGGTTCAGGTTCATGAGCACACTGTAGACTTTGGTATAATGACTTTAGCTTAAGCCACTTACAGCCATGCAGCAGGTTGCACATGAGGCTTTTTGCTGGGGGAAGCAATAGAGGATGCAGCACTTACCATCATCTCAAAAATTCACAGCTGCTAGCCACAAAGCCCAATAATGAAGAAAAGTGTAATTTTTTTCTGTCAATCAGAAAGTTAAGCTTGATACTTTGCTTTGTCAATAAATAACAAAAAAAAAAAAAAAAAAAAAACAAAAAAAAAAAAAAAACAAAAAAAAAACAACAACAAAAAAAATTAGAAGTAAGGTACCCAAAAGCTGTGAGTCCCTTTGCTTTGATACATTCAAGTATAACAACAAGGAAAAGGATCCCAAGCAGAAGGTCAACAGTCTGCATCTCAGACTATGGGTCCTGGCTGACTCTAATCATGGATAAAGATGCAGCTATCTTTGTGCTCTGTCCCATGGGATACCTTACCCAGAGTACCATAATGCTGTTGGACAGGTCTGGAGAACAATGACATTACAACATTGTGTACTGCCCTGGATGCAAAGCAATACTGCACTTGTGTGCCAGCCAGACTGCTGGGGGAAAAGAATAAAAAAAAGTGCCCTAAAACTTAAGCAATGAGGAAGGGATCTTTTTCAAAGCTGAGACAAGAATAAGGATGTGAGTTTTCAGTGTTTCCCACTCAGAATTGCAGGGGTTTGCGTGCTATCCTTAGTAGTGCAGGGAATACCTTTTCCCAAAGAGATTAAGCTGTGCCAGCGTCTGTCATTCAGATCAGTCCATTATTTACAACATGGGAGCTGTCAGGTTAGATCCCAGACATGTTCCCTGCAGGCTTCAGCCTTGTACCCCAGGCAGGCACACACAGAGTGTCACTGACATCCCATGGGAATCCAGATCTGCCTGAGATGGATTACAAGATCCTTTTAGAGTAGACAGCGAGGGATAATAAGGAGGATCATCGTGGCAATGTTTGGAATGTGTATCTTACACTTGCCTTGCACTCTATATATTATGTCCACTTCTTTGGGAAACCTTCTTTGGCCTATTAATTTGCATTAAAATAACCCCAAATACAGAGCCATACTAACATTTTTAGGGGTGGATATATAAAGCGTGTGAGGGTTTGCTAAGATGAAGTGCACCATAACCTGCAGTGTCTCTTGTTGCTGGAGTCTATTTAAGAACCATGGAGACAGGAATTTTTACCCTACTTCATTATCTCAGACACACATGCACTTTGCCACACAGTGTTTGCATTCACAGGATTCATCTTCCCTTCCCTGCAGGGAGGTTGCTGTTGGCCTGGGATATTTGGGAAGGAAGTCATGTCAGTCTGCACTGAGCTGGTGCTCACATGTACAGCCCTTGGGAATTAGTGCTGAGGTCCCTGAGTGTCCCCCTGGCCTCGTGCATCTATCCCACCTACAAGGCCTCTCTCCACTCTCAGGGTCTTTTCTCCAGTCAGGATCTTCACCTTCTGCTTTCCAGGTCCCCAACTTCTTCTCTAAAACTTTTCAGGTATAAGTCTCCTTTCCAGACAGGGAGCCCTCAGTTTTCCCAGTCTGAATGGTCTAGATACAGAACTACAGAAAGTTATCAGCCTCCTCTCTGGTGGTCCTTTTTAATATCCCTTTAATGATAGGAGGATTCAAGATGTGCCATTTCTGTTTAGATCAGAGCTTATAAAAATTTACAGCCAGCCTCTACTGCTGCAGCAAACAGGTTTCTGCTTGAGACCTCAGTTTGATAGCAGACATTTCCCAAAAACATAGAACCATGTAATAGTTTTGATTGGAAGAGAGTAGAATCACTAGATGAGACGTATGGTCACTTAGGCTTTTTAATCAGTCTTAAAATGTTGTTTCTCCAGAAAATGTCACTGTTACTTCAAAAAGAGTACATTTTTTGAAATTTCTCTGTATGATGTAATAACAAAGTGAATCCACTTCTCTCATCTCAAAAGCTGCTTAAACTTGATACTTCCATAAATCCACGAGAAATCAATCAAAGCCAAACAGCCCTTACTCTTCTTTACTCCAGCATGTTTTTCTCCCTTCTTCTCCCTTTTTGTTGAAGACACAAATTATGACAGTCACTGCTTTTCCCCATGCTCTGTTTCCAGCTATAGAACTGAGGTCTCTGACCATAATTCACTCACTTGTTGCTAGAAGGTTGAGCCCAGAGCAGGTCCTGTCCCACACACACTTGGAGAGCAGAAAACTGAGGCAAAAGCAGAAATCTCTGCTGATTTTGACTTTGATCATAAGCTCCTGTAGGCAGAGCAGAGTAGCATCTCTTCCGTTTATTTCCACGTATAGGAGCCTTGAAAATTGTTAATTAATAATGGCTTTCAATGTATTGTGTAAAAACTTTACAATTGTTTTTACTGTCAGATTGTTGTGATGTTTAAGGGTGAGATTTCTGGCATGGAGTGGTTGGTCTCTGCCTTGTCCTCACTCTTCATTAGTAACAGAGGCCAAATTGCTCAGTGTGAAAGTAAACATTTCAAAGTTCATAGCTCAGCAGCTGGTGAGTCACTCCCGAGCCAAGGGGAATGTCAATGAGAAGAGATGCTCTGTGAGAGGTGATTAGTTTCTGTAGAGAGATTCAGTGATTCATTATCAGGACTGGCTGCATTTTAATTGCAGAGGTTAGAAAACTGTGTTTTGATCTAGGGATTAATAGGGAGAATAACACGTTTGTGATGGCTGGAATGTCTCAGCTGAAACTTTGGCTAAGATCTGCTTGTAGCCATTAGCTGTACTTGTCCTTCTTGTCTTTATTTGTGTCTGTGCACTGGCATTTAGAACATGAGTCTTGTGCAGAGATTGTATTGGAAAGTGGGAACAGAACAGAACAGTGGTCTCTGAACAGAAAAGACATTATCAATGTAGAACATTGAAAAAAAATCTTGGTAACTAGGGATGTACAGGTGATGTACTAGCAGAAAAGAAATCAATACAGATCACATGGAAATCTCTGAAAGAGGCAAGGATTTGAGAAGCAGTCATGTGGGTCACACAAGGGTAACCTAAGGGGAGGTCAGATGGAATGAGTGGAATTACACAGGCAGAGCAGGGAGAAGACTCACTTTTCATTTATTTAGGCAAGAAAAAACATTTTTTGCTTTTAACAATAAGAGCTAAGAACAAAGAATAGGGTTCTCCTTGAGAAGTCAGTGAAAAGAGAGGAGGAGAAAGAACTGTGTGTGCTTGATTGAAGGAAAGTTTTTATCATCATAATGGAGCTAGTTGAGCTAGATAGGGTTAAGATTATGCAAGACTTGTCCTCATTTCTGTTAGTTGTAACTTTGCCAAATTTTAATTATCCTGGCTGAATTTTTTATGCTGGGTGTGTGCCTAAAACTGAAGGGTGTGTATGTGCCTCTGTGTGCTTTACTATTTCAGTCATTCTGAAACCTGAGAAGCAAAGAAAGATTTTTTTTCCCATGTGAAACAAAGACACCAGCCTATTTTATTTCCTCAAGAGCCTCTAATGCACGGAGTACCTGAAAATCCAGCTGTTAACATTAATGCCACAGATGTGTCTTTTGGCTGGCTAGAAATGGTTATCCGAGTTTGTAAATTTTGGAAAACATGGTAGAAGCACAAAGCTCCCAGGATATGGGAGCTCTCCCAGCACCACCATAAACAGGGGTAGCACCTGCAGCTCCCACACACTGAGCAGAACCTTCTCTTCATTGACCCTGTCACAGGATTATCAGAGGATTATCACAGGACTCAGGATCTTCCATGTGGATATCAACACATCAGTTACCTGCAGATTCATCAGGAGTTAATGAGAGAGAGGAGAGGAGAGGAGAGGAGAGGAGAGGAGAGGAGAGGAGAGG
>JAOTQP010001286.1:145675006-145722133 GCA_026413545.1 Cichladusa arquata | reverse complement strand
CAGGAATAGCTTTTTTTTTTTTTTTTTTTTTTTCCCCCCCACAAGAATAGCAAAATAAGGCTCAAAGAATGCCCTTGTATAGCATGCAACAGAAACAAATTCCTAAACTTGAGAATATCTATGTCATAACCTCATTTCTTCATAAGATAAGGAACAGATGGAGGAGAAAATAACTTTTAAAATTGTGGTTTTCATTAAAAGCAAAATAGAAAAAATATAATCAGCAACAAAACATTAAAAAGTATTAACAAAACCTCTTGCACACTCTCCATAGCCATGCAACACATGGTGCTCCCAGCTGGCAATGATCCTATGCAGGATCTTGTATAGACAAAGTTCAGATCAGAGGCTGGCAAACAGCACAGCTCTGAGCAACTCATCCACTTATCTCTCCATCATGTTTATACCCAGAGTGAATCTTTGGCCAATCTACATTTCTTTCTTAGTCTTTTGAAAAGAAATCAATTAATTTTATTAACTAGTTGTTGCAACACAGCAAAGCATAAGCAATTATTTTGCTAAATTACAGCAAATCTTACCTAATATTTCTGCAAGCCCTGCAGCACTTACCCAGAACTTGACTTCAGGTAGCTTTGCAGGACATTTACAATCTTCTCTTTCAGACTGTCTGTGGTTCATTCCAAATGTGAGAAAGTTAATGAGAAGGGCTTCAGCTTGTGTTTTTAGACTTGTGTTGTCACATAGATGGATATTACAGTTAGTATTTTGTAATGCCCAGGAGCCCTGGGCATGGATCAGGAGCCCTCTTGCCTTAACAGCTGTACAAACCCAGGCACAATGAGCTCTCCCTCCTTGTGGACAGCATCCCCTCCCCTTTACTAAGATGTAGTTTTGTTGAAGTCTGGTCCAACTCTGTTGTCAGCTACCCTGGAGTATATCTAAAGCCATTTTGTTGTTATTTCAACAAAAACACAGAGTGCACAGCCAGGTTTTTGCTTCAAAGAAAATGCCCTTCATCAGTGTGAAATTGCCTCCTACAGCAGAAAGCTATCTCTGAGCTCTGCTGCTTCATCCGCCAGGCGCTGGCAGTGACTGCACCGAGTGCCAGCAGAGCCAGCTGGCAGCTCAGTCCTTGGGTGGATTAAACCAATTATTGCTGCTCCTTGTCCTCCTGCTTCGTGCTCTCCCCTGACTCCCCAGGTTGTTCTGTTCACACATGATTTTATCTGAATGCTGTAGAGTTTTGCTGTCTCTGTGTAAGGATGTTTGCTGTGGCTCAGCACTCCTGCACACGCTGTTGGTGCTGTGCAGACTGACCAGCCAGAGGCTCTGGTGCACTGGAAGATGCCCTGAGTGTGGCTTTCTGCTTCCCTTCCTCTTCAAAAACCTGATGTTAGGTTGTTTTTCTGGTTCTGAAGGCTGAACCACCCAGTGATTACCCTCATTTGGATTTTCCTGATTCTCTGTGCGTTCCCAGAATCAGGTCCATGGTAGTGCTGCTGAATGGGTGTGTGGAGGTATAAAAAGAGATTGATTTCTGTGAACGTTTTAGGTCTTCTTTTCACCTCTGGTGTAGAAAAAGGTGTGTGTGCTAGTGAGGGACTGGGGAGGATGGTGCAGATGGCAATGGTGTGTGCACTACACAGTGCAGCCTCAGCATCTCCTCCTTATGATCCATTCACTGTAGACCTTCAGTGGCAGAAAAATCTTCCCAGTGACACTTAGAGATGGTTTAAGTATACTAATATCTGAACAAAACCTAGGCTGACAGAAGTATTCTGAAGACTGAAAAATTACCTGGTTTTTATCTGTTTTGTATGGTAATTTCTATTGAACGATACTGGGGGCATTCTTCTCACAAGTGAAAGAACAATAATGATGCCAGGACTGTGCTCTACTTTTAATGAACATCTTTGCACTGCACTGTGCATAACTAGTTTATTAAAAAAAAAAAAAAAAAAATCCAGCATTCCACTGTATGTTCATTTCCTATCTTCAAGGCATTTATTCTGTAAGTATTCAGCTACACAACCTGTGGCTAAACTAGAGAGTATTTTCAGTGCTACTAGGCCTTCAGCAAATGGATTTAATCATGTTTGTAGGCACACTTAACTGGAAAGACCAAGAAAGTTACTCCTCCAGCATGACGGTCTTCCAGAGCTTCTTGCCAAATGGAATGTTTTAACATTGATTAATCTTGATTTAACATGGGCCATACCAGGCCTTCCAGAAGCAGTAGTAAAAACATGTTCCTGAAAAACCAGAACATCCATGAATATTCCACCTACACATGTCCTGTGTCTCTTTGCCATGCAAATAGAAAACTGAGGGCTCATACCAGACACAAATCCCACAGCAACATGAGAACTAATATTTGACACTTCTGAAAGCTTTTTATTATTTTTCATAGCCAAATGATTTTATCAAATATTCTCCAGTGGATAAATCAAGGATTGGAGGGTTGGTTTAGAACTGATTCTGTACCATCAGTGCTACAGCATGACCTCAGGATATGTCTTCATCCTTGCTCCTCCTTTTCCTAGATCCAAGTTCTTTAACATACACTGCACTGAGTCAATAAGCTCTGCTGTGATTTCATATCTTTTGTACATGTGGCAGCAAAATGGATGCAAAACGGTCTGACTCAGGATTTTTCATCAAACATTACTTCTCAAGAGAATGTCCTACCTAAAACTGGTATGTCTCATAGGTACTGTCTTGTAGTCTTGTTAATGGGAGTAAAAACTGAGCAACAAAGCTCCCATGGCAGAGAGCCAGGGGACTCAGGATTCACGATGGGCACTTTACAGTTTCCACTTGTCTGGTCTCCATCTTAACCCAAATGACCACCTCTGTGAAAAAGGTGGCAGACCAGGTGATGTCCCAGCTGAACCCACAAATTCAGCTATCATCCATTAAAGTTCATGCTCAGTGTATCACCACAGAATCACAGAATGGTTTGGGTTTGAAGGGACCATAAAGATCCCCTCATTCCAACCCCTGCCATGGGCAGGGACAACTTCCACTAGATGAGGCTGGTATAAACCTCATCCAACAAGAACACTTCCAGGGATGGGGCATCCACAGCTTTTCCAGGCAGCCTGAGCCAGGGCCTCACCAGTCTCACCCTATTTGAAGACCCCTGGATGAGGCACTTCATTCTGCCACAACCTCTCAGAAGGAGATGCTGATCTAATCCTGTGTCTGGGCTGCACATAAACTGCAGAACAAAGTCAATGAAGGAGACCAAGGAGCTGTTAAAGTGATGGTACTGAGCTGGCTGGTGACCTTTTCATCAGTAGCCTAATGACTGACAACAATTTGCAGCTGTTCATCAACATTTACAGGTGAGACCTCAGTGCAAAACATCTGAAGCATTTCCTCCAGGTACAGTAATTAGACCATAATTAGAACCATTTACAGAGGAAGCATATACTGTTCCCTCCCTGGGAGCATGGAGATCTCCCTCCCTGTGCTAGAGCTCAGCTGCATCCATCAATGCAGGGGCCAGGCTAAACATTGCATTCTTTCCTATTTCTGACTAATTGTTTAGGCCTCTGCTGCAGAGAAAATAGAAACATAAAAAAATCAGGGAGCACAAGACTGGCATCTCTCAGCCACTCCCTTTGCCAGATGCTGAGCCTCTCCCTTTGATCTGTCTCAGCAGGGAAAGGGCAGCAAGTTTTTCTACCTGTTCCAGCTTAAGACCTTTTTAAATCATTTGAGTTCACTATTTCCTGTAAATATATATATAATAAGAGTTTCCAAAGGAAATCCCATTAACAGTGTTAGCAGCTGGAACTAGAGGACCTCTTCCATCTCACCAAATACAGCTTCCTAGAACTTAGTTTTTCCCCTCTGAAGGTGGATTTTCATCTTGATCTCCTTATGAGGGTCATAATGTCTGAAGAAGACATCCACTATGTTTTATGTATTGCTTTTGTCTTCATATTGGAGATGATGGATTTTTTACTAGTCCAAACCCTTCATCTTTGATCTGATAAAGTTTCCATACTTCCAGCTGTGGAAGACCAGAGATATTCCTGGTATTGGCTAGGAGTTGGATATGTTTTCATTTTCACTACAAGCACTTGCTTGCTTAAGGGTATTGATCCTACACAATTCTGTTGATGACATTTGCTAAATCCCTTTAAGTGCTCAGCAATAAGAGCAGCTCACTCAGCACCAAGAGTAGCCTGGGAGTTTTGTTGGGTGCCTTTTGATGATTAAATGGCTTTCAGTGGAAAATTATCCCTTTTATCAATTTTTTTCCTCACCTCAAATATAAGGCAAAAACTTTCTGGAATATATTTCAGGACAGCCTGGAACAGATTGCTCTTGCCCTTATCTAATTTTCTCTTGAAAAATTGCCTCAGATTTTCATTTTTCCTCAACCTCACCTTCCCTTCATTTAAACTGTGTGAGCTAAGTCTTTACACTTCCTCCCCATTTCATCCCTTGCAGGCCTTTTGCCACCTATTCTATGGATGCTGCTTTGTTTCAAGTTATTTAAAAACTTCACAACTTCAATTTCTTCCAGTCTGAGCAAAACAGTGGCATGGCAGACATCATTAGCAAGATTAGGTCAAAACTCTCCTTTCATAAGTTGCAGACAGAAGCATTCAGCTCCCTACATTCTTCAAACATGTACCACTTGAACATCAGAAGAGAAAGTTATTATATAAGGTGTTTTCCTTCTCCAACATGTTGCTTTTTCAAATACATAGCCCTGCCAGGCATGCTAAGCACCATGCACAGAGCAGTATTGATTACATGTCATTAGTTTCACAAGCAGAGCCTTGGACTTTGGGTATGCCTGGAGATGCTAATGACAGCTGTGAGCAGAATGAAGATGGACCCTGCTCAAACATCATCTCCCAGCAGCTTCATTGGAACAGCTCAGGTGTACAGCTGGCTGGAAATGGGAGCCTCTACTCAAAGAACACATTGTGGCACCCTCATTAAAATCTGTGCAGTCTGGAGCAGCCCCACTGAATTTAATGTGCATCAAATCATAGAATCACTTAGATTGAAAAGGACCTTTAAGATCATTGAGTCCAACTATTGACCCAGCACTGCCAATTCAAACACTAAACTATATCCCCAAGGACCACATCTACACATCTTTTAAACATCTCAAGGGTTGGTGATTCCACTATTTCTATGGACAGCTTGCTCCAGTGCTTGACAACTTTTTGGTGAAGAAATTTTCCCTCATATCCAATCCAAACCTCCCCTGGTGCAACTTGAGGCTGTTTCCTATTGATTGTTCCTTGAGATTAGAGGCCAACCCTACCTGGCTACAACCTCCTTTCAGTAGTGTGAGAGAGCAAGAAAGTCCATCCCGAGCCTGTTTTTCTCCAGAAGAAACACCCCCAGCTCTCTCAGCTGCTCCTCACCAGGCTTGTGCTCCAGACCCTTCCCCAGCTCTGTTGCCCTTCTTTGGTGTCAGCTGGGATTGTTTGGTTGAAGGATCTCTTTCTAATTCCACTGTCTTCTCTCTCTCCTCATCCTTCCCTGCACTTGGCTCTTGTAGGGCAGGTCTTCTCCTAACCAGACTGGATGCACTACCTTCACTTCTGCTTGAAATTTTCTGTAACAGGGAACACCAGAATGCTGGAGTAAATAGCACTCAGCAGAGAACATTTATTAGGCCAGAGAATAAGGCTGCATCAAAGGAAGAGAGTGGACCTGAGAAAACAGATCCATTTGTTCTCCCCCAGCCACAATCCTCCTCTCAAAAGCAGCACACAGATCAAGGAGGTTAACACAGAGGAAAAAGCAGAAAACAGAAAGTTACACTCCAAAGAAGTAATAATTTTTGCTTTTTCCATGGTTTCAACCCAAGACTAAAGTATTTCAGGGATATCTGCAATGAAAATGATGGTGTTGTTTCAGGCTCAGCCAAAGATGGCGACTTTTTTTGTGGTGTTTTGCACTAATTCTGTGGCAATTCATGTTCCTGAGAGGCAATGACAAGCCCTGTTCTGCTGTGGGGTGGTTGCAGCACATCAGCTGTCATGACTGGGGAAATGTATGCAGAGAAGCAGCAGTCCTTCAGACCTTCTTCCTACCTATCATTTAAAAAAAAACAAACCAAAAAAGGTGATAATTAGGTCTCTTTAGGAGGTCTGGGTTAACATCAGGTATATTTTACACAGGCTGCTGGGAAGTTTTTATTAGGAACAGATTTAAGTTCATGACTAATCTGAACCATATTTAAACCATGACCTCACTTATTCATTAACTTCTATCTCAATAGGATGCATTGGAGTGAGAAAAATTATCCGTGTGCTATTTCTTCACATCATTTGTTTATAACTGCAATCATCTTTTTCACTGGAAAGCATCAGCCTACAAACAAAAATTGCTAGACTTGGGAAGAAACCACAGCTGTAAATCTGAGTGATGTGGGGCCATAGCACATTGCTTCCCCTAGAAGCATTTCTTTCCCATTTAGGTGTAATCATGCAGGAAGTTTAACATGAAAACCAAAAAAAAGAAAATCCTTATTGATTTATTCAACACTATAAAGGTGTAACAGCAAAGCAAGAAGATATCCCTGAAGTGCCTTTTAAAGATGTGCACTGCATAGCAAATGGATTTTAAAGTGAAACTCTGGAAAAAACAATTAATTCAAAGTTTGTTCATGATACCTGAAACAAAAATATATAAAAGTAGAAAAGTGGGGGGAAAAAAGTTTATGCAGGCATTCCAATGTAAAAGCTTCCTGCTGAGGAGAAATGGAAGAAATCAGAAGTGGTTATATCCATAATCCAAAATAGAATTTTATTATGCTTTGTGAAATCACAGAAGTTTATATCCTTGAATCTCAACTGTAAAAATTAATGACTTGCCTAAAAGTCCAGAGTCATACTGCTGGATTTCAGATACTTACCTGGAACCACTGCACATGTCTGCTTGGCAAATGCTCCTTCTATAGAGAAACAGAATCTTCTTAAGAGCAATTCATCCCATCCTGAGATCTGGAGGACACTGACTCTCCCCACTGGATGCACAAGCTCCTTAGAGAATAGATCCATGATTTTCTACTTGTTGGATAGAGTCTGGACCTCAGTATTACTCTCGGTAATATTTTTTCAGAGTTCACATATTAATCCCAGATATAAAGACATTGGCTGTGAACTGGAAGTATTAATCTGATAAAGGCAAAGTTTGTTCTTTTCAAGCCTTGATGTAAAAGTTACTCAAATAGCTCACAGAGATCTAGTCTTAAAATCATATATTTTCTAATGCAAATGGGGTCACTGGAGCATCTTGTAAAGGTGAGGGGGGGGGAAACTAATGAGACTGGCAACCTTTCAAATAAAACATTTAGCTTTATCTATTTGGCTTGGTTGGTGGTAAGAACAGGTGAGTTAGGTAACCAGTGATTATCAACCCCTGTGTGATTACAACTCACCAGTGTTTGAATGGGATGTGATGGCACCACTGAGGAGCAGCAAAGCTGGATCCCTACTCTGGCAGCATCCTGCTCATCATGGCACAGCAAGAGGTGGCTGCCATCCCTTGGAGGAAAGCTGGGAGCAACACTGTGCTTCAGTTCATGCCTTCGTGTTAAGTCTGGAGGAAGGACAGCAGAAACTGTTTTGGAGATGTTAATGAGACAGTTAAATAGGATGGGGCATAAATTATCAGTCTGCTTAAAAGATCTTGTTTCTGGTGTGTAGAGGAAGATTAAATGATCAAAGGGAGCTCAGTGAGAGCAATGTGCCCAGATTAGCTGCAGCTGGGTGAATGTGCAAAAGGAAACCTGTGGTAGCCAAAGAGCAGAAATGGGATGAAGAGAGGGAGGGTTTTACCTCTGTGCACAGCCAAGGTAGTTGAAATAGTTTGAGAAGAGTTTGAGAAAAGTTTGAGAGAGTTTTGTTATAAAAAGAACATCTATAGGAAGAAGAATTTCCCTTCTGGCTAAAATTAAAAGGTAACAAGCCTAAGTAACAACCAGCTGAGTACAGTTCTGTGTCAGAGGCAGGATGGAAAGAACAATCTGATCAATGTTAGATCATAAGTTTAGCTGGGTTCATTATGAAAAATGAATGATAATCAGCCTGAGGATAAAACCTCAGTAAAGCATTCTTCTTAACACCATATCCAGCTTTCCTGGTGCACAGCTGAGAAGCTGCTTTCACTCCCACTTTCCCAGGACAGTCACATGGAATAACTAGCCAGTAAATACCACATTAAATGGGCAGTAGCATAAGTTGCTCTTCATGGTAGAGCAGTATTTTCACTCTCCTCAGATTTAAGGCAACTAGTGCAGAGACCTATTTCTGCTGACAGCATATGGCTACTTGAAATAAACCACAAAGGCAGAGAGATCAGCTCTGGAAAACTAATGATGAACAGAGACAAGGGAACAGAAGGACTTTGGTAAGTAAACCTTGCTACCTGCTTGCTTTGGTGTGCCTGCTCAGCAAATTTCTGTTCAGCTGCTTTACTCTGGAAGTACAAAGGTTGCAGACACTGAGTTTCAGGAGGTAAATTCCTAATGCTCTCACTACTCCTCTCTTGAATGTGTTTAGAAGAGTCCCAGTTTTGTAAATCCTAATTTTCTTAAACGTTTAACCAAATCAACAATCTCTCATGGTGATAATCTCCCTGTATCTCTCAGTCTGTTAGAAAGGCTTGGAGTATCCATTATAAATCTGTCCTGGAGCAGGACACATAAACATGTTATAACATCCTTTTATCCAACACATCAGTAGTTAGAGTACTCACAGAGGTTTGAGATTTAACTCCTTCTTCTGCCTAAAGGGAACATAGAATCAGAACTCCAAATCTGAGGCAGAGCTTAAGCACCTGGTATTGCTCACAAAAGCACTGTGGAGTAGCTCCCCTTCTGTAGTTTATTGAAGCAGTTTCACTCTTATTTAAATAGTGATAAATTCTTTAGGTTAAAAGAGAGTAAGTGTGATCATTTTGCTTAATGGCAAATCTCCTCTTGGGACAAAGAAGGGAAAAGCTTTCCATCCTTTGTTTCACTGAGCACCTAAGGGAGAAAATATAAATCAATGAAGCGTGGGGAGCAGGTGGAGGGTGTTCTGTGTAGTCGCTGAGTTCACATAATGTTTTTCAAACTTTATCTCTAGAAGTCCAACTTCAACATGAGGTGCACACTATTTCCAAAGCTGCTCTCAGTATTTCCTGGAACAAAAAACCCCTTGAGCAGATTGAGGCAAGATGTGGATTAAGATCAATTGAAGCAGGGCAAGGGCACTAATCTTCAGATTCTGCCATGTGACTGTGAATAGTTTATTCACTGGATTTTTGAATGAAAGATATCACTGTGACTGCTCCAGCTGTCCTTTTTAAGGAGCCTGGATACAGAAAATACAGTTTGAAGTGCTTATGTTTCCCTTGTGTTTTCTCCATTAAAACCTCTTTGCTAACACTGGAAGAGGAATTGCTAACTTTTGTGTCCTCCCAAGGTTAGATATCATTTAGATCTTCAGCTACTGACCCCTCAAAGCAAAAAATCTGTACACAGGATACAAAGGACACAGTGACTAAAGTGCCTGTAGCCACTCCTGTTATTTCTGGGGCATCATGCATAAAATAGGAGCAAAAGAAGGAATTTGCAGCTTGTGATTTTGAGGGCTCTCATCCTGAAATCAGTACAGCATGTGCAAGCAGAGCACGTTGCTGGGAATTTTATGTTATTTATGTCCAACAAAATACTGGAATGGGTAGGTAGCTGGAAGGTCACACCTGGTGTGTTCAGCCCAACCCAGCACTCTGAACACTAGGAAAGGTCAAATCAGTGTTGCTTTTAGCTGAGTGTGCAGAAGGTTTCTGGCATTGATGCAGTTGCTGTGATACACGTGTGTGTAAATACACACACTGCACCTGTAGTACAAAGGTTACAGCACTTGCAGTCTGCATGTGCAAAGGAAAGGGATCAGAGATGGTTCTGTTATCTTGAGCTCCTGCAGGAGGAAGGAATTAGCTATTGGAAAATTCACCTGGATGATGCTAGCAACAGCTTCTTGTTAATCAAGTGTTAGGCACAGCTTAGCCATCAAAATGGATCCTATGTGACTAATGGTGGGTGAATCAGCTGCAGGAGACAATTTCGAAGAAAAAAAAATGAAAAGGCAAACAAGAGGAAGCCATGTGTGGTCCAGGAGTAATTTCTACTGCTGCAGTGTAACCTGCTGCATCCCCCACACCACAATGTCAGTGATAAATATGCTTTTATCCATCTCTTCTGCTGTAGGCTCAAATCCACAAGATATGCAGGAGAAAAATGACAAACTAATTAGCCAGACCTACTAAAGAAGCATTCCACTTGAAAATAAAGTTTGATCTTTATAATGTTTAATAGCAGCTAGAAAACAAATCTACTTAAAGTTCAAGCACTAAAGTTAGCTGTGTTCAAGTTTGTGCGTTTCACTGAGTTTCTAATTTTTGCAGTAACAAAGTTGCATGACTTTTTTTTTTTTTTTTTTTTTCCCCTAGCAGGAAATGAGTTTTAGCTCTACCTTTGGGCGTACAATTGACTTCTCACTATACTGGTGCCTATCACCCTGTGCTAATTGGCACCCTAAGGAGTCAGATTAAAGAGGGGGGAGGTTTATTTGCCATGCCTGGGAGCAGTTTCCCCAGAATCAGACCAGACCGTGCTGGCAGGGCAGCCCCATCAAGGCAGGCTGTGTACAATGCCTGTGCTCAAACCTGTGTTGAAGAGCTACAAGGTGGGTCCTCAGGGATTCAGAATATTAATTTGCCCTGCCCCAAATTGACTCCAATCTGTTTCAAGATGTTATTGATCTGGATGTTAAAGTCATTAGCCTCACATTTAGCTGAGGATATGAAGAGGTACACTGAAGTTAACATCACCTGGTCAAAGATACATGTGAGACACAAACTGCTTCTGGAGTTCCCATTAATTGATCCAAGAAAAGATAATATCTCTGCATTGAGTCCTTGGTTCTCACACGTCACACTTGTTCTATATACAGTCATGTCTCCATGGTAAGCTGCTTTAATTTTTTTTCTTTTTTTTTTTTTTTCCAAGTCAGTAGCAAGCTAATGGGAAACCAGGAAGGTGAGAAGTTTTGAAGAGAAGCTATTTTAAAGAGAAGCTAGAAATTTTTATATGAGAGGCCAACAGGAAATAATTGGATAAAGTTTATCTTCTACTCTAGGCTTTGGGCTGACAAGCAGGCATGTACAATTGCTCATGGAAATGTGTTTTGAAGTAGTGAGTAGCAATGTGTCCTGAGCACCTGCAGTTCTCGGATACTCTGGGCACAAGGACAGTATGGTTTGGGGCTCAGAAATTCCAATTAGCCCAAGAGAAGCTGAGGCCCAGCCCCATTCATTTGAAATCATGGGGTAGGATGGAAATGTTAGAATTAACAATTGAAAGGTGAGAATAATTGGCTCTGTGAGCTGGGACTTGTCCAGAGCCCATAAAATTTGGAAATTCTCTTAAGCCCTACAGCATGAGATTTAGCATCCTTTCTTAATATTTTGACAGGGTGAATTATTTTAATTAAAATATGTAATAATCAATCAAAATAGCTGTGGATGCTGCTGATATCTGTGTAGATGCTCTGTCCCATTTAAAATTCTGCAATTTTTTGGCCTCATCCCCATGGTACAGCAATTAATTACACTTTAATCACATGGGTGAATTAAAAATTACATTCCTTTGATCTGCCTTTCATTCCTCACCTCTTAATTTCTTTGAACAACTATCTGGACACATGAGAAAGGAAGAATCTTCTCCAGAGCATTCATTATCCTATATTATTTTACCACATCCCGTCCCAACCATCTGCTTTCTTAAATATAAAACTGCAGCCTTTCAGGGATCAGAATTTAGAGTAGTCTGCAATGTCCTTTGAAAAAAATGGAACACTGGCATCTCACATGGAGAATCTTTTTCCCATGAACAGCAACTGCTGTTCCATTCAGCCCTGAGCTCCTGCACGTATTTGCATGCTGCTTCACTTTAATCTTCATGAGTCTCACTTGTCTGGGGCATTTGGTTGGAAGGGATGTAGGTGCTGACTGACAGCAGCACTGAGGCTGAGCTTGTCTCTGATTTTGGTGTTGGCTCTCATTGCCTCATCTGCTCATTGCAGTTTGCTGTACCTCAGCCTTCTCCAGGAGCAGAAATGTGTGTCCTGGTTATTTGTTTCTGTGTGTAGGGATCTTCTCTGGCACAAACCTCCACTCCATAGCAGTGCCCACACCAAAATCAACCAAAAATCTTAAGCAGAGCAGATGATTTAACTGTTTCTCTCCTTCCTTGTTCTGCTCCCACATGACTGATAAAATCCTAACAAAAACCTGTGACACAGGAATACTTTTAAAGCAAGTGTTTAATCCTTCACTTCATTCACACACACCTGGAAGTTCTCAAGGCCAGAGACTGAGGTCTGAACAACCTGGTCTATGAAAGGTGTCCCTGCCCATGTCAGGAGATCTGAACCAGGTGCTCTTTGAGGCCCCTTCAAACCCAAACCATTCTGTGATTTTGAGTCTATGATTCAAGTTCTATTTCATAGGTGAAGGTTTGAAACTATGTAGGTGTATTCCCAATAAAAAATGCTGTTCTGGGCTGGAGTATTGAGCTGTCACCAGCTGATTTGGGATGTGAGTGGAGTTACTGTGGCCCTGCAGCTGTGGGATCCAGAGCACCAGGGATGTCCTTGCCTTTGAAAGCAGATTGTGGGTCTGGGCTGTGCCTGCTGAAGGATCAAGAACATGAGAAGGAGACTATGGCTGCTTTCCTAAAAAGGGAGAGCTCTTCCACACTCTTCCCAGGTGTCATGTTAGATGGAGAGCCGTGTTTCAGCCCTCAATTACTGAGCTATGAAGAATAGGATGTGCAAATACTCTAAGACAATTGGGAGTCTGAGACCTTGCTTAATGAAATTAGGGTAGAGATAACTGCCTATAGATATACTGGGAAGAAAAGAAAGGTAGCACCACAGAGGGAACTGAGGTAGTTAAACCAAGTAATAATGCACATTAGTAAGTAAATGTTGGAAGTTAGAAGGATTCTTTTTTTTTTAAACAGTGAAACAACACACAGGTAACCCTCTGAAATTATCCAGAAGAGCATAGTAAGGAAGAAATTAAATTCTGCAGGGAGACAAAAATTGACAAATTTATCTTCTCTGTCCTTCTGTTTGTTAAAAAAAAACAAAAAAACACAAAAAAAAAAACAAAAAAAAAAAACAAAAAAACCACAACAACAAACAAAACACCAAACCAATCTGCTTCTATGTGACTGAAACTTGAAAAGCTAAGACAGGGATAATGAGGAGGGGACAGGAACACTTGAAAAATTGTTTCAGGAGTAAAAATAAAGAGCTAAAGATTAAAAAAAAAAAAAGAAAAAAAGTTTGAAATCTGTTTCTTTGGATGCATGAGCTGCCCTCACAGCAGGGAGCAGAAAGGAAAAGCTCAGCACCTGAGACTGGAAAATGCAGGAGAAACACAGCAAATGGCAAGTCCTGACAGGAGGTGCTTGCGTGGTTCTGTGCAGAGGGCAGGAGGAAAAGTCACATTGCCCAGAGCAGAGCAGCTGATGCCATCGGTGTTTGCACATCACCTCATTAACACCTGCGGGTCCTGGCCAGGTGCTGGCTTGTTTCAGGGCTGGAGAAGGGCTGGATGCAGCCCTGTCACCACAGTGCTATTTTTATCCATAAACAGATTTCTGAATTAGAAAGAACTTCAGCTGGAAAAGGTATCACGTCCCTTTGATTTCAGGAAACACTCACAGCAGCTCTCCTGATTCAGGTGCAACAAGCAGCCCTGATGATTGTTTTATTCCCTCAAACTCCTGCATGTTGTTCAAAATGCAAAAAAATATTACAAAAGACACCAAAACCCTACTGTATAGTTTCATTTTTGGTTTGGGTTTGTTTTTTTTTTTTTTTTTTGTTTTTTTTGTTTTTGTTTTTTGTTTGTTTTGTTTTGTTTCTGGAGGAATTAATCACTTACAGCTCCAACTTCAGATCTTAGACTCTCAGTTTCTCAAATATCAGGTCTGCCACACATACAGAAATCAGAATAGTTGTTTTCCACATAAGAGAAAGAAGAAAAAAAAACCCCAACAAACACACCTGAATGGCATTTTTCCAGATCTAACTCAGGCTGACAGTCACCGTGGTCATTTATATGTTTTACCAGAATCTCATTATTGCAAAATGTAGTTACCTCGAAACAAAATTTTATTCAGCTGCCATTCCCATCGTTCTGATTTCAGAAGAAGAAACAAAACAAATCCAAGCTTCAAAATGAGGCACATAAACAAAATGCTTTGACGTGAGCCAGCACCTGCAGCAGGACGAGCTCACCTAATGCTGCCAGTGATGCTGTGGGTGTAGATGAATTTGTATGCACATGTTTGGGATCTTAGTCCTTCCCACCACTTAACATAATCTAGATTGTGGTGGAGCTTCTCCTATAAACACTCTGCCTCCTGAGGCATGTATTTTTATTTTTAAGAGACGCCACCCAGAAGAACAAGCTCGCTGAAACTGGTAAGTTTTTTGAACTAGGAAAAGATGAAAATAGAGAGAAGCAGATTTAGAAAGTAAAAAGTTATTTTGCATTTGAATAGGATAAAGGAATAAAGTAAGGGTTGGAAATAGATGTTGCAGATCAACATTGTTCTCTGTGCAAGGAGACATCTCAAATCTCCAAGCTGTCTGTCAGTCTTGACGTTAGCTCATTATTGTGCAAAATTTTGGTTATTGTCTTCCTGTAATTGAAATGCATTCAAGACTCCTCTTTGAGTGAGGTGTAAAGATCAGCTGTCAAAAGCTGACAAAAAGGAGGTGAAATAGCACATAATCTGTAACTTCATTACTGTATAGTCTTCCCCATGATGATGATATTTTCTCACCATCCTATTGTTTTAGTTGTCTAGTTGAGACAAAGGTAACGGTGTAACATATTTACTGATAAATAAAGGTTGTAGGAAGCTTCCAAAATATTATTTCTTTTATACTGCATGTGAAAATTGAGATGTTAGTCTGTGAGCTTTCCTTGAGGACCTTGGTATATTAGTATCCATAATGAGGCATGATGTAATAAAGCCTTGTTGAAACAAATTATTCAAACAAAATGAAAAGAGTAATTTGTTTGTTTATTTGCTGATTCCCTGCCTGACTTTCCAGCTCAGTGGCTTGTGTAAAGTTGTCCTGTAAGTTATGGGTTTGTACACAGTTGTATTATGCTAATCATAGAAATAGAATTAGACTTTCTAATATGAGACTATTCAGATTTGTTTGGCGTTTGTTTTCACTCTTCCTGGGAAAATTATCTGTATGTCTGCTGCTTCTGGAGTAGCAGAAGTTATTCCAGAGAGTAGCTGGAAGAGAATTGCTGCAGTGGTAGATAGTTGTAGTGAAAAGCTAAGGGAGGAATAATGATACAGTCCGTGGAAGTGTAGGTTGTTTGTCTTGATTGTTGAGATTTTTTAGGGTGCTTCTGTATGGCTCATTTGATTTTCCTGAAGTGATGCTGGGACAGCCACAGCAGAATCATTTCCAGAGGGAACAGAATTGTGGGCTGTACTCAGGTGGTTGTACAGGCTGGTTGTGTCAGCAATGCTCACAGAGGATCAGGATGTGGGCAGAGGGATGGTGGCATCCAAAACAGACCATTAAAATGTTTTTTATTGTGGAGGGGTGTCCCACAGCAGAAAGATGACCAACTCAGCTCCCAGGGAAAGCATCTGCTCACCTTCCCCCGCAGCAGAATGACTAAACTTTACATCCTGTTTGACTCACCTCAAGTCTCTGTGGAGCTTTTGCATACCCTTTATCTGGCTTGGCTGGAGTTTGGAGGTTCACTTACTCTGGGTGAGCTCCTTGCTGCTGTGAGCTCAGGTAACTTTTTCCACAGGCTCTTCAATGTGCATAGCTCTTGTTTGTTTGACTTGGCTCACACCCTTCTAATCAAAGACACCGTCAGGGAGAACTTGCTGAAGAGTCTGTGGTGGTTTAAGCACAGTGAAATGTGTGTGAAAGGAGACACTTCAAAGCATGCTTGAACTGATGAATTTTTTGAATGCTTAGTGATGTTACACTCCATAGAAACTGCCAGAGATGAAGGGATGTGGTAAGAGCTACTGAAGGAAGGTAGAAGGTTGTGGGTGCCCTGCTGGGTGTTGGGGATGTCCAATGCTGAGCAGGGATGCTCTAGCAGTTCTAATCCTGCCTTGCTCCTTTTAACTCTCCTCTGGAGATCAAACCTTCCCTGATAAGGTATTCTTTAGCCCTGCCATCTCTCCTGCTGATATTTATTTCCAGTATCATTAAGTACTATTTTCCATAGTTAGTTTGATTGGGGACTGCTCAGCTCTGATAGAAGATTGTATTAAAGCTCATACAATCCCTGCCGGCTTATTTGTTTGCAGGCTAATTCTCCAGTCATGTTAACTTAATAAGACATCTTCTAATATTCTGCTCCTCCTGTGTTTCTGTGATCCTGGTGGAAGGCTCTGCTGGGAAACTCAGCCAGCCTGTAGGAAAAGAGACTGCTTCAAGCCCCAAAATTTTGAACTTTTTTCAGACTCTCTGCCATTTCTCTGTAACACTGAAATCAGTAGAATGAACTCTGGCATTGAAAAGGTCCAGGTGCTTCCTAGGGATGGGATCTAAACTTAGCACTTGGTTTATTATTTTTTTTGCCTTTTTTTTTTTTTTTTTTTTTTTTCTAAATTCAGGGTATGCACTAGATAAGATTTAGGGGATGAAATCCTGCATCTGAAGACTATTTATTAACTCTGGTAGTGACAAATACTATCATTTCTCAGGCCCCTCGCTTGGGTGTTGATTGTTCTGCTGTCTGAGTTATTCATGCAGAGCTGGATATGACACAAGAGCTGCAGGAGCCCTGGTCTCCTCTGGAGTAACAGCTGGAGGCCAGCAGGGAAGCCTGGTGCATCTTCAGTGGCATCAGACATCTTCATGTAGGCAGCTCCATCCTGCCATGGGTCAGAACCCCCCCGATGTAAAAGCACTCCCTCTTTTGCCATAGAAGAATCTTCTATTAAAGCAAGTTCTATTTAAATGTGATAGCTGATATTTTAGATTGCCTAGACTGTGAAGAACAGTGCTTCTGATCTCCATTGCTGTGGGGACTAACAACCGACACAGCTCTTCTGGAAAAACAAAAATGTATTAAAATGTGAGGTTTTAATGCACTTATAGGAGTAAAATGTTTTGTGTTCCAGTACTAAAAGGGGATTACAAAAAGGAGGGAGGATGACTTTTACAGAGACAGGTAGTGATAGGACAAAGGAGGCTGGCTATAAACTAGGAGAGACTAAGTGTAGGTGTTAGGAGAAAGTTCTTTACTGTGAGGATGACAGTGCAGTGGCTCAATTGCTCAGAGAAGCTGTGGATTCCCCATCCCTGGAAGTGTTCAGGGCCAGGTTGGATGGGACCCCGAGCAGCCTGATCTGGTGAGTGTCATCCCTGCCCATGGCAGGGGTTTGGAACTAGGTGATCCTTAAGGTTCCTTCCAGCCCAAGCCACTCTGTGATGTTTGTGTGTTATTCGACATTTCTGTGCTTGCCTTTTCAATTTAAAATAGCAAGCAATTATATAATCAGAAGACTGTGTAAAATTCCTTTCTTATCTAAAGTTTCAGAAAAGAAAAAAAAAAAAACCAAACCCAAACACATGGAAAATAATATGAATAAGGTAAGGAAAGCAGCTGAAACCCTATGGGGTCCCAGGCACTACACTTTCAGATGCTTTCTTGCATAAGCATCTTGTAATGCAAGGTTGGGCTGTGTTGTCATGGAGACTTTCAGGTTACCTCATCACTTTGCTAGAAAAGACAAATTTCAGAGTGGCTGTCATTGTACTAATTCAGTCACGAGACCTGACTTCCCAGTGGTTTTATGCCTTCAGTCTTCATCCTTGTTTACAGTAAATCTGGTTTATGTCATTGCAGGCATAAGAGTGGTTGCATGTTCGTTTATGATTCGTCTTCATGTGAATTCACAGTGCACAGCACAATAAATTAGTGTGAAGAGGGATTTATGGCCAGGCTGAGAAAAGCCTGCAGAAAGACTTCAGTGTGAGGAAGGGAGAAATTTGCACTGCCATCATCAGAAACCTGGTGGACTGTTTGCTCTGTCAGGTGGCACTGACTGCCCAGAGCCTGGGGAAAAATCATCCAGACACTGCATATGTGATGTCTAAGCTAATACCTGGATAGCATCATTATTTCTCTCTGTGGTGATTCCAGGTTCAGTGCTGTGACCAAAGGATCTCCAGCTGACACTGGAAATGATGAATTTGAATGCATTCTGTTGCAAAGTGGTTTCTGTGTATTGGACTTTTTCTGCTGTCTGCCTACATCTTCTTCAGCTGGGATTTGCCCTGCAGTTAAGCAGCAAAATGGATTTTACTCCTGGTGTGTGCAGGGTTGGCCTCAGGCAGCTGCCCACCTAAAAGGGTTTGGGAGAAAATCAACATCTGACTGCCACAAGCAGCTTCCAAGCATGATTTTACCTCTGACTTTCCACTTTTCAACTCCCCTCACCTCAAGGTTGCTGTAACATCGACCCCAACCCTCATTTTTTGGGAATTCATCAATTCTTCCTCACTTCATCCCTGGCTTTCCCTGCTCCAGCTTCATCGCCCCTCAAACCTTCAGGATGCTCTTGCTTCTCTCTCTCTCTTTTTCTTTCTTTCTGTTTTGCCTGTCATCTCTCTTCTGCAGGAAACCATGGAGGTTATCAAATGCTGCTAGTATTAGAGAGTTATGAAGAATTTCAGGGATGCCAGTCTCTATCTGTGCCCTTCCCTGGGAAGTATGAGTAGGTGGAGGTGACAAATGACATGAAGCCCTCACAAAGCTATTTCAGACAGACAATGTGGGAAGAAATGGACCTCTGGTTGTCTGGGTTGTTGTGTCCTGTCTGCTGTCCCTCAGATTTATTTAACCTTTGGAGGATATAATGATTACGTGAAATCTATTTCAGGCTGATGTCCTGAAAGGACTGTTTGTCCCTTTGACCGCTTTTTTTTTTTTTTTTTTTTTTTTTTTTTTTCCCTGTCGAGGGTTGCTTTTTTGTTGTTGTTTCTTTGTTTCCTTTTTTCCTGTCCTCAGCTAGAGGCAAATCAAAGGATGTTTCTGGACTGCTGTAAATGGTCAAATGGTCAGTGCACATCCTCATCTCATTTTTCCAAGTGAAATTATCTCAGGACTGATATAAGATGCCCCTATGCTCCTTTTTCATGGAGCAAGGCGGTTACACTTTTTAAATCTACTTGAAAAAAAAATCTTTGCTTTCCCCTTCTGAATTATGCTTTTTTCCACATTGAAAGATTGAGGGGGAACCAAAAAAAAAACCAACTGACTGTAGAGAGATAAAAGGTTCTCCAGTGGTCAAAGACTCTTCCCTTCCTTTTTTGCCTCCTAGTCTTCTCTTTCAAGCATTTCCCCAGATTTTTAATCCCCTTTTGGATTTTTCCAGCACCCCAAACACACCATGATGAGAGAGGGAAGCTGGGTTCTTTGTGGGCTGGTTGTGATTGCTGAGGTTAGAACAGCACACAAATTTTCCTGTCCAGGGCGAATGAAATAAGGGCAAATTTTGCCTGCTAAAGAGATGATTCATTTTTTGAATCTCCTTGTGATTCCTTCTTAGCTTCATCTCATGGTGCTGGATGCATTGGCAATGCTGAGGAAACAACATGAGGATCTAGGAAGACCCTGCCATTCTTGAATCTCAACTTGAGAATCTCCCAGGAATTGCCAAACTGCTATTAAGTCTTCTGGGATCTGCTGCTGGTATTCCCACATGTAGTTTCCCACTATGAAATGGCACCAGATTCCTAGAGGAGGTCACCTCCATGGGAAGGAGAGCCAGGTCTAAACTGTCACCCTGACTGCTTCTGTAGATCACCTTGGCTTCTCCCAGCTTGAGTCAGCAGATACCTGCCAATTTACATTCCCTGGAAATAGATCCCAGAGAATGCCATGCTCTGCTGAACAGCCTCATCCTGTTCATCTTTACATCAGTGTTCAGCTTCAAGAAATACAATGAGGTAGGGAGGGAAGTATTTGATATCTGTCCTGACTTGCAAGTGTGCTGTGCTCTGAGGTGGTGAGAACTACAGAGGATGGATCCTCACATTTCCTCTATAGAGTAACCAAAGAGCACCCCAAGTACTGTGTGTTCTCTCAGGAGTAGGATGCAAAAACTTTTATGCCTTTTTTGTTTGTTTGTTTTTGGTGATATATGCAGGGATTTTCCAGCAGAAAGTATTTCAGTTGCTGCTTTGCTGTCACATGTCTAAACTGGTTGCAAAGTCAAAGAAACAGGTATATAGCAACAAGAGAAACCATAACGACTGGTAATGGTCTCACTGCAAGATCCTAGGCAGATTATTGAAGCCCTTCTGACACCATACTGTTGAAAAAAGTATTCTGATTTTAAATGCTTTGAATTTCAAAAGTGTTGCTGGTCCTTTGTCCCACTAAAATGCTTCTAGGTCTTAGGAAAGCTCAGCTGGGCTAAGTGCTTGATGGTTATTTTAAGCAATTTTCTGCATTTAGCAAGCTGCCATAAATCTGAGAAATAAGCATACACGTTTGTAAAATATGGACATGATGAAGCAGACTGCAGCTTTTAAGAAGTGACAGTAAGGCTACCTCATGTGGCTATTTACCTGATCCTTGTTGGTCTTCTTTAAATGGAGCACATTAACCAAATTATTCTACTAATGCAAGGTGTACTTATGGAATATGCAGAGATATTTCATAACCCCTAACATCATTCCTCTACAAGCAGAGATAAAAACCCCCTTCAAATGTATAAAATCCTGCAGCAATCTGTTTCTTTAAGAGACCTTTAAATCTCTTGTATGTAGTTGTTGACTAGAATGTCCCAATTGCTTTTGCCTGCAAAGAGCTTGGAAAGAATGGATTAAATGATTTTGTTAATTGCCTGCCCTGCTTGGCTCAGATGGGTGCATATGTACCAGTTATATTTATTTGGCAGGTGTTCCTTTCCTCTCTCTCCTTTGGACTTGTTGTTCCCTGTTCTGTTGCTCAATCAAGGCTTATAGAAAAAAGAGGAATAAATAAAAGAAATTAGTATGATGTTTGAGCACTCTGTACCAGCACAGCAATGTGGAAGGTACACAAGGAGCCCTGCACATCTGACCTCTCCTTCAGATGCTGCTGTACTCCTTGCTAGATAGGAAAGCTGAAGTGAAGAAATTAGGGCACAATGATTAAAGGATTATTTCACACTCAGAGATATCTAAACACAGAATTTAGGTAACATGTAGGTCATCAGTACGTATGCAAAACTCATTAATCTGATGTATGCTGTACTTCAGAGCATGTCTCTTCTCATGGAGGAGACGTTCTGTTGCCACATTTTTAAAACCTGGGTGTCATAGTATGTGACAGAGAAGTGGCTCAGCTTATATGAGCAAAGCAGCCTGGCCTGGGCTGGGATTCAGAGCTGTCTCTTGAGCAGTGAACAGAAAACTGCTACCAAGCAGATTGCCAGCTCTGACTTCATGTCACAGAATATGGCAACCAAAGCTAAAGATACCAGCCAAAGGTGCTTAGAAACCCACTGTGAGCAGACACAAGTCTCGTGGCTCTCTTAAGCCAACCCTGAAAACCAGTGAGTTACCAGGAATCTCAAGCAGGAAACAAAGCAAAAAAAAAAAAAAAGGACAGGTTCAGGCAGGATTTGAGGAGTTAACTTCAGACACAAAGATTATGATGAATGGATTGTGAGGATTTATCCCCAGATGAGCTCTGATTTTATTAGCCAGTGGTCTGAGAGTTCACTATAGAGCACATGTAAGAGCACAGTGTTGACTTCTGTCCTTTTCTTCTTTGTGTATTCCAGGGACGAACATTTATCTGTAATTTACTGCGACAGGTGCTGTGCTGCCATAGATGATGGCAGCCCCAGGAAAGTCTTAGAATTGCCTGTAAAATACCAGCTTACAGCTCCACAGCCAGCTCTGCCAGCTCGTGTGGGCGAGGGTTTGACCTTCTGTTTTGAGATGCCATTCTGGATACCAGAACAGAACGCTTGGGCACTGTGATCATCCACAGACTCTTCTGAGATGGAGAATAATCTTATACCCTTCTGTCCTTCAGCAAATGAAGCCAAGGGCCAGACACTCTGGCTTCTGTCACCTGAAATCCTGGGAAGATTGCCATAACACACTCTGTTTCATCTTCCTTTCTAGCAGTCAGCTTTACTGCTGCCTGACATAGCACACAAGACACTTCAAAGTCAGACAGCTCTCAGGCAGTCACACTGGAGAAGTGGCAATGACATTGCTGTGGTCCCACTGATGCCCCTAACCTAATGATCAGTTTTCTGTGTGTCTGTGTAAGTCATTTTAAATACCTGATGCTATTATGAAACACCTACCTGCCAACCTCAATGGGACATCATAAGGCTTAATTAAATGCTTGCAGTGTATTCTGCCATGCTGAGAAGCAAGGTACTGCAGAAGGCAAAATATTATTACAAATAAAAAAGTCTATCACAATCTGGAAAATAGGTAAAAAAACCAACAGAGTCTAGTACAATCACTTTCTGTTGCACTCTGCAAGCACAGTGTAAATCAAAGGCAGGTCCTTCATTGACGCAAGAAGCTGTCTCACACAAAGCAAGAGAACTGAGAGTGTTAGGCAGATACAGGGGTGGAAATTAGGAATAATTCTGCCTTTTTTTGTTTGTTTGGTTGGTTTTTTGTTTTGGGGGGTTTTTTTGGTGGGTTTTTTTTTTTTTTTTTTTTTTTGTTTAAATGCTTACCTTGCTGTGCTCAAGATCTGAGTGATCCACTTATCAACTTAACCTCTCTCTCTAGCCAGGGCAGATAAATGAATTCTATTGCCACAATACTCCTGGCTGGATTGGGCTCTTTTCTTAGAGCAGTATGAGTTTTCACATAGGTTTTAACTAGAAAAGTTTAGGCTTTCAGTTGTATTTTTATATCTACACTGTACCTATCTAAATAGTCCGTGTCTGGAAACATGGATTCAGTCAGACAACATGCTGCAGAAGGATTTTGTATAATGTATCTGAAGTGCCCCAGTATGTCAAAATGTCTTCAAAAAAAGGTGGAATCTGGCTCATGCTGAGACCCTGAATTTATCCTTATCTCAGCCACTGAGTCTGAAAATGGCTTGCATAGAACTTGTCACCCAGGACATGAGGTGGATAACAGTATGCTGCTCAGATAGAGCTGGGTTTTTCTTCTCATGGAGATCTTCAGTTGTTGTGCATCATATCAGCAAAATGTTCAGCTTGCTAAGGATGAGACCCATGGATTCTGCTTGTTCATTCGCTCTCCATGCTGTGACTTGTTTTGCATTTGATATCCTTCTCTGGGTAAAGCAACTGGCATTTATGTGTCACTAAGTGGTAGCCATAAAGAAAATCAGCTACGCTTGTCTCTGCTGTCACCAGAGGGGAGCAATCCTAAAGGCAAAAGAAGATAGTGTGAATCATAAGAGGAAAATAAAATTCCCATCTCCTTCTGCACAGTCTCCAGGCATCATTTGTACTCCAGCACAATCACAGCCAGTGGGAAAACTCTAGATATTATTACCACTCTTGTTTTTATTAGCAACAATCTGGAATTAGGGCTGCAAGTAGTGTTATCTGTCAGTGCTATCTGAGAACAGATTACAGACATCATGATGGGACACTGGGGCAGATAAAGTGAGGATCATTTGAGGCATATCTCATGTTCTCTTGCTGGGACAGGAAAGCTTGTTTTGATCTTTAATATCATTCAGGTTCAGAAGCCAACAAGTTCATGTTGCTCAGAAAGCATTAAATAAAACTTTTTCCTGTCCATCCAGGAGCTATGTAGTGTAAAATTTTGGAAAGTTAGTGCAGAGCTAGTAGATGGCAGTGGAGAAGGTGAAAGTGATGCTGAAAGACTGGAGTTGTTACAAGCAGCAGTGGGAAGAGATAATGGCTAAAATGGTGGGGTCAGTTAGGGGGAAATGGACTTGGACTAGTTGGTAGAGTCAGAAAAACATTAAGATCTGTGTGATCGGTGATGTTGAGCTCCTGTTTGTCCTGCACAACCTTCCTGATGGAGACTTGATTTTAATGAGGAAGCTTCCTGATGTTTACTGAAAACTGAGCTTATTAAATTAGTTCTGATTGGGTTTTATTAGAACTTCAAAGCAAAACACCTGCCACCGTTGGCTCTACCAGTAGTGAAGAGTTTTATAGGACAATAAAGCTACAAAAGCAATTAATATATGCACTAATGCAGAAGCTGTAAATATTTTCAGTCCAGTCAAAGTATCTTAAATAGCACTTACAGCATTGCTCTTGGTGTTACTCCAAGAAGACAATCATAATTCATGTGAATAGGTGTTAAAAGCATCGGTGCTTCTAGAAGCATTTGGAATTATGATGATTTGTTCTTCTACCCTGGCTTTAATTTTCTGCTGTTTTCACTAATGTGTGTAGTCTAATCCAGAGTACCCAGCCAATAAAATAGGAAATCTTGCAGGTAAAAGGTAGGCTGGGGTGTCTCAATAGCTCAGCTCGCTCCTTCCTGCTTCTTCTTCCTGTCCTCATTTCTCCAGGGGGAGGTGGGACTGGGGCTGGGGATGATTTGCTGTGGAAGCTGTGCCATGTCCTCACACAGCCCCCACCTCTGCTTAGCCAGATACCCAACCCCAGGCAGAGCCAGCCCAAATCAGGAGAGCTGCAGTTGCCTGCAGTTCTGTGCTTTCTGCCCCTCCAGGATTGTTTTGGAGGTGAGAAGAAAACCAAGTGTGGAGAGAGCTGGGGAGAAGATGTAGATCAGGAGATGAACCTGCTGAGACAGAGATGGTAGGAGGAGCTGGAATGGATGGACCTCAAAGTGATGGGAATATGGACTGTCAGGGAGGTTTGCTCTAAAAAAAACTGGGAAACACTTGACTAAGAGTTTCTTTTTCCTACCTGGGATGTAAAATATTCCAGTGGTGTGCACCATGAGTTTTTACCAAGCACAGATAATTTTTTTTTTGTGAGAAATGTGTAAATTGACTTATTTTTCTTCTAGTCTGAGGGTTTTTAGTAAGCAATCTTTTTTTTGACAGATGTAGTAAACCAAATGTTTAAGCTCTTTGAGTCCTTCACTTCAAACATTTATTTCTAAATCTCTTTCCTCTTTATCTTTGTGTTCAATTCAGCCTGTTCACACACTAACTGAAGTATATTTTGTAAAGTGATGGACCTTATAAAAATGTGTTCCATGGTGTGTTGTGCATCCTGAATTTGGGATTTAACTGAAACAAACCATTTCAAGAAAAACTTGAGAGTTGTTCTTTAGAGTTCATTAGTAACAAAGATAAACTGGCAGAGATGAAGATAGACACATTGAATAGGGACAGAAATCAATGAATGCCGAGATACCTGTGTTTGGGGGGGAGTTTCTTTTAGAAGCAGCTCTAATCAAGTGCTCTAATTTCAGAGTTGTCAATCTGAAGTGTTAAAAATTATTAGAGCCAAATTATCCTGGGTTCTTTTTCTATCTATTTTTAGGGATTACATTTGCAAGATTTTTTTCTAGTAGTAAGTATTAAATATGCTATATGTGAACAGAATTTTCACTTCAGATCTCTGTTTCTACAGTGGAGTATTTTAAGAAAAATGGCAAATATTGTCAGATTCTAAAAGAATATAGTTGAAGTGTGATAGTAGTACTGTGGTTTGCTTGAATTTTAAGAAAATTATTGCTAACTAAAGCTAAACTATATGTTTCATCAATGCCAGCTGTTAATGATGCAGAGGAATAGCTCTCAAAGAGGTATATTCATGTACAGCCACGTGCCCTGGAGAGCAGCTGTGTCACAGTAATGACCAGCACACGTGCTGTGCCTGTGGTGAACTCAACCTGCATTTAAATGGCAGTAATTGCTACAGATTTATCATGGTATGGTTGAACATATGACTATGTGAACGAGTATGTGAATGAGGAAGACAGTCTTCTACAGTTTGTCATTGTGATAAAGGCACCAGTTCAGAACTTAATAAAAATAAAAATTAAAAAGAAAAAAAGCCACTTAAACAACAGTGTTTTTTTGATAGCTACACCTTCATATGAGTTTGACATGGCTGTCTGATCTGTCCCAGACATCATTTGATATTAAATGTCTCAGTAATGGAAGGTGTTTTCCACATTTCCATTACTGCTATGAAGATCTAGTGTATAATCAATATGAAGTAAAAGGAAACTAATTATGAATGACCATGTTAATGAAAAAAATAGCTAGAAATATAGAGATTGCATTTTTCCATTTATTTTGTGTTTTTAAATTCCAATGTACCATGTGGAGCATTCTTCAGAGTTCTTTAGGAAAAAAAATAATAGGAAAAAGAAAATTACCTGCAACTTGGATATGATTTGGGAGACTTAACTTCAGTCATTCTTAATTCAAACTTAGTCTCGTTTTTTGAGTAAGGAAGAGGTTTTATTGTCTTATATCTGTGAGGCAGAAAAGTGTGGACATATCAGAAAGACCCCCAAAAACTCAGTCCCCTTGTCTTAAAAAAATTTTGAGAAGAAGTTATTATTGGAACCACAGCATTCGTCTGAACAACATTATTTTGCAAAGCTCAAAGACTAAGGAAAATGCTGACTAAATAGCTTTTTCAGAGCTAATCTGTCTCAGGAAGTTGTCTGGAATGTCTTTTCCCCATGGAGTTTCCTCATGGAGTTTCCTGGAGTTTTTTGTGTTAGTTAACATATGTCTGCTTAGGATTGAACTTGGAGAAGCATCAAAAGGTCTCTTGGAGTAGGAAGAGCAGCAGTGGGGGAGAGAGGGAGAGATGTACTGGCTGTCCATGCTGGCTTTCACCTTGAAATAACTTTCCTGTGCAGCCCAGGATCTGACTATGGACAAAAGTCCCTTGTCTGGGAGAAATTTGCTTTTACCATTGCAGGCACAAGGAGGACACAGTTTTCCATGTCTTTGCATAGAATCATAGAATGGTTTGGGTTGGAAGGAACCTTAAAGATCCCCTGCCATGGATGGGGGTACCTTCCACCAGACCAGGCTCAAAGCCCTGTCCAGCCTGGCCTTGAACTCTTCCAGGGAGTGTTCATGACTTCTCTGGACAACAATCTGCAGCCTTCTGATTCATTGCATTGTGCACTAAAGGTAGCAAGAACTGCATTAGTTTCTATATTTATCAGAACTAAAAATGGGTTTTCTGCATTTTTAGGGCCTATTTGAAGTCATTCAGCTGTAGGTTTATCCTTAGTAAAATAACTGGGAGTTTAACCACACCCTCAGACTAATTGTTTGCATATGATATACTCTTTCACTCCAAAGAAATCTTTTGAAAGAACTCGTATGTCTTGCACAATTTTTTCATTGTGTTGCTATGGCAGGGGTTCTTTTACTACTGTATCTCAAAGATCTTGAGAAAGTAAGTTCTGGCTGCATCATGCTCAGTGCCTTGCCACAGGCAATATCCTGTGATAGCCTGAAATTCATGAATCTGTCATGCACCAGCCTAACACATCCAAATGTCATGGGAGTTCCAAGTCTGTGTGTGGGATAAAGAGCAGATCCAGCATGGGATTGTGTCATTATACTTTGTGTTGCAAGACCTCACACTAATATTGTACAGGTATCTTAGCACAAGGCTGTGTGAAAAGCAAAAACCGGTCTTGAAACTTTATTAAATAAAAAAAAAAATCCCCTCTTTTCACAAATTTACAGAACATATTAGTCACCTTGCTGTAGAGCCTATTAATCTTTTATATTGTGATTGTAAATCAGCTCCCTCCTTGAACCAAAGCTAAAATCCTTCTCACAGGTGAAAAACCATAAGCTTTAACAATATGAGAAAAATTCATTTTGTATTGCCATCTGCTTCTGGGATGTGAAGAGGAAGGGGGTTGATGCTGTACAGCCTCTGCCTTTGTGTTTTAGTTAATCCTGCTGTGATAAAGTCCCACATCTGAAGTGGTGACTGTCAGCAGCTCCTCTGCAACAATGCACATTGAAAAGCAGGTGAACAAAGGAAACACAAAGCCAGAAGGAAAATGAAAATGCAGAAATTTCGTTTGTAATATTGCATGTCAGGTTCATGAGAAAATTAAACCTTCTCTGTTCTCGTGCCCACTGCTGATTTTCCAGCTTCTGGTGTCTTACATGGGAAACAGTCCAGTACTGTGTGGAAAAATGGGAGTTTGCCTCATTTCTGTGTCATGGGCTTCTGTCATGACCCCTGGCTTGTCACTCAGGCCTCTTGCTGAGGAAGATGGTTAATTGCCTTTAACCAGAATGAGATTTCAACAGCAGATTTGTGTCACAGGCTTCTTTATCCAGCAAATAACAAGCCTGTATATCCATGCTTAACCAGGATGCCATGAGATGCAACTGCCCAGCTGCTGCCAGGGGAGCACAAGTTCCTGTTATAGCACTTAAACACATCTCTGTGCATTATGTACCTGGATCTCTCATATATATATATACACACACATATATATGCCAATAAAAATTTGTATTTTCTTCCTCCATAAAATCTGAACTGATTTCTGAGACTGTAATCTTTTGTTCTGACTGTTGTGAGAGATGCTTGGCACTGAGGTTTGAAAAGTCAGAAGCTTCATTCTTCTCAAGCAGATGGCATTTTGGTCATAGACAGGGTAAGATCTTGTGACAAAAAAGCTGTATTTTTATGCCATTACTTGAAGGTGCTGATCTTTGCCTTCCTGAAAACTGCCACACAAACTGAGAAGAAAAGATCATGAGCATTTATTTTAGAAAGCTCTTTGTATGAAACACCAGACTCGGCTGGCCCAGATGCAATCTTAAATAGGGTCAGTGCCATATCTCTTAGAAAATATTTGACCTACTTCAGTGAGAGTTTAAAGAATTCAGAGGTAGGAACACATTAAAGAAAAAGGGTTTTCCCTGCTGCACTGAGTGAAAGAGTCTAACGTCATGGAGCAGCTAAGAATAGATGATTGCATTGTTCCCACTGGTCTTATCTTGGAAACCACATATGCCTGCAGTGGGAGATCTGTGACCTTTGCTAAACTTTGTAATTCTCTCTTAAATGTAGCCTGAGACTAGCTACTACTCTGTCATATTTGTTAATATTGCACTCAATTCCCATCAAAAAACTAAGTCTGTGTCAATGAAAAATACATTTTTAACAGATGACAGAATCCGTGTGTTAACTCTTGTAAAGGTTAAAAATGCAGTCTTTGATAATCCAAGGACACTAAACTTTAAAAGTAAATGTGAATGTTTGGATGAGTGTTGGCTTTGGACTGTCTGCCAGGTTTGTGTGCCCAGCACTGCAGACGTGCTTGAAAGCAAGTCTAGGCTGGGAGATGGTACCTGCAGCAGGAGATACTTTTGCCTAAACTGGAAAACATCTGAGCTTTTTGGGAGTGCAGTGCCTCCTCTGGGAAGCTGGGAGGTATCCCAAAGTGCTGCTTCTCCTCATGGATTTCGGCCTCATGGCAGAAAACCTTCAGTGCCTTATGGTTTCTCGTGGTCATGGTGACTGTGGGATAAAGTCTGAAGTGTCTCTAACTGGAGCTCAGGCACAGCTGGGCACTCTGTGCTTGGAAAAGGAGATTCCATATGACTGGCCCTTTTAAATTATATAGTGTTGCTCCTGGATAACATGAAACACGAAATAAAATAAAAATGAACTAGCAATACGTATTGTTAAATTGACACTAGAGTTGACTCAGGGTAGAATTCACAACTGAGGGCTGTGATTTAAACATCTTCGTGCTGTGCTCTCTCTGCTCAAGAGACTCTTTCTACCTTAACCAGAAAAAACAAACCCAAAACCAAAAACTGAATGGTATTATTTGTTTCTTTCACTGGAAGCACCTTTCTTAATTTATTTTAACGAGTTGGTGCCAGTTATTGTCCCTCTGTAAGGATTGTGAAAGGCAATAAATATCTGCCATGCAGACAGCCAACTCAGCCACGGCTGCTGATTTATTTTAAACAACTGCTTTGATTTTTTTCCTTCAAGATTTACTCTGTAGTAGGAGGTGACACTGTTGTCTTGTGCCATTAATGTTCTTCTCTTCCAGTGACACAGCCTGTTAATTAGAGAAAGGAGATAAATTCAGAGACAGGTGGAAATCAATAGATCTTGATTTTAAAAGATTATTTTCTTTGTTTCAGGCTTAAGCACCTTTATTTCAGTACAAAAATAAAAAGAAGTGTGTTTTTTATCATGTTGGATGGCCAGGTTTCAATACTACTAATGTTCCAGTAGTGTTTAAACCATCTGACCTCTCAATGCCTCTTGGCCATGTTATTTTTTAGATTCTTTTTCTGACTTAGAGATTTCCGCATGTTGCTTTACATTCTTTCACTTTTCATCACAGTGATTATTTTTCTAAAGCCGCCTGATATTTTTTTCCTCTTTCCTCCGATTTTTGAGAAGTGCAGCAACAAACAATTTGATTTGACTCCAGTAGAAAACATGAAATTCTCCTGCAAGGTGCTTGAGGGTGTCTAGCTGTGTCAGAACCGAGGAATGTTATTTACTGCTCGGTGATCCTTGAGGCCAAGGGAAGATCTCTCCCTTTACACCTGAGCACTTGTGTGGGAGCTGTGATGGGAGGAGGAAATACAGCAGCAGTGATCCAGAAATAATTGCTGCCCTGCCTTATTCCTCCTTTTGGTTTGCCTCACGGCCAGAATTGGTCAGAGCACAGAAAAGGGTGGTTGCGAGTGGGAGCAGCACAGAGAGGATGATTCTTGAGCTGCTGTGAAGACTTGGCTGTGTGGATGGTTTTCTTGCTGGACTGTGGCACATTTGACAAGTTTAGTGTGCACAAAGAGACTCCAGGCAGGCTGTGGGCAGCTGAAGGAGTGCACAGCAATTCTTTGTTGGCTGATGCACACGGCAGACACCTGTTTAATGAGCTGGCAGGCTGAGCATTAATATGCTCACCACAGTGCTCCTGTTGGCCAGGCACTCATCAATCAGGCGGGGAGGGCTCATCTCCATTGCTCCCTGGAGCAGCCCGGCCCTGCTGCCCCCATCTTCTGATTGCCTGGGTTTTTAATTAGGGTCTCATACCTTTTTGGTGTCAATGCTTCTTCCCTCTTGAATGCTAGCGCTGCTAGCTAATTAGCTACTGGTTTTCTGTCTTTGTTTTCACCTTTCTGGTCATGCACGGTTTTAATTCTTGGGTATTCTCACTATGAGGATGGACATACTCACTGCCACATCCCAACACTTTTGTTAGGAACACGGAACCAGGGTCATTCAGTTCTGCACCAAACTGGGTCTTGGTTCACAAATAGCTGTGTCCTCCAGCCAAGGGCAATCAGAGCCATCAGGAAAAAAGGGAAAACTGGACACTTATATATTAGAATGGGTAAATTTCTAAAAAATTTTCTACTGGCCCTCCAGGCTGCAGCAGATTTTGGATAACTGAAAGAGAGTAGCTTTAGAGTAAATACTATTCTAAGAGTGGAGAGGCACTCAAAGAGGTTGCCCAGAAAAGCTGCAGATTCCCTGTCCCTGGAAGTGTTCAAGGCCAGACTGGATGGGGCTCTGAGCAACCTGGCCTAGCAGAAAGTGTCCCTACCCATGGCAGGGGATTGGAACTGGATGCTCTTTAAAGTGCCTTTTAACCCAAGCCATTCTAAGATTCTATGACTCTGTAATTCTGTGATTTTACATTACAGTCTACATCTCTGTAGAGCTGGGATTTTCTAGCACTATTGGATGTGGAGAAGACTATATCTGGTCAGTGAACTCTAATTTATTTTAACCTTTTGTGTGTATACACTGCTTTACGGTCCATTCTTGCCACGATCAATTTGCTGATTTGCTAATAGACTGCTTTTAGGGTAGTATCTGTATACCCTGTGATCCACTTGAGCTGTATCTGTTCACTCAGAGCTCTTTCAAATTGGACCTTACAGACTTGGGGATTGGTTTCCAGTTAAAAAGGTAATGTTCAACTCGCTCCTTTCTCCTATACCATCTGTCTCCTTGACAGCAATCTAAAATGCTCTTTGTGTTACACATAGTAAATACTATGGATCTGATAGCTGTGTGCATAAATCCCTGCTGCTTTGCTGACTTGGATTTATGCTTGGAGTTACTGTATTGATTGCCTGAGATGACATCTGATCTGTTCTTTGATATTATACTGTAAAAAACAAACAGAACTTGTCTCCAGCTGAAAGATGATCTCTGAATCTGTGCCTCCCTCCTCTTCCTCTCTGTGTTTTTGGTTCAACATGTATTAGCTGGGAATAGGCTCACAGTGTAATGTGTTAAGCAACCATACCAATATGATGCCTGGCGAAAGAGCAGGTCCAATTGCACCCTTATCTTCTTTTTCAATATTTTTTTAATTTACTTTCATTCTGATCTCTGGACCTTGATGTGAACAGCAACTTAGTGCCTGATTCTTGGCTGTTCCTATGGTTATTTTAGTGTAGAAAGCTACGCCCAGTGTACATGAATTAAAGAGGAACAGGGTCCACACTACTACATAATGGATTGGATTGGAAGGGACTTCAAAAATCAGGTAATTCCACCCCTCCTGCCATGGACAGGGACAACTTCCATACCCATGGTGTGGAGATGGGAATTAGGGTTGCTACAGTGCTGTCAGAGTAGGACTCTTGGCTTCCAGAGAGCAGCCTGTACCAGCTCCAAAGCAGGAGCTCCAGTGCCAAGGAACACCATTTTCACAGAGGGAAACAGATGTCTCAATACCTGCAATCGTATTTCTGCATGTCAGAATTGGAAACCAAATTTTGTGCCTTTAAACGAGTCTGGTGAGTTGGCAGAAGGTTTAGAGCTACCACATTGAGCTAAAATTCAAACTTTCTCATTGCTGCCCTGAGTCAACAAGTCTTAACAGGAGTGGAGGCCCCAGAGCTGTAAAATGGGAAGTGGAGTTTCTACATAACAGACTAGAGATGTGATGATTTAAAATACATCGAGACTGCACTGTTTTTCCAAAGGAGTGAGGAGGATGCACTTAAACATTGAAGTTCTTGCTGACTTTCCTGTTTATGCCCTGGTCTGACACCACACACATCTGAGGCTGTGTAAGGAGCTCCCTGCAGGAGAGCAGGAGCCTCTCTGCAGACAGAGACCTTCTGTGAAACTAATCAAGGTGAGATAATTCACCTTTTGGGTAATTCAGGGACTGTCTCACAGGTTCTGCTTGGGTGCAGAGAGGCAGCTGGACATACGTAACTGTACGTAGATGTGTCAAGGTAATTTGACCTTCCATTAATGAAATCCCTACATACTCCCAGAGGCAGAATGTAGACATCAACCAGGCCTTGGTGGATCTGCCCTGAGACTGTTGAACAGAGTTTATGATGTCTGTGTTAGACTTTGTGATATTGAGATTTTTTTTGTTTGTTGAGAACAGGACACAAGATAGTCGAAGACTGGACAAACACAGATTAAACCAGACTTTTCTAACAGGGAAGATACATTCTGAAAGGGGTGAAAAAGACTATTCTATGTGATGCACCCTGCAAAAGCATTCACAGATGGGATATTTTGATGAAGCAGCTGTCCTGTCCAAATGTAGCTGGAGCAGTTGGTTAGTTCCCACTGAGACCAGAGACACGCTTGGCAGGATTCTAACAAAATGTTAATGTATTGTGAATGTATCTGCCAGCCAGCCATTTGAACTGTCACCGTTCCTTGCTACAGGCTGCAGCGCAGCAAGGGCAGGGCCACGGGCACTGAATTTCAAGGCATTTGTCAGAGCTGTCGTCTTGGTGCTGTCTCAGAGCAGAATGCAGCCAGCAGCCAAGTTCTGTTCAAAGAGAACATCCAACTGCATTAGTGTCAGCCTCTTTGCAGCATTGCAGGCTGGCTGTGTCTGTCCCTGGGTCATTCACTGTCTGAGGAGAAGGCTTGCTCACAGGGCAGCAGGGGAACCTGATGATTCCTGTTTATCTGTTTTTTTTTATATAAAGTTTTAAGCAACTTGTAAATCAGGAAGTTGTACTTTCTGAGCAGCAGTGATTGGGAGGAGAGAAGCAGCACAGTGTCAGACAGGCTTCACTGGCTTGTGCTGTATAGCTATTAAAAGACTGGATCACAGCAGGAACTTGGGCATGGTGAACGGATGCATCTTGGAGGGGTGGAGGGGACTGTGCATCCCTAAAATAGGCACAGCATTTGATGCAGCTCTTCATGACACCCAAATTAGAATAGTGGTGGGTGTGTGCCTGACAGGTTGTCCCTGCTGAAGATGTTACTGTACCACTGTCATCCACAAAGACTGAAAATAGGTAGAAAACCTGGAGATAATTGTGTTTTTAAGAGATGGCTGGAATGGCTTGAAGCCTAGGAGAAGACCACTCAGGTCAGGTGGTGCTGTGTGCTGCAGCCAGATTTGCTGGCACTTCCAAAGGGTGATTCCTCTGTTGAGATTTTACAAAGTCCACGTAGATGTGTCTCCTGCTGAAGTCCATTGTGTACCCTAATCCATGCTCTATCCTGCATGCTCTACAAGGAATTTCAACATTTAGTTTTGCTATGAACAGTTCCCACTGTTCCCAGAAATGAGGCTAACCTTGATGCATATTTATCTGAGCTCTCATTTTATCTGAGCTCTCTCAAGCAGCATTGATGCATGGCACCACAGCATTTTTTGAGTGCTTACCAAGAATGATTGTAATAATGATGCTGAGTGCTGCTCAGACAGGTAAAGCAAGCATGTTTTGTTGCTATTATTGTGGATATTGCTTCAAAGGTAGGATGTCTAGGGTGAAGTAAATGTGGGCAGAGGAGCAGAGGCTTTGCAAAGATTGAGCAGTTGAATTTTGATAGAATAATGGCTTACCTTTTCTAAAAATGAAACTTATACATATGTATTAGGATTGAAGAATCCATTTGTTGGAAGTATAATCAGGAAACTGAAATTACTGAAATACTAAGGCTAACATATCTTCAGCAGTTACTAATGCAAATATAACTAACCTCTCCTCTAATGAATGTTTGAATATAATCAAACAACAGCACAGTGTAAACTTAATGGTGAATTTATCATTGAGGAAACTTTCATTTCCTTGAAGGGCAAGAGCAGAGATAGGTAGAATAAGAAATATATAAGTCCTCTGGGGTTATGGGAGTGTATTAATCTGTATATGGCTTACCATACCTCCTTTTCTGAAACAACAGCACCAGAAGGTTGTTTTCATTTCCGTCCCTAAACACATGAGCATCATTAAATAGTTCAGTGCAATTAATAAAGAAGGTGGCTTTATCTTAATCATTCTGTATCGTCACAAAAAGTCCTTGCAGTGTCATATGAATTGCCAATACAATATGGAATGAAAACCAGTAGGCACAAAACATGAACAGTTAGGTCATGCACCATCTGAGATAGAAGTAGAAATATAGGAAAAATAAAAGCCTATGCTTTCAATTTTAAAAGAGCCTAGCAAATTCCTTATTGTGAGTTTGTTGCTGATGCACAGGAGACACCTCTCTGAAGGTCAAAATACTGTCACCTTCAGGGTGTCTATTCAGAAATGTAAACGTATATTTATTTTCAAAGGAAACATGGATCTTCTTTGGCACAAAGTTGTCAAGTGAGCTGTGTGTTTGGATTGAATTTTCAATCGAATCAGGCTGAGTTTACAATATAACAATGTTTATCAAGTGTGTGTTTCCATGAAAGGTCTTGTGTTTTTAATGAAGAAGATAGCTAGGCATACACTCCCAGAAAGCTCCCTGTGGTGAAACAGAACGAGATGTCATGAGAATGATTCAGGATGGAAAAGAAAGGCAGGCTCAGATCTGTGGGAGTAAAAGTTTGGGGAAGAAGATAAAGAGGTGATGTAGGCAAAAGGAAGACCATAAAAATCATTAAAGAGTTTGGATGACAAATATTAAACTTTGGGCAGGAGAGATTATTCTTGCCTAAATGATTGTTCCAAAGCTAATGAGCTGAGATTTAAAACCCCAGAAAGAAGCAAAGTCTGCAGTAGCTGCAGTGATGGAGAACACCTGGACAAATGGTTAAGATGGAAGGTCCATGTTTCCAGATACTGCAAAATAATCAGAAAATTTCTGATTGCCTCAGACAATCATATGTCTCAGACACTTGGAAAGCTCTCTGAATATGCCTCAGACACTGGGAAAGTAACACAGAGGATATTCCACCATGGTTGTGGAAGAAAATGGATAAATAACAGACATTATTAGGGAAGGAAAGGCCATTAATATATGAATGTAAATTTCATGCACAGAAATGCCTTTGATCCTAATCAATAACTATTTTAGCCAATTCCTGTCTGAGCTGCAATGCACATCTTAGATGGAGATGTCAAGTGATAATGAAAGAAGGTTGGAAAAAATAATTGCAAGGCATATTTTAATTTTTTTTAATGCAGTCTTGTTGAAATTTCTACTGAAAATTGTATTTTATTTCTCTGATCTTGCCACACAAGGCTGTAAATTAATCTGCCAGACATGAATGAAAAATTTACCTCTTGTTAGATTTGGCTGCTGGACAGTCCCATGGAGATGTGACAGCAAAATTGGGCAAAGGCCAGTTCAGATTTCGGGAACTGGCAGGTTTGGGAGACAGAAACGAATGCTGAGGGATTGCTTGTCATCAAAGGAAAGCCCAGACACATTAAAGGGGTGAAAGGAGGGCAGATCCTGAAGGGACATGACCAGTGGTGATGTCTACATGAAGACACAGGAATTACAACACCAAACAGCTGAATGATGGCCCAGTGCAGTGGCTGAAGGAATTGTCACAAGAGGGAAATAAGACCCATTCACCAGCAAATGGGCCCCTCAAGATGATTGTCAATGGCACCAGAAGGAACCAGACCGCAAGGGCGCTGCTGCTTTGCTGAATAAAACAGTCCAGGCATCGATCTCCAGCCCAGAGGTCAAATGCCAAGGGGCTGCTCCTCCTTCCCTCAGCTCACACTGCCTTCAGGGAATGGTCCCTGGCAAGTGCTTGTCCTAAACCTGCCTGGAAAGCTGCTAATTGGCATTCTAAATACACCACAGCAAGCTTGTGCTAACAATTAAAACCGAAGAATTAACAGATAACATTTAAGTCCATATTTTTATGTGCTAACACATCTCACCCAATGAAACAGGACATTGGGTGCAGCTGCTACAATCGAGGACATTAAAAATGCAAAACAGGCTGTGCCATCAAAGTTTGAATGTAGGAAGAAGGGCTCATATATTCAAAGGTGGGGGTGAGGAGCATGTTCCTGCTGTACCTGGGAGACAGGCATGAATACAACACACATTGAATTAGGAGAAGAGAATTAGGCTGAAAATGAGCCAGTCAGAAACCCTGGAGTGATGGGGTCAAGAGGGCAAGCCAAAGAGGTAGAGATCAAGGACAGGGGAGGCAGCTCTGAGTCAGCAGCACTGGAAGGAAATCAAGTGAATTTCTCTCCATGGCCCAGGGTCCTTTTATATCATTTCTCTGCAGTGCTAGCAGCAGCAATATTTGCTGTAGCAGATGTGGATTTAATTAATGTGCAGCATATTTCTTTCTCTGGGTCACTCTGAAACCTCAAATGGAGGGCAAGAGTGTGTATGGGGAATTGCCTGCAGGTTCAGATGGGGTAGGGGGAGACTGTAGGGTCAGTCCTGGAAGCTGTGGAGTGAAGGCATCAGAGATTGGTGTCTCTCACCCTCATCTCTCTGCTGAGGTCAAGAGTAGGAGTGAGACGTGGTTGTTTTTTTCTAAAACTGTAGCTCTGGACACCGTGGCCAGCACAGTCCTGAGGGACTTTTACAGCAGCTCATTAACCTCCAGACTGTCACATTTGCATGGCTGTGGAGGTCACTACAGAATTTATTTTCCCCTCAGTTTTCCTGAACCCACAGAAGTCCACTTCCTCAGGAGGTATTTCCCTAGAGAGTGCTCTGTGATAGCAAAGAGATCTCACAGAAATTGATTGAAGGGATGGTGCCAGCAGGAAAGGGCTGCTTTTTTTTCTGCACATCTCCCCCTTGCCTCCTGCAGACATTTTGACAAAACTGCCACAACTGGCATCTAAAAATATGATTTTAAAAAATACTGAAAAGTTAAGACCCTGGGGGGAAATACTGAAATTTGTCAAATTTTGTGGGAGTAAAAGGTAAATTTTTAGAACTATATGAAAACTCTTATTTTGACAGATAGACATCTGTCTGTTAAATGGGATTGCAAAAAATTTTAATGGAAAAATTGACTCTGTAGGAAAGGTTGGAGTGCACAGTGAGGTTGGAATAAGCATTTCTATTTGAATGCCATTCTTGCAGGGTCAAAGTCTGATCTCCATTGCAAAGAAACTCTGGGGGCAATTCCATATCAGAAAGGCTGAAGCAGAGGTAGCTGGGCTTTCTCAAAAGGGGGTGAACCTCTCAAACATGTTTTTGGCTGATGCAAGATTGATGGAGTGTGGTCAGTTCATGTGTCACCAAATGGAAAATGACAGCAGCACTGCAGAATTGCTAAACAGGTGGCTGAGAATAAACTGGTGAAGTGATAACAATAGTTGGAAAATTGGTAAAGAGGGAACAATTCAGGATGAAAGCTTAAGTGAGTCTGTAGAGGAGGTATCAGTGAAGATTCCTCTGTGTGTTACTGTCTGCATTCTTGACATCATTTTGCAGCTCACATTCCCTGCTGAGCCTACTTCTGCTTCAAAACTCTTCCAAGATGACACCAGACTTTGGCCAGAACCTATAGATGTGCCTGCTAGCCCAGATCTGTGGGTTCATAATCTGATGTGGTGGAAAGGAAGCTTTGCAAAGCCCATTTCCAAACTCCCATGTGAGCCTCCAAAGAGTGACTGATTACCTTCCACTGCCAGTAACTTCATAAGGCACATTCTGCTGTAGGTGGTTGGCATAGTAATTAGTTGGACTGAATTTGGTTGGCTGATTTATAATAGGAGAAGACAATAAAGTATTTTGGCTCCAGCTATGGGGTCATTAGTTTTTTTTTATTCCCAAGGCAATGCAGAACTGTCTCTGATAACTGATTTCTTGCTCTCTCTTTCTTTCTCTTGAGAAATATCTCATTTGTTAAGTGGCTGCCCCATTCTTGAAGCTCAGCCAGGTAGCAACAGAGAGATTATATTGAAGTGTTCACATTAAAAGAAAGTACTCAGAGCTAAAAGCACTGCCAAGGGTTTGTTCAAACTCAACTTTAGGAGGTTGGCTTCTCATGGAGAATGGGTTGTCCACAATTCAGAGATCAAACATGAAGCAACATTTATGAAACCCAAAAATGTGTAGTGTCAGAACAAGGAAAGTCAGTCCTACTTCAGAGCTAAAAATTAACTGTGTTCATTTGTAGACTTTGGGGACATGGTTTAATGCTGGTCTTGGCAGTTCTGGGTCAACAGTTGGACTCAATGATCTTAAAGGTCTTTTCCAACCTAAATTATTCTATGATCCTAAAAGTAATTTTTATAATGAGGTCATTAATTTATATTATGGTTCTGCTATGGAAACTCCTCTCTAAGGTTGGAAAATATTTTATATAAAAAGAGAGAGAAGAATTAGTATTACTTAAGCAAGATGGACAGCCTTCCAGGAACAGAATTCCTTTTTAAAAAGTGACAAAACATAAATTTGTGCCAAAGAGCTTCCTGCAGAGCTGTAAGGATACTAGTGGGTAGATGGATTGGAATGGGAAACCGGACTCAACATAAAGATGAGGCTTTTTTGTGGCTCAGCAAGGACCCTTAGGGATGTCTTCAGGGTCTTACCCACATCCTGGGAAAGGGGTTCAGTACAACCTGTTTGTCTTGACAATGCCAAAGTGCTTTGTCCTCACTGGCAAAATTGCTGTAAGTCCTGGAGGATCAGATCAGGGAAGGTGCCACAGAGCAGAAAGGGCAGTGTCCCTTTAATCCTAAAGGCCTTTTTACCCAACCAGTTGGCTTAAGAGAAAGCTCAAATACACCTTCAGTGTTCCATCCTCTTTTGTAGATGGTTCATTCAGAACTAGTTTTTTTCAGTAGGTGCATCAGCCCTGTTTTTGTTCACTCCATGTGTTGAAGTATCAACTATTCACTAGACCCTCATGGTCAAACTGTGCAAGATCAAAGGTTCTACTGGCCCTGGGTTTGCAGTGGACATCCAAGGGAGAATGAAAAGGGGTGACTATCCTCGTGAAGTTCTTCCCTGAGGTTTCTCTCCCACTGTTCTACTACTTTCCCCTTCTGAGACTTCCTGAGTCACAGTTTGCTGTTGTGCCTCCTCAGTGCATTTCTCGTCAATGGACTTACCTCACTTTGACACCACGCAGATTTGTGCACTCAAAATTACTCATTCTTTTCTGCAGTGCCTAGTGCCCCTGTTCAGTCCTAATTCAACATTATCCCACAAAAAAAACCCCAAACAAACAAAGCAAAACAAACAAAACAAAACAAAACAAAACAAAACAAACCAACCAACCAAACAAAAAACCCAAAAAAAACAAAGCAAGCCCTCTAACAAACTCCTCCCAGAAAGCTACAAACCAAAACCCCAAATTCACAATCCTTTGCACAGACAAAGTAAAACAACATGATCGAACTGAAATCTATAAAAACCTGGATTGTTGCAACCCAGGAGGGATTTTCATGGAAAAAGAAATCTTTAGAGCTCTAGGTGTTTTAAATCAACACCTTGGCAACTTCCAGGAGTTGTCTACCTAAGGGGTAGAAAGTGATATATTACAAAAGGTCTATTGATGCTGTGTTCTCTTCCCCTCTACCCCCCACTTTGTTTCTTGGAAGTGGAGGGCAAATGGTGGCCAGGCTGGTGGTGAGAAAGGAGAGGGATGTTCCCTTAGCTCTCCTCATTGAGTTGTTTTAGAAAATAGTAAAGAGTAAGAAGAAACAAATCTTTTCCATCACAGAGAGAGCCTGGAAGATGCTCCAGTACCACTCAGCTGCAAGCCAAGAAAGCAAGGGTGGGTGAAGCTTTGTCTTTTCCATTCTCCATTAGTATCCTACATGGCCAGAGATACCAAGGAAGATGGGATAAAATTTCTTCATTGACAAGGAACTGTGGCAGTAGCAGATTACTTTTTTGTGGGATCAGATGGAACTATACCTGTCTGTCAAGTTTTACCAGTTTGACACTTCCTTAGCACCGTTTTAGGTAGGTCTGTGCTAATTTCCCATATATATTTAATTGGGATTGTTTGGATTTTTCTGACACATATAGAGCATTACAAAAAAATCCCAACAAACATTATGAGTGAGAAGAAGGTACTGGTAACATCTGATTGACTCCATGGATTTTTTGTCTGAAGAACTTGATTCCAGTGGAAGAGATTTTTATCTTGGTGAGCCCTCAAGAAAAGTACCAAGTAATCAAAAGGGCAGAAACAAAATCAGTATCTCCAAAATCTTTCTCCATTTTATTTCGAAGATTTTTGCATATTATAGCATTCTCAATAATTTTTAAATAGTTGCTTAATTTTCACTATCTTAAGACTTCTTCTATTGCTTCTCACCATCTTGCTAAACTCAAGCCTCTGGTATTTGGGATCTTGTGGTAGTGTTCCAAAACAAAAGCATCCATACAAGCTGGTTTCACTCCATTAGCACGGAGATGTCTTCCTCCTGCTTTGCATCTTCTCCAGCCTAACCATCTCTTCCATATTGTGTTGTTAGCTTGCGTGTCTCTGGGGTTGTATTTTGAACATTTTAAATTGATCAAACCTGGAGAGTCCCTGTTGACTGGACACTTGCCAGTACTATTCCAATCTAAAAAAAGGCATGAGGAAAGACCCAGGGAACTACAGATGGGCTTTTCTAACCTCAGTTCCTGTAAAAAATTATGGAGATGATGATACTGAGTACAGTTGAAAGGCATTTAAAGAAAAATAAAGTCATCAGGCATGGGTTCGTAAAAGGAAACTTCTTTTAAAGTAATTTGATATCTTTCTATGTTAGAGTCACCCTCCAAGTGGTTAAAGGGAAGATAGTGTTTTTGGGTTTTAGTGAAGCTATTAATGCTGTCACTCACAGCATCCTTGTGGATGAGCTGTCCAGCTGTGGGATGAGTGGGTTCATGGTGAATTGGCTGAAGGGCAGAGCTCAGAGGGTTGTAGTGACTGTGGCTCCCTCTGGCTGGTGGCTGGACACCAGAGATGGTTCTCTGAGTTCAAGCCTAGGTCCAGTCCTGTTCAATATATCTATCAATGATCCGAATGCAGGGGCTGGGTGTGCCATTAGCAAGTTTGTCTGCTCACCTCAATTACATATAAAGAAATAAAGTACATGATAGATAAGTGGCTAAGATTTGGTGATACTTCAAATCTCCAGGAAGCTGGTGAATCATATATTGCTCTCTTCTGACCTCAGAGGTGTCTACTACATTGAATAAACCAGTACTTCAACTGTGCCAACACCTGGTTGTTGATCTGCAGTCAACACTTCCAACACAGTCAACACTTCATTTTACTTGAACATTTACACAGTAAATTTAAACTTGAATTACTCTCTTTCCTATCTGCTTCATTTCATTGAATTGCTAACGATGACATAGCTGTTTGTAAAAAGTATCTGGTGGAGGTGTTGCATGATTCTTTATAGTTTTCAAACTAGTGGTGTATGAACCATAGCTCTGTATTCAGTACACTCTCAGGAACAGGCTCTGGAAGATTTTACAATGAGCCAAAGGTACTGAGGGTGAATTCAAGGAGAGCCAAGGGGACCAGCACGTATCTGAAGGCTGGGTTACAGCTGTGGGGCTGGGTTTCTTAGAGGTCTGTTTCTTGATCATTTTTAAAAGCAAGACACCTTTAGTAAGCCAAATAGTTTGGAATGTGCCTTTAACTCTGTGAAAGAACAGTGAAGACTCTGTGCAAAAAAGGGAAAAAAAACAGGTGGAGTCTTTGAAAAAAAATGAATATGGCTTCTCACCTTTTCTGGCAAAGACATCAAGGCAAATTTCTATTTCTGACACCTGTATTTACTGAAGAGCAGTGTGAAGCTGTAATTCTTGAATTGAGAGTTTATATATTTTTCTCTTTCTTTATTTTTATTTTCCTTGGTTTTCTAGAAGATATCAAACACTCTCTCAGTTTGCTAAGCCCATCATGCAGGGCTTAGCCCAGGAACTAATTTGCCTATCCGTCACTCAGCCAGCTCTATATTTGTGTTTTCAATGGAGACTTGATTGCATAGACTCAGTGTGGGGTAGATGGTGTCTGGCTCTCAGTGATATACTTGGAAGGATTCTGTATGTGAAAGTATATTCAGTGGGTGATGAAGTGAAAATGCATGATTTAATTCCATCCTTGTTTGATTCAATGTTTGAGTAAAATGGTAGGAAGTGTTGACTGCAGATCAACACGAGCTTTGTAATCCTGGAAAATTCCATGGGGAGAGCATCCATTCGTTTGTCCTACTCTGTTTCATTGGGCATAGAAGGACTTTATTACAACAGTAACTGTGGCTTTATGTTAAAAAACCCCCACGGCTTATTTTCCTTCTCTAGCAATCAATGCTCAAAATTATTTTGGCACTGGGATTCTGCATCCAGGGTTTATTGCCTAACCAGAAACAACAGACCTTGTTAGCTTTTCCCTGAAAAAAACCCAGATCTCCTGTTAAATGCCTGCTAAAGTTTAGACTGAACCAGTGTGCCTGAAAATGGCAAGGTTTGGACATATTTGGTACTAAAACAAGATAGTGAGTTTGACTACTGCACATTCCTTTGCTTTTAACATAATTCTGGATATTTTTGCATTTTTTTTTTCTTTTTTGTTCCTCTCTTTTGTTTTTCAAATGAATAAAAGGGAATTCTCTAGAGAGCCAACCTCACTTACTCCACATGACTCCTATTTATCAAGAAATTCAGGTGTTTTTCTATGTCCTGCAAAATAGAAATTTTCCTTGGAGGGAAAGACTTCAAGGTTAATTGGAAAAGCATAAAGTGTGACAGTAGCCCATGTGACATAGACTTGTTAGAGTGAAGACTGTCATGGCAAAGTGGATTAATCTTGTGTTTTCTGTGACTTAGGAAGGAAAAGTTGGGAAGACGTGAAGCCTCTGATCCCTTCACAGCTGGGCTCTAAAAATTCATCACGGATATTTAACCCAACCCTTTCCAAAGGGCAGATGGCAGAATTGTCCACCATATTTGTTTTAGAGTCTGTTTTCCTGCAGTTCTCCAAGTCTTACTTTTAGGATTCAGGTGTTGTTAAATCCTATGCTTTTTTTTTCCTAAACCATGCAATGTTTGTGAAGTGCTTGACAGAAAATGAGGTATTTGAAGGAAAATAATAAGGTAACCCACCACACATTTCTGGAAGTTTCCTTGAAGTTAGGAACTCGATGGCAAGATGAGAAAACAACATTTGAAAAAGTTAATAATTCTAAGTGCAGAAAGTGAGGTGAAAGGTTAGTGTCCAAACTGGTTTTTCCCCTCCCAAAGGAGGACAGGCAAGGAGTTACTGAGGCAGAAAATAAGCCCGTGGCAGGCCAGGAAATCTCATGGTTTTGAAATCTCATGCCAAGCAGGCAATGAATATGGCAGGACTGCATTCATCAAGAGTAGGAAAAGGCTGTTCCTAGTCAGAGATTGATCAGGGGAGACAGGGGATGAGCTTTAAGTATGTGCAGAGATAGCACAATTCCTGTGCAATTAACCTGCCAACATACAGACTAAATGTAAGGACCTAAATATTTGCATTTAAGACCTTGTGTCGCAGGCAGAGAAATTATTAAATCTGTGATGAAGAAAGTGATGGAGAAAGCAGAGGTTAAACTTTTAGGGAGTTAAACTTTTATGGGAGTTTGCCCATAATTCAGCAGCAGCTTTAGGGCTGCTGACGTGTATTGTCACATTCTTAACTTAATATAAATCAGTAAATACAGAAAACTGCTTCTAAATGTATTTTATGATTTTCAGTTTTTACAACAATTTTTTTTTAAGGGATTCTGAAAGAAAAAAAAAACAAAAATCATTAAATGTTTTTAACCGTGAGATTTGTAATTAAAAACAGTAAAAACCAAACAACCCCCCTAATTCCCATATAATCAAGCACAGCTTTTTACAATAACTGATTTTTCCTACTAGTTTAAATCAAGAGTAATTTGATTTGGGGAGAGCATGCAAAAGGAAAAGAAAAGTGTTTGTTTTCACAAAACATTGTGTAGAAGTCATGGAATCCAGGGCAGTAGGTTCAGGGTGAGGATCTTCTAATCAGTCAACAGAAGTGCTCTATATGTCAGGAAAATAAAAATACCTTGATACTTCTATTTCTTTCAAAGCAATTGGAACCAGACTATATATAACAAGACATGTTATAGGAGAAAAAACTACAACTTAAAGTGACGGTGGTAGGGTTGCAAAGAATTCCCTGTATTGATCTCATTTAGAGAGACAAGGCCAAGATGACCTTCCCAAATGTTCCTCTGGAAATACCTACGTGAACTATCCATAACGATTCTTTGAACATATTTTCAAGCAAGACACTGTTGTGGCATTAAGTCCCTTAAAAAGGAGCTCATGGTTGAGAATGCAACTCAGAAAGTGTTTAATAGCTTTTTTATTATACCTCATGCACACTGGCTGGCAGAACTCTCCCAGATGGATTGTGTTCAAAGCTGCCACAGGCGCATTTTGCAATTTAGCAGTGGCCTGAGCTGTACTGAACAGTCTCCTCTGCAGCTGGCAGTGTTAAATGCTCTGCCATTACTCTGAAAAAGAAGTTTTGTCTCTGAGATGATCAGGACAATCGCATTTCTGTAATGGGAGTATGTTTACAATCACTTTGTTTTTCTTATCTCTGGCTACTGTTGTGTTGCACTGATAGGTGTGCTGGCACCCTCTTGGGAAGAATGCAGACAGACCTGGGACAAAGGCAGTCAGTTGTCTGTGTAGAGTGAGTTAGCTCAGGAAAGATAAGCCCAGGCAAGGATCCTGGTCCTGGCTCTGCTGGAAGAGCTGATTATGCTTGATATTTGAAAATCAGCCCTCTGGGTTGCAAACCTTTTCAGGAAAGCATTTACAGGCTTCCATGAGGCTGAGCACTGAGTCAGCTGCTGGAGAGCTTTTGATAACAGAAGCAGGTGAATTTTAGCAGTTTCCCCTTTCCCTTCCTCCTTTTCCTTTGCAATTCCATAAAGATTTGCTCTGGGAAGACTGACCAGTCTCCTTCTTATCGAATTGCAGGTGTATCAATATTGGAATATTTGGGAGACTGCACCACCAGATGGTCTTTGCTTACCCAGCTCTCACTGACCTTTTGATGAGCTTGGTTTTGTGCTCTCACAGCACGGCTCCTGAAATTGCAACTGTTTATCTACTGTAAGAAAGATCAAAATCCTTGCAAGTCTTCACTCTTAACATGATTTCAGAATCTTTATGAGAAGACTGTGTGAAGCATAATTAGCGATAAATATTTTTGCAGACGGAATGGGGAAAAACAGCATGGGGAAAATATTGTGGCAGCGTTTGCATTCTGTTATTGTGAAAACTAGATTTTTAAATGGGAATTTTAGAATTAAGATTATAGTCTCCACCAATTTATTTGGAACTTTTGAAACTTCTATTTAGAAAATATCTTAATTTTTTTGTCTTTGGTATTTCTCCGATCTGCTTTTCTGCCACACACCTCTGAAACCCTAACACATATAGGTTTGTATTGTCTCAAACATTTGTACTTGTGTGCATTTTGTCTCTAGAAAATAATAGTAAAATATATATAGGGATTGAATATACTTACTGAAGTAGAGGTACAAATGAATAACCCAGATAACCTGAGAATTTAAAAACATTAAAATCATTGAAAGATTTACAATGGAAGCGATCTTAAAAATCAACTTGTTCCACCCCCTCTGCAATGGAACACAGAACAGGTTGCTCAGAGCCTTGTCCAACCCGACCTGAAGCATTTCCAGGGATGGGGCATCCACAACTTCTAATGGCAACTTTAGGAAAAGTTATTCTGATATTTACTGATGGTGAGAGTGCAAACATGAAGAGTGATGCTTGTCACTTCAGGCTCTGGTGTGATAAAAGCAGAGAAGCAAACACAGGAGATGCTGGTTGTTATGGATAAAAACGTGATCAAGCCAAATTAAATATGACTAAAATAAGCGATATTTATTTTGCGACCGAAACACGGTCCTCGATAGCCACAATCAAAAAGGACAATGCCGAGCCCG
>JAOTQP010001286.1:145662497-145674906 GCA_026413545.1 Cichladusa arquata | reverse complement strand
CAGCGCTGCTTTTTCTCCTTATTCAGTCTTTTGCTGTATTTTTGTTAAGGTTTAATAAACCTTTTAAATTTTAAAAGTGAGCATCGTTTCTCACAGCTGTGAATGAAAAATGCAGCTTCACTCTTTCTTTTTCCTGATTTCATACCCCCAGCATAGACAAGTTAATGGCCTTTTAAATTCTGTTGTGAACTGAGTTGAATCTGAGGCACTTGAACAGGTTGCCCAGAGAAGTGGATGCCCCAGCCTGGGAAGTGTTAAAGGCTAGGATGGATGGAGCTTTGAGCAACCTGGTCAAGTGAGTCGCTTCCCTGCCCATGGCAGGGGGTTGGAACTAGACCATTAGGGTCCCTTTCAACCCGAGCCATTCTATGAATCACCACACTTTTGAAATTTGCAACACTGGGTTAAATTTTCAGTTTTCCTCAACAGATGGTAATTTTGAAAGGTTGGGATGATGCCAAAATAGCATATTATAAATAGAACTGAAGCATTTGTTTCCTAATTCATGCTTTGAAATCCTAGTTATAGTCTGGACCTTATCAATGTCCCATATAAGAATAAAGGTCAGACTGTTTGGATGCATAATGTGAGATGTTACATAGTGATTCGTGTCATTATAAAAACACACCATGGGATCAGCATAAACAAAAATACTAAACTTAAAGCATGGACATGACACAAAGGAAAATATAATAATTTCATTATATTTGTTAAAATCGTTTTGCTGTGCTTTTTGGTTTTATGTATTTTTTTACTTTGCCACTATAATCATAAATTGTATCCATTTTTTATGTATAAGGAAACACAGGCTTGTGCGAACAGGAACAGACTTGTCACTGCTATTACCTGCTTGCTAGTAATGTAACCTAAGAACATGTTCGAACCTTGTCCAGACCTGCTAGGGGCTTGTAGCCACCGCTGCTTGAGTGCTAGCTAACATGTTCAGGCTTGCTCGGACTTGTACCCCAGCACAGTAGGCATGTCACAGCCCACCAAGAAACTGCCTATAAAAGGGGCAGTGACCAGGGGTAGGACGGATGTGTTGGTGGAGCGCAGACTCCCCGTGTCCCCAGTGCTGCTTGCCCGTTCCTTATCAGCGAATTAATAAATTGCCTTATTGATTGACCTACCCGATTGTGGTGAGTAAATTTATAACAATAAGATATTTTATTGTAGTTGAGAATTTCTTAGAATCCATCTTCCTTCCCTTCCCAACTCAGGAAACTACAGGAATCACTCCTACAGTCATTTGCAGACATAGTGAATTTTATGACTCAGTGTATCGAGGATTTGCTGATAGACTGCTAGAATACTATAGTTTACCAAGATTATATAGAAGGGGAGGGATTGTGATATATGATATGGTGTAATTTGTGTAAAGTTGTAAATTAATGTAGAATAAGCAATGTTTGTATGAATAAAATAATAAAGAAACTTGAAAACCAAAAGCTGCAGAGGGAGGAACAGGAATTGCTTCTGCCAACAGAAGCTGAAGAGCTCAGATTAGCAAGATAATAGACATAGCCTCGGCGTAGATAGCCCTTTCAGGAACTATCCAGGGAACACTCAAACAGTGAAAGCCCGATAAGCACCCACGACTAAGATAACCAGAGCCATGGGGAAAAATACATCTGAATGCAGGTTTCCAGTAAACTAAGACCTGCAAGTTACATCTGAATACCATCTTCCCAAAAACCAGAACCTGTCTTCATCAGAATTCATCGTCTCCCAGAATATGGTTTTGTCCGGCCGAACGAAGTGAAAGAAAACCACATTGTATAGATAAAAACGAGATCAAGTCGAATTAAATATGATTAAAATAAGCGATATTTATTTTGCAACCGAAACACTGTCCTCGATAGCCACAATCAAAAAGGACAATGCTGAGCCCGGGGTCGGCATCGGGTGAACACACAATGATTCGAACTCTGTCGCTCCGAATCCCCCAGTGTTCACAAAACAGCTTTGGTTAGTCCAGTTTTTATACAGTTTTTCCTTGCCCAGAGCAGAGGTCTTTGTCTTCTCTTGTCGTTCAGCATATTCATGTAGTTTTCTTTCACCACCTTGGGCTGGACAAAACCATATCCTGGGAGACGATGAATTCTGATGAAGACGTGTCCTGGCTTTCGGGAAGGCGACATGGAGATGTAGCCTGTCGATCTCAGTTGACGAAACCGGGCATTCAGATGTATTTTTCCATGGCGCTGATTATCTTTAATCAAGGGCGCTTACCGGGTCCTCGTAGCTTGGGTGCCTCCCTAGACAGGGCCATCTCAGCTAGGTCTATTAATTTGTTAATTTGAGCTATTCTACTTTTGTTGGATGTTACAGTGACATAATCAAACGACCTGTGTCTTTACTGTTTGTGATTTGGTTTTAGCTTTTTACTTTGCTCTTACAAATATTGCTTACCACTTATATAATTCTTACACGAATTACATTATATTCATCCATTACATGCTGAAAAGAGAGTCAGACTGCCCTCCTGTTTATCATTCCATGGCTGGAAGGTGGCTCTTTCCTTTCCTACCTTGGAATGTCCGGGTTCCCCCGGACATTGCCTCCTAAATCCTTTGCTCATACCTATCCACAGATGGAAGATGATTGCTTTAATTTCTGTGGTATGTGGTTCCCCAGGTTTGTTTCAGACAATATATCCTGTGGCTTTTGTGAGCTTCCACTTCGGATCCCTCCTTGTATTCACTTGTGGCATCTTTATTTTCACATCTGCTGATGACATGTGTTGTCTGCAAGGTTCCTTAGGGAGTTTTCCATTCCCTCCTCCTCATCTCACATTTTATTGTTGTTGTCTCTGCCCAATGAAATTTGATACCCAAGGACATCCAGTTGTCTGTGCTAATTTATTGTCTCTCAGCCCTGAATATCCCTACAACACCACAGACTATATTAGCAACTTTCAACAACCTGGGCTTTAAACTTGAGTTCTGAGAATTTGCATGAGTGTTTAACCATTTTATCTAACAAGTGGGTAAGAAAAACTTTCACATTTTAGCAAGATCATACTGCTGATCAGTTTTGTTTTTCTGCAGTGCCTGAAGGCTTAGGACCACTGTGGCTCTTTGTAGCTTTCCAGACTGGCTTGCAGGCCATACTTGTAATAGGGATGTGTTTGCCATTTAATTGGACTGATGAGAAAAAAGAAAAAAAAAAGAGTCAGAAGAGATTAAATTTTCATTTTCTTTCATATGAAAATTAATTTCTCCTGGTACTTTCTGGTGATGAGAAGGGCATGTTTCTGTCTAATTATGTAGCAGGACTTCCATAATTACAATTTAGCCCTTCTGGCTTACATCAAAAACTATCCTTCCCTCCCATGGCTCTTAACTTTGTGTCTAATGGGCTTACAACCATGTTGGAGGGTTTGTCTTTTCCCACACAGATAAATTCTGCTGAGCATGGAGTAAGACTCATTGCTAGTGCCCTGCTGCAGAGACCTTTGGCACATGCCAAAAGTCCAGTTCATCTAGGAATCTTCCATCAATTTGCCATTGAGCTATTACAATTAATTTTTTAAAAAGTGATTTTTTTAAATTTTGTTGTTGATGGAGATCTTTTGCTTTACTCTGGAGAAGATCATGTCTGTGTTGATTTTGATTTTTAACTTTGAGTAATTCCTCAGTGTTTCTTTTCACTTCCACAAATGAGCTCCCTTACATCTCTAAAAGGATCTCTGTTGCATCCACACTATTGTTATTTTATACTTGAAATGAAAGTTTTTTCTAAAAAAAATCAAATTTAGAACTATGCAGAGAGGAAATAAAAACAGAAATCAAGACTAATTTTGTTCTACTCTTGGCAGTCAGCCTTCGCTTCCCACCTTTCTCTCAGTGCTGTCTGAAGGCACTGTCCAAAATACAAAACCTAAAAGATAGAGATTAGAAAAGACAAGATGGGGGAGAAGGGGAAACCAGTTCTTTCCTTCCCTTGGCTTCCATTATTCCCATTGACCACTGATGAATGGCAGGTTCATGGTGTCTTTTGCAATAGCTCAGGCTTTCATAGAGAAGAGGGAAGGTATTTCAAAAGCCAGGTAATGTGATTATGAAAGCATAAAGAGTATCAGAGAGAATATGCAGACAGAAGTAGAACTTGGAGTGGTAGATTTTTTTTTTTCAAGGAGGCTGAAATTGAAAGTTTCCTTTCATGCCCACTGTAGCTGGAATCACAGTTGATGTTGGGAATATTGGAAATCAACTTTTATATGTATGTAAATGTATAAACAATATATTTTACTTTCTTGAAAAACATCTCTTGGTTCAGAGTGGGATGGTTATCATTATTTGCAGAGAAAAATGAGACTACCTTTGCAGTTTTAATTGCTACAGAATAAGTTTCTTTGAACTAAAACCCCCGATTAGTTTTGGTTTGGCCATCTGCAGAGTTAAACACCATAGCAGAAAAATACATTGTGATATATATGGAGCGTGCTAGAGACTTCTAAGAAAAAAGTGCATTTTACTTGAGATACTATGTGTAGAACTGATGCCTTATCTCAAAAAGGATTTTTTAGACCTCAGATGAATGCAAAGAAGGGTGATGACTCTAATACAAAGCACTGTGAGAGGTCTTCTTTGAAGCAAAACTATGAATTTTAACACTAATTTTTTTAAAAATACCAGTATTTTTAAGGAAGCAGATAAAGAGCTTCTGTGTTTTCCCTGTATTTCCGTGTTTCCCTGTGTTTCCCTGAACATTTGGAACTAATCACAATCACTGATACTAAACAGTGAGGAGCTCAAATTCAACCAGCAAAAATGTGGATTTTTTTCCCCAAATTTGTGATTAGGATTGTGCACAGTCCTGAGAGCAGCAGTGAAAGTGAATTAGAAAGGGATGAGATATTTGTACATGGGTAATAAGAGGCTCAGTAATGTTGCTGGTGAGGTTTTTGAAGTGGATCCTAGATCTCCTCCTTTGGCATAGAGAAGGCTGATAAAGATCAGGTGAGATGGATCAAATTTCCCCCTTGTGGATTTTAAATGTGTCATCCCTTGGTCCTGGGTGGCACTGGCTCTGTAGGACACAGGGGAAACTTCTGGCAGCTTCTCAGAAGCTGCCCCAGAGCCCCCCTTTGCCCCAAACCTGCCCACATAAGCTCAGTGCAGTACCTGAGGCTTCCAGCTGAGTTTCCACATGATTCAGCAAACCACAGGAAATAAGAATATACTTGAAATTAAACACTTATCCAAATGTGCTGTTGCATAGGAATGTTTACTGCCTAGAAAATCTTCCCCTTCATAAAATGCTATAGGAGGAAGCTGTTAAAAAAATGAACGAAGTCAGCATGAAATTGAAGTTTTCCACTGAATGTTTTAAACTGCATATTCAGCCTTAATGCTTTAGAAAATATTTCAGGCAGGCCCCAGGTTTCTTCCACTTAATAAAATGCTTTCACTGCTGCAATGGCCTCTCCATCACAAGTGGCTGGTTGCATGCTTAATTCTTTTATCACAGTTGTTCTCACATTCAGGAGCTACATTCCAAATAGATCTGCCCATGTCTGTACCAAAACAAAATCACCAAGTAACTTGTCAACAGCAACAAAAAAAATCATCAAGTAACATCAACCCCTTGCTGGTTTGGTGGGAATTAAAACCTGGCACATTTAATCTAAGTTTTTTGGGTTTGTCATTTGTTTGTTTTTTTTTCCCTTCCAATTAGCTGCATTTAGTTCTGCTGGCCCACCTCTATTTCTAGATGGGTTGCCTAAATACCAATGAGCAGTGAGAAAGCTCAGGTGTTCAATTAACCTGGCACCTGGAGTTTGTGAATTCTGTGGGGCAGTAAAGGAGTGTGTAAACTGCTCTAGGTGGCTTTTGAGAGATGTGGGGTTTCTTTTCCTGTTCATACAGCATTTAATACAGCACACCTGCAGGCTGAAGAATGTAAAATATGCAAATACAAATCCTTTCTCTAGAAAAGTATAAAGAAGAGACAACACATAAGAGGTGCTGTGTGTTGAAAGTATATTTCTGGATGCACAATTAATTTCTCTGATATGTTATTGTTTAATTTCAACTCATGGACAAGAAAAAAATCCTAGCAAGGTGTATGCTCCCTTTTTAATGGATTCATAACAGGATGGTAGCAGTGTTGTTTCAGCCTTTCCCAGCTTCTAAATCTTGATAAATAATTCAATAAAAGTCATCGCCACAGTGAATGGTAATCAGGCTTATGAAAGAAAGAACAGTTGCTTCAGATAAAAGAATGAGGGCCCTATTTCTCACCCTGCCCAGACAAACATCCATCACTGTTCACTCTCAGTGTGACAGCAGGTCACACGTTTCATACAAAGCAAGCAGGGAAGTTTCCACTTGAGAAAATTAAGGTTGAAATATATCCTTGTACTTTTTGGCACAACTGCTAAGTGTCACGCAGTAAGCCTGTGCTTGGTCCTAAAGCCAGCTGAAATTTCAACTGCAGTTACACAAGAACGTGAGATTTACCATGGCCAGGTCTTAGAAAAATGAATCTCTGATCTGTCTCCAGGTATTAGGCAACTTTTTCCAGTTTAGATCACCAGAGTGTCCAGAATAAGTAAATGAATTTGTCCAACTACCCCACCCCAGGTGCTCTGTGCACTGTTAAGCAATTAAACACCAATCAAAAATACTTAGAGGTAAAGACTTTATAAGAAGTTCCTAAAATTCTCATTTACAGCTGTGATATGGGTTTGTCATTCAATCACCTACTTTTTTTTAGCCCTTCACTTAAATAAGATGTCCCTGCTTTGTAGTACATCATGTGCTGTCCAGTTTCTTTGACTGTTTTGAGTAGTTCACAAATTTTCAAAGTTCACTGTGTTCTTGAACATCTTCTACTGCTGTGGCTCCTTTAGGGGGTCAGAGGAGGGTAATGTAGTCAAATAAATTTTTGTATCAAAATAATCGCATCAATTCTATTTAGTTTGTCTTTTCAAAATCCTTTCAACTTTGTGAAGTTCTGCATTTCAAGGGATAATACACCGTAAAAAGACCTTTTTTCTCCCATTGAAAACATTAAATAAATAATGACAAGAATGAAAAATACTGCACTACACTCTAACATTATGCAACCAGCATGACTGATGTGATTTATCAGTCTCTTACAACTCCTTTGCTGCTAAAGGAACTGTTCCATGAAAAATATTCTGTAGAGTAGGAGAGATGTGAGGAGATTTAGTTACATCATATTTTTGTGACACACATCAGTATAGATTCATTAAAATTGCAGGAAAAAAAAGCCTGCCAGTCACAGACATCTTCCCTTTGCTTCCTTCCATCCTTATTTGCCACCAGGGTTCTCCACATGCCCTTCTCCTTTCCTCTGAACCACTGAGCCCAGAGTTGTATGCCCACAAGGAACTCAACTGTTTTCCTTGCTATACACTTAATATTTAATATGTAACATTCAGCTCCGTGTTCTGACTTAAATCGTTCAATAGACTATGTATAATTCAACAGAGGAAACCTGAAATGTTAAATAAGCACAAATTTCAGACCATTTTCACGAATGGGCCTGATTATGTAACATTTCCTTGCTTTATTGTCGGTTCATTATCACTTTTAATTCTTTCACTATTTGATTAAGTTAAAGCAAAGCAGTTTGCCATCCAGGACATTTCTAGCATTGACCTCCTTTCTTCTAGGTAAGTACAAATGTGCAGTTAGTACTTAGCCCGAGTGCATAATGCATGCAAAATTAATAGATGGGCAAGATTTGCTTGGGTGTTAAAAAACCAGGACAAATGAACGTGCTGGGATTTATCTTCTCCCCTCCATACAGTTTCTTGCAGAGTTCTAGAGGCACTTTTGCAGAGTATTATTTTATTAAGTAGGGTGGAGGATTCACACCTGCTGGCACATGTGAATTACTTATCCATTCCCAGCTCCTGTTGTTATTTATCTCACAATAAAGTGCAAGCATATACTCTGACTGAGGTGTCTTCAGTGAACCACAGAGCTCAAAACTCTAGAGAAAGGCCAAAGAATAGCAGCACAGATTTTCTGTGTTATATTTGTTGACCAGGGATTTAAATATGAAAAAAAATGGGACCAGTTTTACTGAAGTGTTTGGTTTCCTCAATTCTATTTAAATAAATGAGAATTAAGTGCCAAATTGCTGCTTAAAAGACTGAGTGACAGTGATACCTAAAAAACAAATTATACCAGGTCTTGGCTAGAGGCATAGAACGCCCTTAAGTTTGCTGACACCCATTCCAAAACAAACCCATTTTTTAGCACAATCACGGGGATAATTTGATGCCTGATAAATAATACTAACCTTCCTACCTCCCATTGTGAAACCTAGAGCTGCTGTGATAGGAATCCTCAACAAGTAGGAGACATTGCTCTTAGCACTTATCCTACCCTCCTGCAGTGGTAGAAATTCAGTCTAACAAATCCCCTCTGAGATCTGAGGAGAAAGATGAAGTCAAGTAGCATCAAGAGAAGCAATTTTTTTTTCTTTCTTCAGTACATGACAAACCTTATCAATCTTGCCTGGGCAAAATCACCATCTCTCAATTGCTAGAAATCATATTGTAATTTTCCAGCCTAAGTCTATTTCTGAACATTATATATCCCATTGATCTTGTGCCAGTATCATACTTAGAGTCAGCTAACTTATCCACTATCTTGACATTCAGCCTTTACAAGTATGAGTCACCATATCCTCCCACAACCTTTATATTCCTATGCCAAGTTGAGCTTTCTGTGTATCCTTGTCCACCAGGATTGTAGTCACCTTTTTAGTTCCTCCTTCCATTTCCCTCCTTTTCTCTTGAAAACAGGTGCTTAGAAAAGCTAAATACAATTCCATCTGATGCTACAACCAGGCATTTTTTACAACTGGATGGGTAATTCCTTACCTGTACTGAACCAAATTCAGAATGCTTTGCCATTTGTACCTGTGCTGTGCCCATGGGTTCATGGAATATCTTGGGTTCAAAGGGACCCACAAGGATCATCGAGTCCAGCTCATGACCCTGTACTGGGCAGCCTCAAGAATCACCCCAAGTGTCTGAGAGTCCTGTCCAAATACTTGAACTCTGTCAGGCTTGGGGCTGTCACCACTTCCCTGGGGAGCCTGTTCAGTGCCAGCCACTTTCTGGGTGAAGAACCTTTACCTGATGTCCAACCTAAACCTGACACAGCTTCATTGCCAACCCCTCAGGTCCTGTCACTCTTCACCAGAGAGGAGAGATCAGTGTCTGTCCGTCTGTTCTCTCTGTGTGAAGTTCTAGAGTGCAGTGAGGTCTCCCCTCAGTCTCTTCCAGGCGGAACAAGAAGTGACCTTAGCATTATTTCATACTTCCCCTCCAGTTTCCTCACCATCACAGCCCTCCTTTGGACAATCTCTAATAGCTTTATATCTTATATTGGGCAGTGGGGAACTCACTCATGGGCTGAGCTCTCACAAGCACAGAACTGCAGCTCCTTAGGGATGAGTGAAGGTGAGGCACAGCCCATTGGAATGTGGTAAATAGGGAGACCACCAAGGAGATAAGTTAACTTTGGAGACACAAATTGTTGTTTATCTCATCTCTGGGGATGCAGTTTTGTCCTTATCAGTACATGATTTAGTATCCTTTGCATTTAGGTCATGGGATGGAGTTCTTGTTTTGCACACAGACACGTCACAATAACAGCTCTGCTGAATTCACAGCAAATTCACAGCAAATTCACAGCCTTGGGGAGCCCCGGCAGGAGCATCAGTCCTGCTGCAGCCTGGGGAAAGGCCTGACCCGAGCAGAAAGACAGGAGAGGAGGGAGGAGCAGCCTGGAGGGGCTGGGAGGGTCCAACCACTGCCCCATGGCCACCCTGTCAGGGAAGAGGAGGCAGGAGCGAAGTGGGGAAGGGGAGGTCTGGAGAAAAGCTGGGTGGAAGGTGTTTTTGTGCTGCTTGTCTTTTTTTCTCAATACCAGAATATATTTTAATTGTGAATCAATTAAATTAATTTTCTCCATATAATCGTGTTTAGCCCATGGCAGGAGCTGGTAAAGGATCTCCCTGTCTGTACCTCAGTCCCTGAGCCCTCTCATGATGCTTTCTCTCCTTGCACCTCTGGGGAGGGGGATGGCTGTGCAGCTGGGTGGGTGCTTGGCCCTTTAGCAGGAATGGCTGTATTGTCTGGTTCTTTTAAGGACTCTCAAAGGGATTTTTTTTAGGATCTCAATGTCCATTTTGTGTGGCTGAGAGAAGTGTCTTGGCTCTGCAGAAGACAGGATGCACGAAGGCTGTGGTGTGTATTTCTGGATGCCTGTGAGAGCCCACTCTGAGCCAGAGCTGTACAACATGGGTACCTGTGTCTGCACACCAAATTAGTAAATCCTGAGAGCCCCTGATGTGTATCAGCAGGCTTTAGCCTCACTAATGCAGCTGCATATCTCTGTCCACATACTCAGGCAGCAGAGCCTGGCTATTTTTGTTTGCCCTGCCAAGAGGGAAACAAAACCCCACAAGATACATTCTGGGTGACCCTAGGCTGAGGCTTGCCAGGAAAAAAATGTCTTGAAGAATAGCAGATTTGTTTTTTATTTCAGCATTTAGGAGGAGGCAGCTTCCCAAAACATCTAGGCATGATCTGCATAGCAGTAAATGTTGTGTGTGTGAGGTACTGCAGAGGCTGTATTTGCATTTGTGCTGAAGGAGCAGTGCTGCACTAGGAGGTGTGTTTGTAAATAGTTCTGAAGCATCCCTGTGAATTACAGCAGTCTGCCAGGCTCCTGGTGGTGAGAAGAGACATGCTAAGGATGTGCAAAGGAGTTAAGCAGGATTGCTTCATCCCAGGTGTGATTCAGAGGTTTATGTGAGGCCATGACTGAGTTTTTAAAAAAGCATTCTCTCAAGCTGTCCTGAGATAGGAGGTGAATTGTCTCAGTCGTTTAGAGACTGGCTGTTCTGGCAGCATGAGGGGCAATGATCAGAGGGATGAGGGCTTATAAAACAGAGAAAAAAAATATTTTTTACATGTCAGATAGTGATAGGACAGGGGGGAATGTTTTAAAACTAAAAGAGGAGATATTTAGATTAGCATTAGGAAGAAATTCTTTTCTGTGAGGATATTGAGGCTCTGGCAGAGGTTACCTAGAGAAGCAGTGGATGCTCCACCCCTGGAAATGTTCAAGGTAAGGCTGGATGGAACTTTGAGCAAGCTGGCATAATGGCAGGTGTCCCTGCCCGTGGCAGGGGGTATGAAACTAGATATCTTTAAGGTTCCTTCCAATCCAAGCCCTTATTTTACTTTATGATTCTGTGATAACCCCTCTTACATTTGTAAATGTGTGTGTGTCACTTCTGCTGTGCGTGTGAGCTCTGCCTCTTTACCACAGGCTACCAATGGCTGGAAGTGACAGAAATCTCACCTTTTTCACCTAAATGTAGGAAACTCAGCGTGTGGAGTTATGGGAGGGGGGATGTGTAATTGCACAGAGTATTTACAGCGGTGGAAGAAAGAATGGGCAAGACTGCAATGAGAAAAGCACAATGAAATGAGAGCCAAGCTTGTGAATCTCATTTTTAATGTGCAAACATGTACCCCGGATGCTGATCACTGTAACTCAGATTTGCTTGTACCACCAGCATAAGTACCAGTTTGGTTTGCTCTAGAGATCACTCTCTACAGTGAATATATTATTGCCATGGGTTATTTCCCACTGGCTGCAGTAACAGCTCTTCAATCTTAAAGTCTCAATGTGATTTTTCTTTTCATGAAGTCTCCTTTTTGCTTCTGAAGAAATATTAAGGAGAAAATAAAATGCTATGCAATTATGAACATTGGCACAGATATTTAAAGTGCAAATAATTACAAGTTGCTTGTGGAATGAAAAAAGAAAGAAGGTAAAAATTACTAGAAGAAAATTTTTATTTCAGGGACTGAATGATGAGGGATAAACTTGATGGTTTGTTTCTTATCTGCCCTCTAGTGTTCAGGACTCCTTTTCCTCTGGTGTGTGCTCACATCCAAGGAGTTCTTTGAGCATGGGAAGTGAATTTAAAAGAAAAAGGCAAAGCAGTTGAGTTAGTGGAAAAAAACTTTCTAATGTCCTTCATCATATGAGGATGAAGGATTCCGTTTGTTTAATTGATTTGTTATATTAGAGAAACAGGAGGACAAATAAGTAATCAATCTCATCTCCAATCCCATCTCAAATTTCTTAGTCTTTTCTAGAAGCTGACAAAGCCTGCAAGTCTGTGAAACTGGGAAGATTGATATAATCAGAGATTATTTTCTCTGTGATTGAAACAGATATGTTGAACCTTCATTGGAATGCTCTGGGGTAGTTGAAAATGTTAATTTATGATAATTTAGAGCTTGAAAAATATAAATATGAGAATATTTTAGAAAACAGGGGCTTTTTGTTTTGTTTTTTGTTGGTTTTTTTTTGTTTTTTGTTTGTTTGGGGTT
>JAOTQP010001286.1:145645354-145662419 GCA_026413545.1 Cichladusa arquata | reverse complement strand
AAACTGAGCCAGCACTGTATTAGTCATCCTCTCAAAATATTTTTAGATTGCAAATTTAGGAGAAAAAGAGGTTTTACATAAAAAATTATTAACTTATTCTAGGAACTTGGCTTGAACCTTATTTATGCTAAATGTGCACTAAACGTGTATAATATGATTAGTTCTGTAATACCTAAAGTTATATTTGCAAAAGCACACACAGACACACATAAATATCTTGTCAATTTGTGATTATGGACTAATCAATAATGTGTGCATGTTTACTCACGTATTTAATGTTTGTGTGCATTTGTATAATTTCTGTATATTTAAAGAAATAATGTATTTGTGAATGTGTATATGTATATATATATGTATATAATCATGTGTGATTTCTAGGTCATTAAAACATATGGAGTGAGGAAACCTGGAGTTCTCTATTGTTTTTTGGAGCAAGGTGCTCAGCTGAGTTTCCCACTCCAGTGCTTAAATAAATAATATTTAATAGCATTTAATTGACTCTCAGCACCTCAGGAAGCTGGGATGTGCAGTGTTGCTCCCTCTGTCCCTCCAGAGCTGGCAGTGCCTCCATCCCCCCTTGCCTGCCCAGCCTGAGAATCACTGAACAGGCAGAGAAGTCGCTGTCCTGGCTGAACACTGGTTTTGGTCTCCAGGAAAATCCCTGGGAGACTGAGAGGCCTCCAGGGCAGAATTCAATCTGCCTAGGGTGAAGTAGCTCAAAATGATTCTGAGCTCAATTCTGATATTTTCATAGCTACTGCAGAAGGTGGGCTGGAGACAATCTCCAATGGGTGTCCTTTGAGTGGCATTTTGGAGACCCCCAGGTCTCTGCAGGAGAGAGAGAACTCTTCTAAGACTGAATTCCCTGCCAGGTTTTATTTTCCCCAGGGCTGCAGTGAAGATCCTGCAGCAGGGCTAACCACATCACACAGTCCTGCTGTTCAGGGCCTGTATTGACAAAGTTCCCCTTTTCAATCTCTGCCTGACTAGAGTCACTTCCAACTTCTTGTGGGTGACACATCATTATTCTGCACCCACCAAGACTCTTTTCCTTATGTCACAGCTATACCTCAGCAGAGTATTTACTAAAGTTCACCCTGAAATGAGTAATGATGGTGCTAGGTGACAGAACAGAGCTAAAAAAACAGTATTGCTTTTTTCTCCATTTCAAACAAAAATGCAGGTGGTGATAACTGGCCACATTAATGAATGAAGCTGCTTTTGCCTGGAAGGGAAAGGTACAGCTGCCTTCTGAGGACTGGGGTCCTGGAGGAGCCCTTGTTGCTCATGAGAAAACAGGCAGGGCTGGAATGATCTCTCAGGGATTTCCCCACCCTGTGTCCAGTGAGATGCAGCTCTCAGGTGGTTGGAATTCCTGACAGGAGGCAGTGCTTGTGGATCTGTGCTGTGGCCACTCAAACTAAGGATCCTGTTAAAATCCAAACACCATGTGCTGCTTTGGGTTGTTTCTGTAGATTGCAGAGGATGATGCTAAAACCTAATTAACATAGAGGGGCTGTTACCATTGTCCCTTGCAAGAAGGGCAAACAAGGGTGTGCTCTGTGGTGGCACCTGGACAAAACAACAGATTAGGGTTCATCTCAACAGAAAGGCTGTGAGAACTTCTGCTGCTTTTCACCTCAATCTATCCCTCCTTTCTCTTTCATATCTCTCATTTCTGGGTGTTGGCAGGGAACTGGGTCATGCAGGCTTTCAAGGCAGAGGGAAATGTTTACTTTTGCCTTTGTGTTGAAGAGATTGAGCCTCTCTCTTGCCCCATTTAATTTCAGAGCTGGGTAATGAAGTCAATGCTATTGCTGTGTTTGTGACTGGAGAAGAAAGGATGATAAAAAGAATGTGATGTAATGCTCTGATAAATTCCAAGATTATCTTTAGCCTCCTTTCCTTTTCCTGACATGTACCTGCTGTGCCAATCTGTTAGCCGAGATGTCGTCACTGAGAAGTACACAAACATATAATCTTTGCTTTTCATTTCACAGACTGAGTGCAAGGCAGGCTGCTAAGGGAAGATTTGGAAACCTGGGAAAGTGACTTCTGTAGTGAGACAAGTCATAGGTATCACAGAATAATCCAGAGAGTCTTTAGCTCAGTTCCCTGCTCCAAGCAGAGTCAGCTGTGGGGCCAGCTATGATTGCTCAGAGCTTTATCCAGTCCAGTCTTGAAAATTTCCAAGGATGGATACCACACAACCCCTCTGGCCATCGTGCTCCACTGCTTGACTGTCCTCAGGGGAAAATAGCTTTAATCTCTCTCATTTAAGTTTGTGCCTGTTGTTTATGGTTCCCGTGCCATGCACCACCATAAAGAACTTTTTCCAACTTCTGTCCCATTAAGCAGTGGGGGGCTGCTGACCTCCTTTAACAGTTCATCCAAAGCAGTGCCTTATCCAGCTGAAGAAGCTGGTCCTTCACTCTCTCCTTACTTGGAAAATTCTCCAGATCCTTTCTTCTCAGTGATCCTCTATGCTCTGGTTTATCCAGATTCTCCTTGTATTGGGGACACCAAAGCTGGGTTCAGTATTTAGGTGTGCTCTGAAGAGCACTGAGGCAGGGAGGGATAATCTTTTCCCTTTATTTACAGGCTGTAGCTTTGTTGGTACAGCCCTGGAGCCCATTGTCTTTGCTGCCAAATCTCACATCCATCTCACTGTCCAGCAAGAACCCCTGAGCCTTTTCTGCAGTCCATCTGCCCCAGTGTTTCCTCCCAATCCCCTGCACTGGATCAGGGATTCTAAGGGCACAGCAGTGTTTGTGAGAGCCACTTTTGCAGTTCTCCTCACTGCTGGATCTATAGATAACAATATTATGGGTGTTTTGAGATGCTGCTGCTGTGGGTAGTGCCAGGTGCCTCATGCTCCCATCTGCACGGTCTGTGTAGGCTGTGGTGTGTGCACGTGGAGTTTTCTTTTAGCACTGAGGTGGCAGGGAAGACCATAAAACACCCTCTGGTGATGGAGCTGTGCCCATGGGTTTGGCTCTGTTCAAGGCTTGGTTGCTGCCTGTGTGTGTGGGAATTTTTCCTGCTAGGGTGGAATGAGAGAGGGGAAACAAAAAGATGTTTTCCTCCCTTCGCCCTGATCTAGAAAGCTGAGAAGGAAAAGGAAAGTGTCTTTTCTGTTACATGTATATCCAGCCTTTGCAGTCATTCCCTGGACTCTGACCATGCTAAATTTTATAAGGTATTCTGCAGCTATTCCTCAATAATAACAGGGGCAACCTACAGGGAAAATCCTCAACAGTTTTCTTTTCAATCCCTTTGGAGATGGATAATGTATTTTCTTAACATTTTTGGTAAGAGCACATAGGATATTCTGCTTTGACTGAACGCTGAGCATGAGTTTTGCTGGTGGGGTTCAGTTCACTGGGAAATCAAACCCCTCTGTGTTCCTGTCAAGCCTCCAGCTGAGGAGCTGCTGAACACAAACACCCAACTCCTTCCATCTTTAGTCATTCAGATATAGATATCTGTCAGTGTCCTGGCTGCTTGGTCTCAGTGTTACAGACATGCCTAAATGGCTGGGACATGCAGTGAGTCCATTGTCATCCTCCCAGATCAGCCCAACTCCACATCTAGTCTGTCTTTGTCCTCCCCATTGAGAGAAACCATTTGGTGGCTTGTGTTGTCACTGACTTCTGTTGTCATATGCTCAATCGAGGCATTAAGAGGAGGAAATGTTTTTGAATTATTTGCCTGTGAAATTTAAGACAAATCTTATTCTATGGCAAAGCCCTGAAGTTCTGCAGTTGCTCTCTGCACCTGTGGTTCACCTCTTTAGATGTGTAGTAGTTCTCACTGTCTCTTCAATAAATAATAAACTTTAAGAAGAACAGCAGATGTCTACACAGGTGCTAAGACAAGGTTCCTTGATATTTTATCCAGTGTAGTATCTTTCACCTTTCTTTGAACCACCATAGACCCCTGAGCATCATATAGCTGGCGTAGTCCTCTTTATAAAAATCCTTAATATTCATTTTATTTTAAAGTTACAACTTGTGTATTTCATAAACATTGTTTGGCTTGTATTCAGAGAAGGGATTTTTGGCATAAACTCTACAAGGAAGAATTGGTTAAATTCTTCTGGTTAACTTGCCTTTTTTTTCAGCCACCCAGAAGACAGGTGAGAGCTGGTCCTATATAGCCACAGTCTATGGGAATTCAGAGGTCAGTAAGACTGAAGTTCTTTCCAAACCAATGCAGACATGTCTCAAAAGTTTCTATACTAAGCTCCTTCCTTCTCATGAATGACTTATTTGCTAAAAGCAGATATGAATGTGAGGTAAGGAAGTGTCCACTAGCAACCACTATCATTACCTAGGGTGGTGGGAATGCTGAAAAATATCCTGTTCTGGTTTTATTGTAATGAAGTCTATAGAGCTGTGGTAAGAGGTGGGACTCATCAGTCTGGATAATGAATTCTTATTTGGCTTTTCCCAGACTTTAAAGTACTCCTAAGAGCTTGACTTTTCCCTCATCTTATTCCTTCATTTCATTGCACTCAACCTTGAGCCAGGGAAGACAAAATGTCTCTAGCAGTTTCCGTGTTTCCCATTTAAATGGGCTTTGGGGTGTTATTGACCTAGAAAGAAAAACGGTGGTTGGAAGTTGAAGGTCAGCACTTAGCCCAACCTTAAATAGGTGTTCAAATCTCAACCATGAAACCTCCCTCACTGCTAAAAGTGCTGGTTTGCCACTCACTTGGGATTTGCCAACAAATTGCCATCCTGTGGCTGAATAATTTGTTGCATTCAAGAATATTTTGAAGTAAGAACCCTGTTCCCCTGTCCTTTTCCCACCTATAATTTACCCTTCCTCAAGCATATTTAGCTTTTCTGTACCATGGTTTAACTAGACACAAATGAGGAGGGATGTTTCTTCTCTCTTTGCAAGGCTGAAATATTGTGCTTATTGGAAGCAGTGCTAGACAAGTGTTTGGTTCTCATATTTTAAAATAATCTTTGGTTTGGATATTTTAAAATAATCTTTATATGCAAACTCCAGTTAGTAGTTAGGTACTACTAGTACTGCCTGACACCTGGTATTTTGCATTATAAAAGACATCTATATATGAAAAAAAACATCTGCAAACCTCTAGGGAAGAGTCTTAAACAAACAAGCCCATCTGGCTGTTTAATGAATTAATATGTATTTTAGGTGGGAGTGATACCAGTGAGTGTTGTTAAGGTTGTCCAGAATTTCTTACAGTAACACTCTAGCTTTTATTGCTTATCATTTTGCTGTATCTTAATTGCTCGGGCTGAAACATTTTATGCAGGGGCATCTTCCTTGGACTGAATTAATTTGTGAAAACTGCAGCCAAAATAGTTTCGATATTTCCATAGAGGAATCTAGGAGAAATAATCAGTTTTGCCTACATTAGAAATGGGTCATCTGCTCTCCTTTGGAAGACTGCACTTATGTGCTTAGGAGCAGATACTCCAAAGAGAAAAGAAATTGTCTTTCTGTTGTGTCCATCTGTCAGAACTTCTGTAATAAGACAGCACATAAACCTTGGAATAAACACAATTTTTGGGTGCTTAGCAGCAGCTAGACATAAACAGCTAAGTTCCTCTGACATGTTGAATGCACTGGATGTTTTCCAGTCTGTGTCAAAGCAGAATTCTCTGCAACTTTCCTTCCTTTTTCTGTGATGATGCAGGTTAGGCCAGATCTAAGGTGGCACACAAGGGGGAGATGCAGCACTCAAGGTGACAGGAGAGCTTGCACTGCACCCAAACTAAATAGGGAAGGAAGTTTCCAGTATGATTTACTGCACAAAATTGGCAGAGGGAGGTCTAGGAGGTAACAAGAGGCTTAGGAAGAGACCAAATGATTTAGGTTGACTGGGATGGAGGAGGGTAAGGTGTGACTATCAGTGTGTGGCAATATGTTTGTGTGTGGAAGAAAAAAGGAGGTTGTGTATAAAACCAAGGAAGAGGTTTGGAGTTGTTGACCAAGGGAGCAGAGATCAGGAATCTCTGGAATACATGCTGGGAACATGGGGTATGGGACTTGTTCAGGATTTCATAGAATGGTTGATGTCAGAAATCACTTCTTGAGGTCACATCGTCCCTGGCCCTGCCCAAAGCAGGATCAGTTAGAGCAGGATACAGAGGAAAATATTCAATCAAGTTTTGATTATTTCCAGTGATGGAGACTCCACAGCTGTCTGGACAGCCTGTTCCAATGTTCAGGGAGTTCAGCATTGACCTCCAGAAAATCTCAGCTGCTGTGTGGGTGCCTCTGAAAAAGGCCAGGACTTGTTTTCCAAGCACAAAATAGATGGCAGTGGCAGCCCTTTTTCAATAGGAGCATTTGGAAAAATATTGATTGTGATTCTGTGAGGTACTGCAATAGTGAGCAGTGCTCTGCAGCCCTAAGGCTGTCTGCAAAATGATGTTTTGGGCCTGGGCTGTGTTATTCACAAAATCCTTCTTTTATTTGTGCTTTTGTTGTTGTTGTTTTTTGAACTTCTAACACTGCAGTAGTTCCTTCAAGTCCTATCAGATGTTTGTGTCATGTTAAACATTTGAAGTGTGCTTATTTACTCTCTGTTTTCTGTCCAGTGTACAATCTTCCTCCCTGAATGAGAGGATTGTAACCTGAGGCTTCTCAGGTAAGGGAAGCACTGGTGGGTAAAAGTAGATTTTTGATACTTAAAGCAAGGCTGTGTACCTGGCAGGCTGTCTGTAACAAAATGCTGGACTAAAACTGAGTGGTAGAATGAACAAAATATTAAATGGATGGCAGCTGAATGAGGACTTTGTGGCTTGAAGACAGGATAAGTGTAAAGAATTGCAAGGAGAGGAATAAACTTTTCTTGGATGCAATTATTAAAACAAGCCAAGTCTTTATGGTCCTTTTTATATTGTACTGTGTGAGTTTTGTGTGAAACACATTAAAATGATAAATTATACTTCATACTTTTTCTAGTATTGTAGACTTTACCTGTAATTCTTCACTATGATATGTGAAAATACTGCATGATTTTAAATGCTGCATGGCTTTAAAAAAAAAACTACATTATTTTAAAAACACCTTTATACTGTGGAACTCCCTAAGAATTTGTTATATTTACTAGAATCATAAAATGGTTTGGACATCATCTAGTTCCAAACTTCTTGCCATGGAAAGCAATAACTTTCACTGGATCAAGTTGCTCAAAACCCCTTCAATCTGACTTTGAGTGCTTCCAGTGATGGGGCATGGGTGATGGAGATCTGACTGTCACCAGCTGCATCAAAATAAATATTGATATGTTTTAGTTGACACTTGTGGTTGTATTTTACTCAAATAGCTGTGTGAAAGGCATCTTTTGATCCCTTCTCCTGTTTTTCTCCTTCTTTTGCTTAACTGCTTCTCTGTTGCATAGCATGAAACTGGATTATGTGAGACTGTGTAATTCACATTAGTGGATGTTTCAAATCCTGCTATAACAATATGGTGCATTTGCTTCCTGAAAGGGTCTTGCCATCTGAATGCTCCTGGAGTACACAGAGCATCCAGAAGTAATCAAAGCCCCAAGACTGAGAGTTCTGTTTGTTTTTCTGTCTCAGACTTTCCCTTTGGATCTTACCCTTTCCTGAAATTATAAAGTAGAGAGAAACAGCCCCTGGAAACTGTTGCAATCAAAAGGTAGATTCAGCTTCTCAGTTCACTAAAAGAGAAGATTAATTTTCCTTGTCCGTGACCTACAGAGCTGCTGTGTTTCCTGCTGCTAGCCTGGAGCACACATTTACCCCTTCCTCCTTCTCCCCAGCCATGGTGTGACCTGTTACACACCCACAAGGAGCTTCCACAGAGGTTTCCTGCAGGAAATGTGTCCCAGAGCCCGAGGAAAGCTCTTACAGCCAGGATGAGGGCTCTGCCTGCAGCCAGCTCCAGGTGGAAGCTGAGGGTCGTGTCTTTCCTTGACACACGAGACACACTCACTTCCTTGCTCTGTGTTTAAATCACAAGCTTGTGCCTCTTCATGTAAGGTTCTATGTGCTGGTGTTGAGGTGTCAGAGGAGTCACAGAACCACGGAATGTTCAGGGGTTGGAAAGGTTCAGGGGTTGGAAAGGATCTTGAGGATCCTTCTGCTCCCAATGCCCTCTACCATGCCAGGGCCGCCTCCCACTAGACCAGGTTGTTCAAGTCCTTATCCCACCTGGCTTTGAACTCTGCCAGGCTTGGGGTATCCCTGAGCAACCTGTTCCAGTGTCTCACCAACCTCAAAACAAAGGATTTCTTCCTAATATCTAACCTAGATTTGCTCTTTCTATACCCATTATTCCTTGTCCTGTCACTACAGTTCCTGACAGAGTTCCTCTCCTTGTAGGCCCTCTTCATATAGTGGAAGATTGTTTTGGGTTCTCCACACAGCCTTCTCTTCTTCAGGCAGAACAGCCCCAATTTTCTTAGCCTGTCTTCATGGGAGAGGTGTTCCAGTACTGTTGCCAACTCTGTGGCCTCCTCTGGAGTTGCTCCAACTGCTCCATGTCCTTCTTGGGCTGGGAGCACAAGGACTGTGCTCAGCACTGCAGGTGGGATTTCACAGGAGCTGAGGAGAGGGGCAGAATCCCCTCCTTGACCTGCTGGCCACGCTCCTTGGGATGCTGCTCAGGATTCTGTTGGTTTTTCATCAGCCATCACCCCTGAGTTCTTCTCCCCAGGGCTGCTCTGAGTCACTTTTGCCCCCAAACTGTCAATGTGTCTGGGATTGCCATGACCCAAGTGCAGGACCTTGTATTTTGCTTTGTTGAACTTCCTGAGGTTTGCACAGCCCTACCTCCCCAGCCTGTCCAGGTTCCTCTGGATCCTTCCCTTCCCTCCAGCCTGTGGCTGCACCACAGAGCTTGGTGTGGTAAATGAATTTGCTGAGGGTGCCTCCATCCCACTGTCCCTGTCACTGACAAAGCTGTTGGACAGCATCAGCCCCAGTACTGAGCCAAGGGACTCCACCCATCCTTGGTTTGTGGAAAATTTGCTGTTGGCCACAGCATCATCCAGCCAGTTCTTTATCAACCATGATGGATCCATCCATCAAATCCATGTCTCTGCAATATGGACACAAGGATGTCATGTGGGACAGTGTCAAATACTCTGCAGAAGTCCAGGTAGATGATGTCAGTCACTCTGGCCCATCCACCAACACTGCAGCCTTGTCATAGAAGGTCACCAAATGGTCAGGCATGAGCAGGCAGTTCATAAGAAGTTTGTAGTTCTAAGCTTATTTCAGTTATTTAAAGAATTTCTTTTTTATTTAACCCTGCTGTTAGAATTTGTACAATTACTATTACACTCCAGCTCTGGTAGTGTCGAGGAACAGATTGGAGTCTACAGCCTGTAGAAATGTTTACCAGCCCAATGTGTGCCCTGCAGCATGGACTGGATGCTCCAGTGAGCATCTATTAGTTATCCTGCTACCTAATGGGAATATCTGTTTCAGGTTATTATTAAATAACCCAAAGGCTCCACACAAAGAATCCAGAATATAAATTTTTCTGCCTGTGATGAGATATAGGACACTAAGCATGTCCAGGGATGTCTATGCCACAGGGATTGCAGCAGTCTGGGAACATTCAGCAGCTAAACAGGCACTGAGACACCCTCATTGCTGAAAGCTCAGTCTGCTGTGGGGCTAAGGTGGCACTTAAGAGACATTTCCAGAAGATATGTTTTGGTTTACAACTTTGTTGACAGGTGTCAGGGCTCAGATGACTGATTTGGTAGGATAGTTCTGAACTGGAGTTAAGGATGGGATTTACCTTTGCCTCAGGATGTTGTAGATAAATACAGCTAAGTAAGTCAGTCCTTGTTTTTCCTATCAATAGGGAAAGAAAAAAGATGCACAAGGGAGAATTCACCTTATTTGCTTTAGAAATCTGTGTTAGGCTAAGTTGCTTTGCCTGTCTTTAGTATTTAAAGCAAAACATTAATCCAGACATGACTAAACATAGGTGCCTAGTACCATCTGAGATGCCCAGAGGGGTCAGTAATTCCTTACTAGGTCTGCAAGACATAGGTTCTATCTTTAAAAACTAATGCTGTGCTTAAAAGCACAGCCCTTCCTCTCGACTCTGTCAAATACATCTGTAATGTGTCCTTTCCTTATTGAATCACAGCTCCTTATGAAATCAGCATGCTTCACATACTGTAACACCACTTATCTCCCCAGTGAGCGGTGCAAGTCATCGATCCCACTGTGCAGGACCTTCTTGCATGACTGAGGGAAAATGAAACTATTTTACCTTTTTTTTTTTTCTTTTCTTATTTTTTTACCCTGTACTTTGTTAGACCTTTATATCTACTTTGTCCTCCCTTGGCACAGTTGAAGATGCCCACCCTGCAGGGTACAGACAGAGAGGTACCAAAGCCATTTGTTTCAGTAGGCTCCACATCTCCTTCAAGGTGGATTTCCCCTCTGTGCTGCAGATTAGCACCAGCAAGAGAATTAAGGTGGGCAATCCCTCAGTGGTATAACACAGCCACTCTGAGCCAAAGAACCTGAAGCTAGAGGACAATTCTCTCCTGCTATTCTTATGTCTTCTTGAAATCAGCGATGCAGCTTCCAAAAGAAAGCCCCAATAAGCAAACTTGGAAAGTATAATCTTGCAAACTGATTACACACACCTCAGCAGGCACATTTTGCAATACACATCCTGATTTAGCAGAAATAAGATGTCTGTGGTCTCAGTGATCTATTCAGAATAACCATGGGTTTTCCTGTCAGCTGGTTCATCATGGAGTGGGTGATTTAGATGTGCTCACCATCATTACTGCAATGACATCTTCTTGCCCTGCATTCACAATTACAGCAGGGAATCTCCTGGGCCACACATGCAGCAAATATTTTTTAGCTCTTGAGAAGGGTTTCAGGGTCCTGTCTAATTGTACATGCATTACATTTTTAAAGATTAAAATAGATCACATATTTCTTATTTCTTTCTAGAGTGCTAGAAAGTCCCTTTGAAACAGCTATTCCATATAATCTCTGAGCAGACATCAAAATTGTTGCCTAAAAGAAAATTAATTAAAAAATCTTCGGGGATAATGGTTTGTGAGATACTTGGAGGCTGTGAAATCAGAAGTTACTTCAAGGAGGTCTGACAATGTTTGCTGGCTGGCACTTTTTCCTCCTCAGTCAGATAGTTCCAGTTTCTCCCACAGTCATGAGCTATATAGAAAATGATTTTATATGAACCAGATTATGACTCTGCAAATGAACACAGTGTGGAGACACTGTCTTCTAGAATGTCTTGAGAAATGCTGCCAACAGCACACCATAGAATCATAGAATTGCTTGGGCTTGAAAGGACCTTAAAGAACATTTCATTCCAGCTTCCCTGCTAGGGACAGGGACACCTTCCACTAAACCAGGTTGCTCCAAACTCCATTCAGCCTTGCCTTGAACACTTCTGGGGCTGGTGCATCCACAGCTTCTCTGGGCAAACTGTGTCAGGGCCTCACCACCATCATAGTAAAGAAATTTTCCCTAATATCTAATCCATACCCACTCTCCTTCGGTTTGAAGTCATTCCTCCTTGTCCTGTCACTACTGTCCTGTTCTTGTAAAAAATCCCTGTCCATCTTCTTGTAGGCTCCCATCTTCTATAACCATTTATCCAGGTTTGATACTTTAATAGGAAATACCATCCAGTTCATTTTCTTGGTGCCTCGAGCTCATAGACTCATTTTATCTGCAGCATTCAGATTGCAAGGAGAGATCTGGCAGCAGGAAGCAAATCCCTTTAGAAAGTTTCCACCAGTGATTTTTTTTTTCTTTTTTCAGTATTTTTTAGACAAGGTTTCACAATGCCCTGCAAACAGTACCAGCTCCTGAAAGAACTGTCGTGGCTTATGAGCATTGCGTAGCTTTGCACTGACATTTTGGGATGGAAGTGACATTTGATTGCTGTGACCTTGTTGTGTCGTGAGATGTTCCAGTGCAAAATGAAAGCCTCACAACATGCCTCTTTGATAGATAAATGGCAGCTGAATGCCTTGATTTCACGTCTCTCTCTGTTAATACTCTTATTTTGATCGTGTGGCAGTCCATTCACCTGAGGTCTTTTTCCTTTCTTATTTTCAGATCATTAGACAAAGACAAAGTTCAGCTTGTTTGCCTCATGCATGAAAGAATTAGTGTTCTGTGCTGTGCAAGTGGATTCCTTTCTGGAAGGTTTTTTTATCAGTGTTTGGTGGTTAGGGGCAGTTCTCTGTCATAAAAGGAACTCATTTCTAGGGAGATTCCTCTATGCAAAGAAACCTTTAAGTAAGGTTAAGACAGTAACTTTTAAGTCCAAATTTAAAGGCAGAGGGTCGGCCTTTAGTTTTAATAAAAAGTTTATAATTGCATTACAGCAGCAACTTTGAGAGTCATCGCCTTCCCTAGCCTTGCTGTTTTGTTCAGTTATTTACAAAAATGCAGAAACCTGCTAAAAAAGGAAACCTCTCCCTCCTGGAAACTGGCATTTGACCTTTGCAGGGCAGCGAGCTCTTTGACAACAAGTGCAGAATGCAAACGTTTTGGGTGCATCACTCCATCTGCTTTCCCAGAGCCCCAAAGCCGTGCCGAGGGGTGACCTGCATCCCCGGCTGCCGCTGTCCATGCGGAGCGGGGCTCTGGGGCCCGCAGGCCGAGGGGTGCCCGCAGCCCCGGTTCCCGCTCTGGCGCTGGGGCAGCTGTCCGTGCGGAGCGGGGCTCTGGGGCTCCGCAGGCCGAGGGGTGCCCGCAGCCCCGGTTCCCGCTCCGGCGCTGGAGCAGCTGTTGCGCGGAGCGGAGCCGCCGCCGAGTTCCGTAACCATGGCAACAGCATCACCGCCAGCATCCTCCTCCTCCTCAGCCGGCTCTCCTCCTCCTCGGCATCATCAGGAGCAGCAGCAGCGGCAGCAGCCCTGGCAGGAGCCAGAGCCCGGCAGCCGAGGCTGCAGCCAGCTGCTGCCAGCCCCTGCCCGCACCGGCACCGGGCACAGCCCCGGCCAGCTGCTGCCGGGGGAACCGGGCACAGGGAGCTGCGGGAGCTGCACTGCAGAGGGACCCCGGACAAGCCAGGTAGGAGCTGCGGGGCTGCTCACAAACTCCCCGGGATCGATGTGCTGTGTGCCTGGTGTGTGTTTGCGTGCGAGTTTCCCGGCTGGCTCCTTCCAGCAGCAGTGCGATGGCAATTCCAGGCAAGCATGTTTTCCGGCTCATGTTCCCTGTCTCTGCCATGCTGCCCCTCTCTCTCTCCTCCACCCAGATACATAAGGAATAGTAAATAATGTTCTAAAAGGTTGTTAGAAAATGGGATGGTGGGGGCTCCAGTGTGAAAAGAGTGGGGAACGGCCGCACTTCTAAAATAAAAGTGGGCAGCAGCAGCGGAGCAAAGGTTGGCGTGGTAATTAATAACCTTAAAGAAAAAAATTATGCGACAACGCACTTCTGTCTCTACCCACTCTACAAATAAATCTCTCATCATATTCAGCAGAGAGCTGTAAAGCAGAGAGGTATATCAATAGACAAGACTAGAAACCTCACTGTAGTCCACAACTGTCAGATTCACCTTAAGTGCTTTAAAACCAGACTAAATTATTACAATATCAATGCAGCTATACCTGAGAATATATGATGTATAAAATTGCAAAAATACTTCTCTTAAACCTCTACACCTCCTGAGAAATAAAAAAAATAAAATTATCTTAACAATGTGTGTCTGATGGCCACACAGTAAAAGCTGCTTGCTTCATCTGTTGTGAGAAAGCATGTAGATGTAGTGAGTACATTTCAAAAGGTAGGAAGAATAGATCCAAAAGCACATGAGGACAGTCCTTGTCATTTTATAAACAGAAGAGGTGCAAAGCGGTGGAGTGTCCTTATGCAGGCAAATAGATGTGGATGAGTGTGTGTGTCTGAGAAGCACGAAGGGGGGACCATAAGAAGTAAGTTTAAGCTAAGTGTTTAAGCTGTGAGTGTTTGCTGTGTAATGACTGCAGAGAGCTCTTTCCACTTCCACAGAACTATTTTTATTTCTTTGTTTGTTTGTTATTGTCAGCAGTAAGGAGAAAGAGATGTGATGCTGCTGCTGTCTCTGTCTCCTCTAAAACCCTATTCTTCCTCTCTTGTGTCCCTTGTCCTCCCTAAATCATCCTTGTCTGTATAGCTGGAAATGCTTCCTAATTCAAACATGGGGGGGTCTGGGTATGACCCAACACAATTTCTTGTAGGCTTATGTGTATTTATATTTACATATATATGTGTCCTTGTACATAGGTTAAGAGGCACCTGTCTCTCATGTTCAACCTGATTTTAAAATCAGAGTGGTTTTGGTCCCACTCTTGCATTTTGCTATGTCTATAGAGCCTCCTAAAATCAGCAGGAGCTGGAATATAATTTAAGTTTATAGGTACAGAACAGAGGGCAGAATTGTGCCCACCTTTTCTCTATGTTTACAAACATTCTCATCCTGCAAGCTACAGAGCAAGGAACTCGGGTAGGCAGGACCTCATGTCCAGTTCTTATGCAGAAGTGCTGTAAAAATTACTTGGGAAAATATGTTCCATCCCAAGGGAAATTGATAAGGTAAAGGATAGAAAAAAAATATACAGACAGCTATTTGGAATCAGTGCTTCGATTTGAAAAATAATTTTTTGAGGAACTTGAGCTCATCACAACAGGTCTTCTCAACAAGATGCTCTTTGATCCATGGCAATGACAGTGCTCACAGACACAAGTTTAACTGAAGAGGATGATTTTAGATACTTACATTAATTAAACTAAAGCACTGTAGGGCTACAGTCCTTAAGAGTCTGGGCACATTACAAGGTGTATTTCTGCATGAGATTTGGTGTTTGCTTCAAATTCAAAGAATATTGAAATCTTGAGACTTCTCTGTAATAACAGAAAGGGAATAAAAGTGCCTGTCAAAATGCCTGTAAAAAGAGCACAAACCTGATCATGTGTCTGACAGAGACACCAGGAGCACAGCCACAATCCTGTTTACATGTGTTGCAGAGATGTACAGTGCATAATCCAGGGGCAGCTCAGTGAGGCACAAAGCAGTGACCCTCTCATCAGCACAGACAGATGATTGAAGGTCAGAGGGCTCTGGGTATTACACATTAACACTCTCCAATATTCCTACACAGTCCTACTTTGCTGCTAGCAGTGGGCAGCTGATTAGGGAGAAGCCAGAATTTGTACATAGACTTTTGATTGCTACAGGGCTGAAAACTTGTGTTAGAAATTACTTTGGGTAAGGCAGGGAAGCTTGATGCTTTCATGAGCACTGCTTGGCCACAGAAATCTTCTATGGAGGGCTGTTCATGGAAAGTCAGGGCACTGAGGCTGGTATCAGTGGAAACAGCAAGGATATTCCCCACCTCAGATATCCAGTATTTAATTCTCAGTGTCCCCCAGTCCTGCAGCTCTTTCCATTGCTTAACCTGGAAAGCTTAGGAGACATTTTTTTTCATTTTGCCTCATGGCTGTTTCTATTCTATTTCATTACTTTAGTAATAGATGGGAACACAGTCTTTCTTTTGTTTTGTGCACGGCTGTTAAGAGCTGCTCCCTCAACGCTCACTTACTGTTCACTAGCACCATTCTAAGGGGAAAAAAATTATATCTCAAGATATAACCATGCATCTTTTAAAATCTTGTTCCTAATTTTCATTAGTCACCCACTGTGGCTCACAGAGCTCAGAACAAAAGAAGACATACACTAGTTGCTGTTCTAAAGTCAGCATTTGCCAACAGGTTGAGGCAGGAGTTTTGAAAATGCTGCAGCCAGGGTTTAAGTGTTTTTTGTGGGCTCTTGTTGGTTTTGTTTTTTTTTTGTTTGTTTGTTTTTGTGGGTTTTTTGTTTTGTTTTGTTTTGTATGTTTTAAATAAGGAAGATGCTTTTTTCCAGATCCTGTTCTGTAGTAAGCTGAAGCAAAAGATGATTTGAAGAAGAATGTTGTACCTTGCCTTTAGTTTAACAATGCTATTTATTTTATTTTGAGTCTATGTGCACACTGCTGTTTATTATTCTATTCAATAATCATACTCTGTTATTTTCCCTCTTGTAATATTATGTTTTTTTCCTTTACACTCTGTTATGATTGGCTAGATTCACTTCTTAATGAGACAGACACTTAACCATGGAAAAGTTTTCTCACTGAGGTGGGGGACAATAGGATCTTTATATTAGAAACTGGACACTGCTCTGTCTGTTTGGTTCCCTTAAAATTATGTACCCAAACCATACTTGATACAGAAATAACCTTTTTTTGCCAATTTTCATCTTCTTGCAGAGTCAGACTGGTCTTGGTAGGTTCTCTTAGTCTAAATGATACCCATGATGATGCAATGGGAGCCTTTGTGTCCACTGAGCAGATACCCCATCAGCACTGGGAAGGTTATAATTCCCTCCTGGGCTGTTGGCTCAGGTGGTGTAAGCTCTTTGCTTTCCTTTCTCTGCAACCCTGGGGTCCATGCTCATGGTTTGAAGCCTTCTTCCCCCAGTGGTGAGACAATCTGAGTGTCTGTGCTTCCCCCCAGCACAGCTCTGACAGAAGTGTGTCCATGACCACAAACAGGGCAGGTGTCTCACTTTGTGTGCATTTCTTCTGCTCTCCCCCGTACCCAGTTCCCTCCCTTGCATGCTGGCAGTGCCTGACATGCTGCAAGAGCCTCAGGGCCTGTGATGTAGCAGGACCTCTGCTGACACTGCTCCAGGAGGGATGGGCTGGAACCACCTGGGCAGTGGTGGCTGCTGGGCTGATCCTCCTTCAGAAGGTCAGCACAGTGACATGCCTGATCTCAACTTGTTGGGAGAGTGAGTCACAAGCTGGCTTCCTCCAAATGTTCCAAATCCAAGAGGATATGATTTTATTCTCTCTCTAATCCTATTATTAGTGCCTGCAATGTTAAGGACTCTGTTATTCAGCAGTTTTATTTCTTCCCTGTTCCACTGCTGCAGATGGAGCATCCAAACAGAGTGCCAAAGGAAGAATTTCGTCATTTTGTACACGCAGATGCTACTGACATCCCCGTGCGGTCCTGTATAGAAAGAGAATACCTTGGGGGGGGGGCGGGGGGTG
>JAOTQP010001286.1:145628395-145645254 GCA_026413545.1 Cichladusa arquata | reverse complement strand
CCCCCCCCCCCCCCCCCCCCCCCCCAATCTCTGATCCTCCTACAAATCTGCCAGAAATCTCAAGGCATTTCTGCTTCTCTCTCGGGTTCAGACATGCCTTGGTGTGGATTCTTTGTTTCTGTAGTCCCCACACCTCTAACCTGGGTGTGTTTCAGCACTAAGATCATTTTCAGTGGTCACAGAGGGTCTCACAAAGTTTGCTTCTCTCACTGCACATGAGGCACTGCAGGTAAATGCAATATCCTGATATGCTCCTCCTACCTATTGCGTTTTCTCATCCTTAGGATCATGGGAACAAGACAACACAGGCAGTACTTTGAACATTTCCTTGTACATATACCCACCAAATTCTTGATTTTCTAGTAGTGTATCTAGTATATAACAATATATGTATATTTAGTAGTCTACTAGCATAGTAATAGTATATCTAGTATATATATATAATATGTGTATCTAGTAGTTATATTCATCATAATTCCTTTTTATTTGTCCTTAGCTATGTGGTATTGTCATGAACAGCTAAGGCCTTGTGCACTCTATTGGAATTTAGAGCTGAAACTGCAAGTATTAAACAACAGCCTTGTACTGAAAATGCACAGCACTGGTGTGACAGTAAATTGATGTTTGTCTTATTTGCATGGAAACTTCAAACTCTGGTCACTGGCTTTTGAGGATTCACAGAATGCAGCACAATGTAGGACTTTATTATTATAACTTGGCTTGGTAGGGACCACCTGTGCTGTTAAGACCCTGATGCCACCATTTAGCAGCCTGGGGAGGACTAGGCTCTTTCTTGGTCCAGTTAGTTGGGCAAAAAAATCTCCTTGTTGTATTGCTGTGCAGATCTGCACGACTGGGAAGGAATCCAGCTCTGCACCATCTTCTAATGTGTAATTTTGATTTGTCTCATTGTTAACATTACATTTATATCTGAGGCTGGCAAGCACAGTCCCATTACCTTTTTATGGCCCTAAAGAACGTGAGTATCATTTGGAGGATGTGGCCTGAGTGAAATATTGCTTGTATCTTGGTCAATTTGTCAACCCATACTGCCAAAACCATTGTGGCAGTAGGAAAAGCAATGCTGTTGGTATGAGAATGATTTCTTAAAGAACAGAGCAAAAGGACCAGGATTTCCATCCATTGAATCCTAGACAAGAGAGGTGTTACAGTATGAAAACTTCCATCTCTGTTAAACTATCTCCTCCTTTCCACTCATTGCCTCTTGTTCTGCTCAGTGGCTTTGACTTGACCTCATTGCAGGGAGATGATGCCTATAGATGATGTAACCTCATATTCTTCCTAAATAGGCCCTTGGCTTGTAGGTGGCAGCTTTGAGGTGTCTGCATGAAACCACTGATTTTTATTTGCATAAAAAAGTTTCCCATTTGTTTCAGAGGTGATGGGGTAGAATAAGGCATCACCCACTTTTGGGAGGTCGCATCTCTTTGTATGCTACTTTTCTGGATTTGTGTGCTTTAAAAAAAAAAATGGGTTCTTACTGGTATTTTGGTTTCTGCAGAGGACTCTGGGCTACAGGTTTTGAGCTGGCAGCCTGCAGTACCTGTAGGAGCTGCTCCTCCTCTGTGTGATTGAGCACCTGAGTGCTGCAGGTACTGGCTCACATGTGCAGCTCTTCTGTGCTATTAGGGCCCAACAATGCCACGTCACAGGACATGAGGATCTCTGTGGGACAAGGCAGATGGATTTCATTAGAACTGAGCAGTGTCTGCTGCTGCAAGTATCTCTTCTTACAGGCACTTAGAGAGCACACTGCCCTGCATAATAAACCTGTTCTACACCCTGCAGTCACACAGCGCTATTTATTTTCTTTTCCTGCCTGTCTTGGTTTAAAATCTCAGCTGAACAGTTCTCTTTTCTGTTGCTGCCCCATTGTTTTCCCTCTGTTTCCCTCTCCCTTTGCAGCTGTGTTTAGGCTGAGCTGTGTCAGGGTGCAGCTTGCCACGGTAGATGTTAGAGGAAATAAAGTCTCATTGTGTGATGTTCTAGAGTGCTTTGCTCCACAGCCACCCAGCCCTTGCACCACTGGAGGCTGTGGCATGTTTGCCACTGACCTCAGGAGCAGCAGGAGTCATCCCTGTGCACAAAAGTCTTTTCAGAAGGGAAGATAATGCACAAGGCTGTGAAGAGATTGTTGTTGAGAAAGGATGGAAGCCTGAACCCTCTCGGTCGAAAAGCTTTTGTTGGCTGTCATGGGTGCATCAAAGTCAAGCTGCTGTTTTTGCCTGGATGTCACAACCACCTGAACATTCCTTGTCGTTGGGGAACCAGGCAGCAGAGTCAGGGGCATTGTGAGGCAGAAGAGGGACAAGGCAGAGAGACATTTTTTCAGCCAGGCTACTCTTTTTTGAAAGAAGTCCACATGGATGAAATGAGGATGAATAATAATTCCAGAAGGTTATGTGAAAAGCCCTTAGATGTGTTCTTTCTTTTATGGTGGGGAAGAGAGGAATAGATTTTGGATTGCATCAATTCATTTGGATTGCTTCAATTCTTTTGGATTGCATCAATTCTTTTGTCTGATGAGGGAAGAAAGATTGTTGGAAAAAATAGGGAAAAAAAACCAATGAAAAAACTAGTGAGGAGTGATCATCAGATTCTTGGTAATTTTTGGTAGCACTGTAAATTAGGGCTTGTTTTCTTTAGGTGCCTTGCGTTGGGAGTGGGTGACATTAGTGCTTTATTAAACTCTCTGTGCTGAGGAGCTCATGGTTTAGTGCATCTAATAATAATACCCTGATTGAGAAACAGAAGGTGGGATAGCTCAGCATCAGACATGGGAGTGCAGAAATAGTTGCTGCTAGTTGAACTAAAAATACACGCCAGCATAGCCCTCTTGCCTACAGCAGCACATGCTGAACACACTTTGGACACTGGCAGGGGGGGGAATGGCTTCCCTTTGTTTTTGGCAGCTGCTGGATCAGCAGTGCTCTGTGGTGATTCTTTGTGTGACTGCCTGACGCTACCTTAGGTGTGCAAGGCCCCTCAGAGCAAGTTAATTAATATCCTTGGAAAGTGAATCATTATCCAGGGTCATAAACAGACTATAAAGGGTGAAATGGGCTGCATCAGGTGAGTTGTTAAGCCAATTTGTCCCAGGGTGGGACTTTGTGATCATGGAATCACCCAACAGCTTGGGAGTGACCGGCAGCAGGGACTGAGATGTAACCATGGCTACTCTGATCCACTGCTCCCTGCTCCTGCTTGGGGACAAACAGCAGATGCAAAGATCACTGAATTATGAGCCTTGCAGTTACTGCTGCACAACGTGGTCAAAGAGATTTATCTGATTTTTTCCTACCACCTCCCAGGGTTTACCCAGCCTCTCCACCTGGGCTCTCCATGGGTGAAATTCAGTTTAGCAGGTACATGTTTTTCATGAGCTTCAAAATCTCCATGACAGTAAGCTAAAAGTGGCCCAGATATCGTGAGGATAGGGTACCCTGAAATAGGTTAGTTAGATGAAATTAGGACACATCTAATGCCAGAATCAGCAGTGCAACATGGAAATCTGCTGCACTGTCAGATGGCAGATCAAAGGTGAGGAACATCTTGTAGATGAATCATAGAACTATTTAAGTTGGAAAAGACCTTTAGGATCATCAAGTCCAACCTCTAACCCAGCACTGCTGAGATGAGGAAAAGTGCCTGGTGAAAAGAGGGAGTTAATTGACCGTGTTGGGCACAGGTGATGAGACATTGTCTCCAGATAAAGGGTACAAACACAAAGTGCTGAGACCCTGAAGACAAGAAGCAAGGCATGGATGCTCTAATTTGAAAATCCTGCATGATGTGTAGTAAGACCCAGCTGTGCTGGGACTCCTTCACTTGTTTGAATACTGACACCTGTGGCAGGGATAGGAAAGGACAAGGATATGGCTGTGGCTACTCTGTGACCACACCTGCAGGGAGGAGGAATACAGGGACTGCATCATCCCTCCTGCCTTGCCTCCCCTCCCAAAGCCAGGTGCCTGATTCCTGTACAAGCACAGGTGATTCCCTCACAGCAGAACGTGTCAGGATATTGCATGAAGAAATGTCAGCTAACAAAACTGATTTTATAATATCCAACACAGAGGTAAGCCCTTTCCACAGTGCACATGAGGATTTTTTATTTTACTTTTTTATTTTATTTTTATTACAACCAGGTGATCCAAGGACATCAATCTCCTTTGTGTCTCCTCTGGGACTCTTTGGAGCTTGAGGGTTCAGCTGGAGACAGAGCAGGCAAAGCATAGAGATTTTTTCTCTTGGGATGGGTGTTTCTTGTGTGGACTTCTCTGAGCTGAGGCTGCCTTAATAAAGGGAGCACCAGGAATGATAAGATTCCTTGCCTGTCTTTTTTAGCTAGTCTTAGCTTCTTTCTGGGACTGCTATTGTACTTACTCTCTGATGAAGTGAATAGCAAAACGCTATTTTTGGTCACAGGATAGTTTTGTAGGATAATTCTGGTTGGAAGGAACATCTATTCCAATCACCTGCTAAAATCAGGGTCACCTGTGGGGTCAGACCAGTCTTCTTCAGGTTTTATCTAGTCCACCTTTTTATACATCTATAGCAGAAAGTGAGTGGCCTCTAAAATTTTCTGAATTGTCAGGATCAGGGTCATCAGGAGCTTTCAGAGAGAGTTTTGAGAGGCAGGAGGTCAGGCAGAACATGCAAGGAGCATTTCCATGAGAACTTCTGACCGTGGAGATATCCAGGGGAAACTGGCAGCAACTCTGAGAGTGGTGTGCAGAGCATGACTGAGGAGAAAATGAACTTATCAAAAGCCTTCTTGGGCTGTCAAGGGCAGGTTTATTCCTCAGCATAGGTGGCTTCCTCTGGGGATTTGTGGAATAGGCACTGCCAGGGGGAAGGTGCTGATTTTTTAGTGAGGTGGGTCTGGCTTGCCCTGTGTCTGTATGTGGTAGGTGACTGCTCTGGGAGATAATGCCTCAGGTCAGTGACTTAATTATGTCTGGTTTGGAGACCTTTTACCATACCTGAGATAAGTCAAGGCTTACAGGATGGTGTTTGGAAGAATCACCTTGTTCAGCAGCAATAATCACCAATTACTAAAAAAATATTGCCTTACTCAGTCATTTCCCACTGGTCCCATCTTCCCACCAAACGCTCTGTTTATGAAAGCTTTTCTTCCAGGACTAGTGCCACGGATAATCAGAACCCTCACATCACAGAAACATTTTAAAAAGGGTTTGAAGGCCAATTATATAAATGTTTCCTCTTTTGTAAAACAGCTTGGGACTTGTAAACATATTAAGTCCACATATCACTAAATAATTAATGAGGATGAATTATTTACTTGTGTAAGCTGCGTTTTAAATAAGGAAATTTTTTTCCAAATATGAGGGAAATAAAAATATTTTAGATAATTTTGAAAGGAGTAGCTGCCATTTCACTCCTCTGCTTTTTGTGTGTTCCAATGGACTTTCATATGAGTATGTTCTTCAGGAGTGGCTGATACCAGGTCTGTAGTGTGTAAAGGTGACTTCCTCAGCACAAAAATCCACAAAACCTTTCAGCAGAATAAGGCTTATCAGAAATCAAGGGGTCCACTTCATGTTGTAGATGTGTGAAGATTTCAGATCTGAGAATTTTATAACCATTGTTTATTTTCCAGATGAAATTGAGGATGGCAAATGCACAGTAAAGGTAGATGCTGTTACTATGGAGTCCTTTGTATGATGCTTTTGGTTTGAGCCTTATTTATGAGATTATTTTGAACTGTCCCTTTTATATATATATATATATATATATATGGATCATTCTGTTGCATTTTCTTTTCTCTCCCCTTCTTTTTCTTCCCTCAACAACAGATGATTTTGAAGACAGCATGAATGAAACAAAATGTTGGCATGGTCTAGCTGAATTTCCTCACAAGATAAACATTAAGTTAAATGTGAGACATATGCCTTAGTGTGTGACTGTAATTTTGTAAGTTCTTTTATATGTTATGGTTGGCAACAGAATCCCTGTAGCTTATTCTGGCTAGAAAGAACAGTATTTCTTAGTCCCAAGACAAATATGTGATTTAAAATCTGTATTTGCTACCAGCTATACAGTGTGAGTGCTGAAGTGTATCTTGGTTATAAATACTGTCCATCCCAGTTCATCTCATAATCAAAGATGGTCATTCAACCATGGTGCATTTCTGATGGGGATAATGTTCTTATCAGAAGTCCTCTTTTCTGCCTTCATCCCACCTTTGGGGTTAAACTGTCTGGAGGTGATGCCCCTCCATTTGAGTATTTCCTCTGATGGATGCACAGGTACAAAATTAGAGGGATATTGGCTCCAGCTTATCCTGTGAGACTTTAGTTTGTGCAGCCAGACCATCAGAGGATAAATGCTGTGCCTTTCCCCAGCCCCCTTAATTTTGGAGACCACTCATGTAATCTTGGGGTATTTTGAACTACAATGAAATTTGCTTATCCTCCCTCACATTTTTACACAAGGATCTCCATGCTGAAATGACATTGATAAATCTTCTGTGGTAATATTCAGGCCTAGGAGTGCATTTTGTCTGAGATTCTGATCAACTATTTTAGTTTAGTTTAGTAGAATCAGCTTCATTCAAAGTAGCCACCAGCTGTCTTTTTGTGGACAGGGCAGATAAATAGATATTTCTAAGGCACTACCTAGATAACTCTTTAAAAATGCGTGCTTTAGGACAGAAAAATCATGCTCAAGCTTTGTCTTCACTGTCTGACCTGGAGCCTGGACAAATAGTTGAGGAACAGCTATTTATACTGTAGATGTATGTCCTTTTACTGAGTGTAAACTTATTGACAAAATATGGAACAGGGGACAGACATCCCAAACCTTATCCCTCTTTTCCAAACAGCCTTCACACTTGTCTTTATGGCATAGTGATATTTTGTTTCCAGTCAATCATGCACGTTCCTACTGCCTTTGCCATTCAGATTTCCAGTCTGTTTTGGCATTTTGCGTGGCAAGACCACATTTCCTGTGATCTGCCATCATGTTCCTCTGTGTGATGCCCCCTCTGGGCTCCTGGCTGGTTGCTGGACTAGCACAGGGAAAAATGGTGAAGCAATCCTAACATTGCATTATGCATACTAAAGGATTTTGGTTCTAAGATACAGCCAGGGAATAAATGGCATATTTGGAAAAATGTAGCCTGTTCAGAAACAGCATTTGAACTTGAAAGATGCAAAGATCCATGAGCCAGCTTGGACAACAGGCACTGTGACTTGCTTAGCCTGGTGCCCAGCTGCAGCAGGACATCGCTGGGATGCACAGATAAGGGTGCTTTAGCCCATCTGTGCCTTGCCCCTGAGAGAGCTGGTTCAGAGACAGCTCATGCACACCTCTGTAGTGGTTCAGAGATGCAGCACCCTTTGTTTGGAAGAATAATTTAGCACTTTGTGTGGGTGCATTTATGGGAACACACAGATCCTCTTAAAGAAATAGGCACGCTTCTGGTATTTGCAGAGGTTATGGCTGCACATTAAGAGGAAAAAAAAACAAGCAAAGCACATTTAGTAGAAGAAATTTCCATTATTCACCAGCAGTTCTTATTTGTACCCTATAACTTATTCTGTGTGGGGAAAGAAGAGGAGTTGGAAGCTGATTTCCAAAAGGATGAAGTATGTCTGGTATTTAGTGAATCAACAAACTTGTGGAAAGGATTGCACCTGGAGGTCTAATTCTTACAACTGCTATTGGCTATTTCCTACAGCTGCTATTGTCTAATTCATACAACTGCTATTAGAGTGGCAATAGGAGAGGCTGAGGATGTAAGGATATAGAGCTATTGGAAATTGTCCAAAGGACAATTAGATGGTGAAGGGGCTGGAGGGGAAGCCACACGAGGAGGAGCTGAGGTCACTTGGCTTGTTCAGGCTGAAGAAGAGGAGGCTGAGGGGAGAGACCTCACTGTAGCCCACACCTTCCTCATGAGGGCAAGATGAGGGCCAGGCACTGATCTCTGTGGTATCCAGCAATTAGGCTCAAGAGAACAGCATGAAACTGTTAGGGGAGGTTTAGTTTGGATATTGGGAAAAGAGTTTTCACCCACAGGGTGGATGGGCACTGGAACAGTCTCTCCAGGGAAGTGGTCACAGCACCACACTTGACAGAGTTAAAAAAATATTTGGACAGTGCTCTCAGGCACATGGTGGGGACGTCCTATACAGGGCCAGGAGTTGGACTCAATTATCCTTGTGAGTCTCTTTCAACTCAGGACATTCTATGATTCTGTGCTTCTATGAGGCTTAGCCATCATTGTCTCTATGGGAACTCTCCCAGAATTTTCCTTTTGCTGCTGTAGAGCTGAGCTTGCAATGTGTGTGGTTGCAGATTTATCCTGCCTCATGCACTTCAAGTCTTTCTGACTCTTGTTGAAGTCAAGCAGAGCAGCAGTATGATGCCAGGTGAATACCTGAAGCCTGAAGTGTGTAGAATTGAGAAGAAAAACTCAAGAATCCAGGGAGCAAACCAAGCTCCTGGCCCATGGCTGTCTTCCCCCACTCCTCACACAGGCCTGGCCCCCTGGATGATGTTTTTAGACAAGGTCACTGTGCCTCTGCCATCCAGCACTCCAGCATCTCTCCAGCTGGGAATGTGCTGTGCCAGCCCAGCCTGTGGTGCTCTCACCGACTGTGGCTGGTGGTGCAGAGGTGTTGCAAATGCTCCAGATGCTGACATGAGTGGCTCTGTCTATCAGTGGAATTTGTGACCTTTCTCCAGCCTGTGATAAGACATTTATAAGATTAGATTAGTCCTGCTGCCCAACTGTGCTGGTTCATCCAGTTGTTCCTCTCTGTAGTGGATGATGTGTTCTGAAGACTTGTTCCAGAAATTTTCACTCCTGTGTCCTCTTAGACATTGCTGACCATATGTTAGGAAGACAAATGGTGGCTTCCTTCTCTCTCCACCACTGTGCAATGCTCTACCCAGAGCCTGCTGCTCACCTGGTCTCTGTGGTTGTTCTGGTAGGATCAAACACAGAATCCTAGAACAGTTTGAGTTGAAAGGGACCTCAAAGATCATCTTGTTCCAACTCCCCTCCCGCTAGACTGGGTTGCTTAGGATCTGCAGGTCAAGAGGAAGGGTTATCACCAGGAACCTGAACTATTCTTTCATACATTTTGCTGCTTCAGTCTTTAGCACTGGAACTGCTGAGGTAAAAGACAGGCTCCTCCTTTTTAATTTTAAGGGCAATATTTATCTTGTTTTGTTTATGGATATTTGCCAAGTCTCAGCACATCTACTGCAAGTCTCAAATCAGTGTTGAATGCATTTTTTTTTCAGATCATTGATTTAATGATCAACAAAGTAATAAAGATGGTAGGAAATGCAGAATTATTATGCCTAGGTGAGATTTGTGGCACCTTAACAAAGCTACCTGAAAGAAGATGAATTTCTCTGTTGATGAATACAAAGTAATGTACAATGGAAAGAATTAACTTAAATGATTCATAGCACTTGCTGGCTTAAAAATAAATTCTGATTACTTGAGAGGAAAGAAAGCCTTCAGAAAACCTTTCTATGTGTATGGGTACCTTAGGAAATAAAATCTGCTGTGAATAGAGTATTTAGTATATAAGAACTGGGATGAAGATTATTTTTGAATAGAAAAATTAATTATGCCTTTTTGTTTTCCCTACAATGAAGTATTTGGCAATTAAAAATGTTTTAACTTCAATTAACATGAACCTGTGGGAGGTATTGATCTAGTATTTGTTTAGGGCAAAATCTGGAAATTAAGGGATCCAGTTGGAAAGTTCAGGGTTTGCTTTGAAACACTTTTTTTTAAATGTCAAAATGCAATTGTTTTAGAAAAAGAAGCTATTCACATAAAAAAAAATATAAAATGAAAAATGTTGATTCACTGAGACACAGTGTTTCTGATCCATCAAAATATTTTTATTTCTGTCAAAAAGTTTTGTGGAAAATGCAGGGCTTTCATTAGGAATCTGAACACAAACACCCACCCACTCACAGCCTGAAAATTTCTTGCTACAGGTCCCATGGGTGTGTTCTTCAAAACACTGCAATGTCTCACCAGAAGCGTGGCCTCTCCTAAAGTGCTGCATTTTAATTTGGTCACTGTTTCCCAAGGGTCCATATCGCACAAGCAGGAGGCTCCAGAAGCAGGTGACCAGAATTCATATGGTTTCTGTGTTTTGGAGTTGAGTAAAATGAATGTGTTATTTCAGCTGAGAATTAAGGAAAGTCTTAGCTGAAGGGTGAGGTTCTCATGTTCTCACTTTCTGCAAAGTTAAGGGAAAAATTTCCTATTGGATGAGAAAGGTTTTCACTCCTGGCTTTGGTATCAACGAGGGAGTCCATGTGGCAAGCTGGGTGCAATTGTGCTCTGCAGAGCTAACTGCTGAGCACCTAGAATAACAGAAAGTGAAACAATTTACCTTTGTCTCTTTTATTTTCCTAAATACAGGAGAAAGACAGACTCTGTGAAAGTCAAAGGCATTACTTTGAATGCATATTAAAAAAACAAAACAAACAAACAAAAAAAAACAAACAACCACTTTTAAGCCATGTAGCTTGCAAAAAACTAAACCAAAACAAAGTTTTTCCCAAAAAACTGGTAAAAAAAAAAAGGAGGAAAATTTAAAAAAGGAAAATGGGAAAATGAGGGAAAAGTGCTCCATTTGTGGTTAGAGGATAGAGGATGACTTTAAAATCAGGTTTTAAACAGAGGCTGAGGTCACAGGGGCTGAAAAAAATTGAAAGATTCCCACCTGGTTAATTTTTGCATCATGCAATATCAGAGAGAAATTATAACAAAACATGCCTGCTGGGAAACCCATGTTTTAGCTTTTCATTCTCATAGAATAGCCCAGATTGGAAGAGACGTCCAAAGTCCATTCAGCTCAGCCTTTTGTGGGAGCCAAGAGGGGATCATGCAGCAACCTGCCCAGCCACATGTGAAACATCCAGAGATGGAGGCTCTGCCATGGCCATGCAGGGTTCTTCCAGGGAATGATTATTCTCACTGTAAAAATTTCCTCTTATACAAGGATGAAACCTTTTCTGGTGTAAATTGTAACCGTCTCCCCTTTCCTTCTCCATGTGGTGCCACATGTAGAAACACTGTCCTCTTTGTAGTTACCCAGGAATAGTTCCTGGAATAATGTGATGAGATTCCCCCTGAGGTTTCTCTTCTCCTGGGAAGAGATTTCCTTCTGTCATTCCTCAGAGGTCAGGTCATGGCACTCCTTTGGAGCCTCTGCTGTTTTCCTGTGTCTTTCTTGAGCTGTGGGGACCAGAGCTGGACACACTCTGATCACCACTCTCTGAGTGCAGCCTTTTAGCCAATTTCCTGCCCATCTTGCAGTCCACCCATCCAGTCTGTATCTTGCCAGCTTGTCCCATAGAGGCAGTTTGTCTAATTTGTAATTTTAGGATGATTTTCACCTTTTCATTGAAGCCTCTATCACCGGTACTGCAATGTGGTATTTGTCTCCATTATTCTGAAGTGAAAAGGTGAACCCCAGCATCTATTTCTTGGGTCATAAACCCCTATACATATGTAGAGATGTTTCTAGGGTTTTATTTTTTTCCTGTTTGTTTCTATCAGTACTGAAATTCTTAGGTCATAGTGCACATAACACTAGGCTTTAGTACATGGAACACGTATTCTGCATTTGCTTTTTAAATGTCACAGTGCCTTCCTCGCTAAAAGCATTCAGAAAATCTGGGTTTGGTGCTGCATTAGGAAAAAAAAAGATTAGGAAAAGAAAAAGAAATACTCAACCTAACCTAGTAATTAACTTCCTTAGGACTTTTTTAGGCTTTGGGTTTGTTGTTTTTTTTTTTTTTTTTTTTTGTTAAAATTAAAGTTCCATTTATTCAGTGTGTAAGAAATAAGAATGTTGAACTCTACGTGAAAAATGGAGAGGAAGAAATACAAAGGTACTGCAGAATGCCAGGGCTCAGTATACGTACAGAAAAATAAGAAACTTAATGGAAATGGAAAACAAAACTAGAAACATTTTTTTCTCTTCTGCCTGCATGGTGAAATTGTCCTATAATAAATAAATTATTAGCAATCTCTTCTTCAGGGCTCAAAGGAGCCCATCTGCATTGCCATGGTAGGTTAAAACATTTCGTGTCTCTCCCAGGAAAAACCCCCACTGTGCCATAATAGGATTTAATATTTTCTATCATTGTGTAGCTGTGATTGTAAAAGGTAATTGTTAAAAGCCACAGTGTTCATGATGACAGGTTTAGAACAGGAAGGCTAAAGGTAGCAAAGTTCCAATGGGCATTTTCCTTTCTTTTTTTCTTTCAGCTTTGAAACACCTCTTCACAGCTCGTCCTCCCTCTTTCCCCTCTTTGCCAGCATCTTCCATGGCGTCCCCCAGGTCTCATAAAATGGAGGTGGATTGTGTAGAATACGTCTCAATATAATGGACTTCTCATACTGCTTGGGCCTGTTCTTATCCCCAGGTCCCATAAACAGATTGCTGCAGAAACAAGGGGAATTGTTTCATTCTCTGAAATTGTGTTGTGCCATTTCTGCTTTGTGCTAATGTGCCCAGGCATAATTCCTGACTGGAACACATCCTGACTGCAGTGGTGCTTCAGCAGGGTCGTCCTGCCCCTCTCCAGTTCCAGGACATGTGCTGACCATTGCCTCCTGTTCCTTGTGCTCGTCCCCTCTGTCCTTGTCTCTGCTGCCCCTGCATGGGAACACATTTCTGTCACTGCTCAGAGTCAGTCCCAGCAAACCACTGTGCTGACTGCCAGGTACTGCTCCCTGGGATTTGCCTTTTCTTTTGCTCTTCTTCCCATTAGACAAAAACAAGAAGCTGTGGTGACCTGTCTCTGCTTTTGGAGGGTAGTTCTTCCCTGTCAAAATTAAATCTCCTTCTCTCTTTCCATTCAATTTGGGAAGGATGTTCACAAGGTCTATCCTTGTGCTTTTTTTTTGTGTCAGAGGCTCAGCTCCTTCCTTCTGTTGATTGATTTCTCTGTAAGCATGTTCAGCTCTGGGTGCTGAACAGATCTGAAGTGCTGCAGAAGTAAACATCATATCTTTACTGAAATCTGTAGCCCCTTCATCTTAGGTGTGCTTGAGATTGCTGTATTTTCTGAAAAAGAAGCTAGATTGTCCATGTTCTTCTTTTCATTCACTGCCTTCCCTCTCCAGACATTAATTCCTTTGCCTTCCAACCTATAAACAATCCTTGTTCCTCAAAAATCTCATCATCTTCCCCTAGAAAGGTGGCTTTTTCCCATCCCTCTCTCTTCTCCTGTAGAGTTCTAACCATCCAGACCCCCTGGAGCCAGCAGTGCCCTTGTGGCCAAGGAGGCCAATGGGATCCTGGGGTGCATTTAGGAGGGTCATTGATTGCCAGCAGGTCAAGGGAGGTGATCCTGTCCCTTGCATCTGGAGTGCTGTGTCCAATTCTGGGCTCCTCACACAAGACATGGAGCTCCTGGGGCTCCAGTGGAGATAATGAGAGGACTGGAACATCTCTCTCTTACGAGGAAAGCTGAAGGAGCTGGGGCTGTTCAGCCTCGAGAAGAGATGACTGAGGGAACCCATCCCTGTCAGTCTGTGTTTGCAGGGAGGGCTCAGAGCAGGACCAGGCTCTGCTCCTGGTGCCCAGCAAGGGGACAAGAGGAATGGGCAGGAACTGATCCCAGGAAGCTCCACCTGGACATGAGGAATAATTTCTCCCCTGTGCAGTGACTGAGCACTGAGCAGATTGCCCAGAGAGGGTGTGGGGTCTCCCTCAATGGAGATATTCCAGAACTGGAATATCTCTGTAATATAACTGTCCAGAGGACACAATCCTGTGCCACGTGCTTGGCCCTGCTTGAGCAGGGAGGTTTGACCAGATGACCCGCTGTGGTTGTTTCCAACCTGACCCATTCTGTGATTTTGTGATTGATTCTGTACTGGGGTGGGGATAAATTTTGCCAGGCGGGAGCATGTTCTTATCTCTGATGCCAGCTGTCTTCTGGAAGGACCCCATCCTCTTGTAAGCCAGGGAAAGAAGGGAGAGGAAATGGCAGTGTTTAAAATTGCTCCTCTCTAAATGGTCAGAACTAATTATGAAGGCTACAGCTACTGTGAGAGCTATTAAATGCCTGGAACAGGTTCCTGAAGTCTGTACTAGAATGGGATGAGTCACAGTTGCACCAGCTGACTGCAGATGAGTGGGTGGGAAGGGAAGGGGCCCTGTGCCTTGTTGGCAAGGTAGGAACAAAGAGCTACCCACAGACCTGGGGTATGATCCGGGGTGAGTTGGGACTGACAGCTCCCAGCAGTGAGATGGAGGCAACTGAGTGCTCCTCAAAGAGGTAAAGCCTGAGCTTTTAAGTGAAATCACACTTTGAAACCACTCTGTCTGAATGAGGGAAATGGAGATCAGCAGAGGATTGGCCAGGCTGTGAGATGCATGTAGGATTTAGTCTCTGCTTCTTGGTCTGATTGCCTGTGTAGAGCTCCTTGAACACCAACATTAGGAAAAAGAATCTGCTGTGATTTGAGTCAAATCAGAAAACATATTCAAGCTTCAGTGTTTAAGATCAATATGATGGAACCTAGGCAGATAGTGACAGGACTATCTGTTACTAGGAGTAACAGTTTTAAACTGAGAGGAGAGATTACATATTAGGAGGAAATTCTTCACTGTGAGGGTGGTGAGCCACTGGAGCAGGTTTTCTGAAGAAACTGTGGATACTCCATGTCTGAAAGGGTTCAGGGCCAGATTGGATGGGATTCTGAGTGGAAGGGAGATAGAAACTGGAGGGTCTCCCACGGCAGGGAGATAGAAACTGGAGGGTCTTTACAGTCCCTTTCAACTGAAGCCAATCTATGTTTTCAATGAGTCTACAAAGCTGTCTGCATCTGTGGCCTGCTACAGAGGCTCCACATGCAAAATTCAATTCTGGACCTGGGTTTATGCCAAAGATTTGGTGAAATTCTGGCAGAGGTTTCTTATTCACCACCATGATCTTGCAGAGGCCAGAGTTTGTTGTGTCTGATTTGCAGCAAAACTGCAAAACTTGTTTGGGTGAGGATAATATCCTGACTGATAAGACCCCTGAGTGTCCTTTCCCAGATTAAACACCCTCAGCTGCTTCTTGCCAGACTTGTGCTCCAGACCCTTCCCCAGCTCCATTCCCTTCTCTGGACATGCTCCAGCACCTCAATGTCCTTCTGGTCATGAGGGGTCTGACACTGAGGGCAGGATTCAAGGTGTGGCCTCCCCAGTGCCCAGCACAGGGGAATGGTCACTGCTTTGGTCCTGTTGGCTGCATTATTGCTGGTACAACCAGTCAGTGCTGCTTATTTTGGGCAACTCACCCAGCCTAGACCAGGCATGGTGTTTTCTGCTCTATGAGATAATGCAGAAGATAACTATTTTTGGCACGTCTTTCTTGAGTTTTTGAGATGTCTTCTGGCCTTTTGAGGCGTTCAGATCGACTTGCTGCTTGCAGCATGGCATAGGCTACACAAAATGGGATACAGCCTTGCAGGTGGATAGACAGGGGTGGATGGGGAGTCTTAAGTCAGGTTTAGCATGAGACTAGCAATGAATATTGGGAAAACAGGAAACTGTGGGCAACTCATGCCAGGAGGATGAAGACAATACAAGAATGTGGTATTGCAGTATGAAAAAACCAATCTACACTGACTGATCTAGTTAGAAAAATATTCTAGAGAGGTTAAAACAATTCAGCCAGACACATCATCAATAACTGATTATTTGCAGCTAAAATTAGAGCTGGAATTGGCATTTTGTATCTTAATTAAAACAAAGCTATCTTTATCAATGAGTACGACAACTTGGAGCAGACATTTCCCAGTGAATGTTAATCCTTCAGTCTCTTTTGATTAGTAGATGGGATTACATTAGAATTGATCCTCCTTCCGAGGTCCATTTGTGTGCCCCGCCTCAGTATTGAATTACATGGCTGGCCCTGTGCCAGGCACAGGTTCCCCATCGGGACAATGAAATCACAGCCACAGTGATGCTCATTTGTGTTTTACAGTATGCAATTTATTTAGAACAAAAGGCTCAGGAGACTTTATGCCTTGGTGAGATATTACTTAGGCTTCAGATCTCTGTCAAACCTTATAACTCTCTTCAGTTTGCTTTGCACAGAGATGGCTTTTGAAGATAGGAAAGGAAAGGCTAGGGAAGAAAAAACAATGTCATATTTAAAGTCTAGCTCTAGTGACTTTTCTTCAGTTGTACAAGCTGTTCTGAGGGAATTGTTGGGTTTCAACCTGGGAGAAAAGATCTCTAGACAAAACATCACTGGTCGAGCTCAGTGTAACAAGTTTGGAAGCTTCAGTTTGGAACTGTGTGGATCTCATTAAAAGATGAGTCCCTATGGCTCATAATTGAGCTTCAGACAGCTGAACTCTGAAAGAAGCTGTCCCTAAATTTTGCTAACCTGTTGCAATTGTTCTCTGAGGGTCCCTGTGAAGCTGATGAGAACAAAGTGGGGTGTGATCCTTACAAAATTCAGGAGCAGAGAAGAACTGCTGTCTTTGTTTTCTGTTTCAATGTTCTTTCTTAGTAATTGAGAGTAATTAAAGCTATGAACAATTCTCCCTAGGGGAATGGAAAAAAAACTTCACAAAAAATAACACAGAAGAGCTGTTGACAGTCTGAAAAGCTGGACAGCTTTCCATTTAACTCCCTCCCACCTTTTCCATCTGTAGCTCTTGTCATCAGCCAGCAAGCCGGCCAGGAGACCTTGATAGATAAATGGTGTGCAGTCCCCTAAAGTTCCAGATTACATCTTCCCTTCCCTTCCCTTCCCTTCCCTTCCCTTCCCTTCCCTTCCCTTCCCTTCCCTTCCCTTCCCTTCCCTTCCCT
>JAOTQP010001286.1:145589395-145626859 GCA_026413545.1 Cichladusa arquata | reverse complement strand
CTTCCCTGAAACTTCCCTGAAACTTCCCTGAAACTTCCCTGAAACTTCCCTGAAACTTCCCTGAAACTTCCCTTCCCGGAAACTTCCCTTCCCTTCCCTTCCCTGAAACTTCCCTTCCCGGAAACTTCCCTGAAACTTCCCTGAAACTTCCCTTCCCGAAACTTCCTTTCCCTTCCCGGAAACTTCCCTTCCCTTTTTCTCTTATATCCTTTAACAGTGAGCTTTTATCAAGGGTGCTGTGTTGCTTGGCTTGTGCTCTTGTGTTCTGGAAGATATTTTCCAGCATCTGACTGGTTCACTAGGGAGTTACATGAGCATTTTTTAAGAGTGTGAACTGATGCCTTAACTGGGCTAGTAAAGCATCACTCTGAGCCTGCCAAGGCTCAAATGTGAAGTGGAAACATATATATATATATACACACATATATATAATTTAGGCAGAAAATATAAAACATTATGGGATTCCATACAGTGTTGTAAACAATATTCTGTTCCACTTTGCTTATGTGATTTGGCATTTCTCACTAATGCTCTGTGGTAGCACTAAGAATGATGCCGTGCTTGAGTGGGATGCAAGTGATTGATGTTGCTTGAAATGAGGGATATAAGAGACTCCAGATAGCAGACTAATTATGTAGCTTGTTTATTTTCCAAGGAAGGTCTCATTACTATAATTGGTGTTGAATGAAGAAGAGGCATCAGTTATTCACTGTCTTGGATCTGTTTATTCTTTCATCTGCAGGTCTTTGAATGCCTAGAGATAGGCTGGTAAGAGTTTCAGAGGAAAAGAGATGGACACACTACATGGTTATATTTTGTAGAGGTGTCATCTTGAATCCACAAAGCCACACTGATTTTTTTTTTTTTTATTTTATTGTAATACCCATACCCAGGTAGATAGTTTATCATTCTTTATTGTGCTTCAGCCAATATTACTCCTGCTACATGTCCAAGCTTTCCAAGTATATGAAGTGCTACACAGCATTGTGTGCTCCTCAAAACTGTACAAAAAATTGGGACATGAGGCGTAGGTGCTGGAATTTTATTTTCTTACTGTGATCTTTCCACTCAGGAAAAAGCAGCCTTAATTAGACTGGTTAAGAACTGATAGCAACCTTTATCAAGTGGAGTTGATGATGATAATTCTGTCTTGGAACTATAACATGAACATGAACATATGTAGCTTTAAAAGTCTCCTGCCTTTGTAGTGCACTGAGACAAGAAACTTCCAGAGCAAATCTGAAAAAGAAACATAGGATACCTCCAGTAGTATGTGACCGGGTGAAAAAATAACCAACAAACCCACTGATTATTTTCTATACTTCAAATGTCTTCATAACACTGTGGGGAACATTCATAACCCAGTTTATTCTGTTTTACCTGGACATTTCCAACATAAGGAACGACTTCTCCGTGCTGTTGTTTTCCTGCAGAATCTGGGCCTTTCTACCCTATATCTCCAAAGGCACCATGGTGTCAGTTTGAGTTATGTTATTTTGAGACACTACCTGGTCTTTCTCTGCTCAGGGTAGACCATTCTATAGTGACAGCTGACCAAAAAATGAGGAATAGTGATTTTTTTTTTCTTTGCATTTCATAGTGTTTCTTCAGTCTTATGTGGCCAAATATCTTTGGACAAAGGATTTATTAATTTCATTTAATTTATTTCATTTTCCTAGTTGCTAGTGGCTTTCTCCCAACATAAAAGAGGCTTATGCTAAGCAAACCGGTTCTATTTTTTGCCTACCTAACTGCATGCAAGCTGGAAATTTCTTCTTTATGCAGCAAGCTCCCTACTGTTATATTGAGCCTTGGAGAGTCTTGGCTTTCCATCTACCCAGGCTCCTTGGCTGTGCTTGTAATACCAGAAGTGACTGTTAAACCATAATGCCTCAAACGCTGCTTTTCAGCTCAATGATTTATTTCCATGATTGGGAGGAGGATGCAGATCTTTTAACTACTACCAGAAAATCAAATAAAGTAGTAGATCTTTATATATTTTTGAAAGCAAACTGAGCTGCTGCTTTAATGTGTTTAATTTTGCTAGAAATGTGAGGAAACCTCTCGTGGGAGCAATCAATCCAGTGGTGCCAGCTCCAGGTTTGACAGACAGCGTGAAGACTTACCACAAAACCAAGCAGAGTGATTTGGAAGATGATGTGGGTAGAAAAGTCTAATCCCCTGAAGCTTTGTTTGTATGGATTTAGGCATGAGTTTGCACTATCAGCCTGAACTCTCTCTGCCCTGGTTGTTGTGCCTTCAGGATCAGGTTAGACTGCAAATGAATTTGAGCTGCTGTGCATCCACCTTGACCTCAGTATCAAGTTTTGCCTGGAAAAGCAGATTTTGTTTTTATATGTGTTTCAAACAGGTTCACTATATAAATCCTTTGTCCACAACCACCGAGACCAGATTTTGCACATGGTATTGAAAGAAAACAGAAGGCAAGTCATATTGCCTTTAATTTGGTGTTTCTTCATTAGTGGAAGGGTGTTTTTACTTAATGCCTTTTCTCTCTGGTTCAAGGTAAGGAACAGGCTGATTTCTTCATGATTTCTAGTAGACAACAGTAAATAATTCCCTCCAACTCTTTTTTACAGCGTTTGAGCTACAGCAGTGCTGTTCTTCCTCTGCTGTGATACAATTAGTTAACTACTGTGGTAAACCAAGCTGATCCCTTTTCAAGTCACTCCCTGCTGCAGGTCACTGTCCTCCGTAGATCGATTCAGAATGGGGTGACAGAACTTTGTGGCAAATTGATTGCCAAAGAGACTCTAATGATACAGTGACTATGACACAAAGCAAAAACTTCAGCACCTGCTTCGAAGCAAAAATTCATCCTGATTTGAAATATGAATATACCCCAATGAACATTAAATTTTAAAGAATTTCCACTAGTTCTGGGTATTCTAAGCTACTGAAGCTGATCTCCAAGCACAGAAGCAGAGAAACCTTTTTTTCCATACCTGCCCTTCCCATAAAAAGGTGCTGAAGCCCACGGAGAGGAACATTTTACAAGAGCATGTAGTGACAGGCCAAGGGGCAATGGCTTCAACTGAAATAGAGGAGCTTTGGATAAGATATTAGGAAGAAATTATTCACTGGCTGGTGAGGCACTGGCACAGGTTGCCCAGAGAAGCTGTGAATTCCCCATCCCTGGAAATACTCAAGGCCAGGTTGGATGAGGTTCTGAGCAACCTGGTCCAGTGGAAGGTGACCCTTCCCATGGCAGGGGGTTCAGAACTGGATAATTTTTAAGGTCCATTCCAAACCATACCACTCTGTGACACAGCCAATGATTGCAGTCAATCATTGTGTGCAGACGAAGTGGCTTCTTAAGGTAATTAAAAAACAAAACAAAACAAAAAACTGCTTACTTAAAACCATCTATTGCTGCCTAAACTGAAAAAAAAATCATCATGAAAGCTATTCCCTGTGCTTGTTTTGGCTGGGATGGGGTGATTTTCTTCCTAGTAGCTGGTGTAGTCTGAAGACAGAGACCCTCTGATCCAGGGCAATGTGTTTATTGCCTTGAATAAGATCAGCATTTCATCTGCTAGTTTTTCAGCCTTCTCAAGCTTACTGCTGTGTGCAGTCAATAGCTGCTGCAAGAACAGTACCCACAGATGGAGGATGAACAGCTCTGTAGCAATTTCAGATATGAAATTTTTGTTTCAGTTTATCAACATTTAGCAATTTCTTAATTATAATACCAAACACTTTGAGCTTTTTACCTTTTCAAAGCACTGCACAATTATTAACAAATTAATTGCTGCCTCATTGCCCTGTGAAAGATGATGATAGTTATTTGATTATGTGGTTCTCCAGCAAATGAAAATAACCATATTGCTTATAAGACTACATACTGTATATATGTGTATACGTAGTAATATATACGGCATATATATATAATTCAAAGAAAGTTCTGCTAAGTGAGGGCACTGATGCCTCCCACTATGAATTTGTTTATTGCAAAGGTTATTCAGTGCTACAGTAAAATTCCTGTATTGTGGAAGATTGTATGGGGAGAACAGAAAGAACAAAGGGAAGTTTGTCGTGTAATGGAAGCAAAGAATCTTCTTTTGTTCATATGGGAATCCACTGTGGTGGGAGTGTGACTTAACAGGCAGAGAATTATAATTTCTGCAAGTTTCTCCTGAGAAATGGAAAAAGGAAGGATATCATAGACTGGTTTGGGTTGGAATTGACCTTAAACACCATTTATCTCCAGCCCCACTGCCATGGACAGGGATACCTTCCACTAAACCAGGTTCCTCAAAGCCCAGTCCAGCCTGGCCTTGGACACTTCCAGGGATGTGACATCCATTTCCCTGGGAAACCTGTTCCAATGAAGACAAAATGAATAATGTTTGAAGCATTGCAATTAGTGGGACTATAACTGGACAGAAGACCTGAACTATTTTTTTTTTTTTTTTTTTTTTTGAGAAAGGGGAGCTTCCATTTTGTTGATATTCTTTCTTTGCCTTCTACAAATTTAAGTATTTCCGTGAAAGAAACTCTGATCTAACATGAGGATTAATTAAACAGTTAACCACATTTATCTCCTTTACACAAGAGATCATTCCCTGATGGGGGGCGGGGGGAGAAGGGAGGTAAAGGGACGTTTTATAACGAGTAATGAAAATACGGCAATTTAGGGAATTAACATCGTGTAGTGCCTGACGCAAATGTTTTTTTCTATTTATAATACTAAATATGTTCAGCTGTCTGAGCCTTGAGAGTTAAACATTGGCAATGATGGACCCCTAGTGCCAAGGCTGTACAAACAGGAAAGGGGAACAGTTACTTGCTGAAGGCAAAGAAGGGATCAAAATGATGGGAATTGTTTAGTGCCTAATAAAGTTTCAGTTTTTGTGTCCCCTTACCAGTCTACCAGTTTTTAAATCCAGGTCCAACATATTAAATTATTTATTATATTTAGGTATCTTTAGGGGTTCCTCTGATAATTTTGTTTAGTCTTTTTAGGGATTCAGGCAGGTATTCAGTTTTTGTGAGCAATGGTGGAAGTGTATTTAGACTGTTGGCATGAAAAGTCAGCTTCTCTGCCCAGTAGGTTTTTTGTGCTTCCTATTGTCTACTGCTGATTTGACTCAATAGAGTGAGGGCATTAGAAATCACCAGTTGTGAATTATGCAGCCATACATCACTTGAAAGAAATATACTGCCTTTATGCCTGTTTGGCCTCTGAAGCACCAGGAAAAAACAACACATTCCTGAAGATTGCTCTCTCTTTTTTTTTTTTCTTTTTGTTTTGTTTTGTTTTTAATTGGTCATATGTTGCACTAACCACAGCTTTGAGTTCCTAAGGTTCCTAAGGCAACCTTTGGGTGGTGCCTTGTCCATTTGATGCTGCTCACAGAATTTTGTTTTTCATGGTGGTGCAATCCTGTGTCATGATACTTTCAGACTTCAGCTTTGTTTTTCTTGCATAGTTTATTCATGCTCATCTCAAGATCATGTTTCAATATTTAGGACCCTCAAACAAACTGAAGATTCAAAGTTTGCAAAGGAGCAGGGATAGGTCCTCTTCCCTGACAGAAAAGTACCTGGAGGTTTTGGAGGTTAGAGAATGGCAAACACCTCCTTAGTCTGCATCGCTTTTGAGATTGTGGGCTCTCTGTGTGAGGCTGTGGGTCCTCCTGAAAAGGACTCTTTAACTCCTTAACCATTTTTTTGTTCACTGCTCTCATTTCTTGGTGTATTTATTCTGCTTCCTTGGATCATTTGTGTTGTTTTTACTTTCAAAACAAGGTTATGAATCTCTTTATCCAATAGCATGTCCCTGTTCTCCAGACTTTAGCTGGAGGGTTTTTTTTGCTAGAGAAACTGAGCCAATGATTTGGCTACTAACTTTTCATGCCAGATTTGTCTCTTGCCATTGCAGTAAAATTGACAGCATGTCTCTGGGGTTTTTGATCTTGTTTTTGGGTTGTGTTGTTTGTTTTTTTTCTTTAAATGAATTAATATTCCCATCTGACAAGTAAACCTGTGAGCCATGTTTATGCATATGAAATTATCTCATTCTGAAGATGTAATTAATATTATGTTTCATGGGGTTAGGAATAAAGTCCTGAAGGTTTTGTTCATTCTATCACTTTAAAATTTAGCATTTAGAATCTCCTTTCAAAAGATTAGTGCAGTGCTGTTGACTAAATGGTTCAGTACATCCTTTTTATATAACCCTTTTGCTGGGCTGGATTCCAGATTTTCTTGATTTCATATGTTTTATATCTCCTCAAGAGAGATTAATTCTATGTTAATTACCATATTAGGGTCAGCTAAGTTGACAAATATGGTTTGTGACTTATATAACCTTAAAAACACTTTACCTGATAACTTTTGTTTAAATCTGATGTTTGAATACATTTGGGAAAAAGTTAATATTTTTTTAAGAAGACAAACATTTTCACATATTAATATAAAGATCCAGGCTTTAATAAGCATTTCTGTATTCTGTGGCACTTTGTTTTAGGGGGACTGCCAATATTGATGAGATGAGAGTAAGTATTAATTCTTCCCTGAAGCTCAGAGACCACCACTGGCAGACTTTCAAAAACTAAATTTCTGCTTTTTGTCCCTTCCTACCAGAGCTAGTCAGATTTTTTCGATATGACCCACTGCAAAATTAAGCCATTCTATGCTGATCATTCTTTATTAAAATTTAACACATTTAACCTTTAAAATTGTCTTTCATTCTTCAATATAATTGTTTGGTTTTGGTTTGGTTGGTTGGTTGGTTTTGTTAAATCCCTTGCTCTTTGTCTGTGCTATCAAGCAGAAGCTGTTTAAAAATTACAATTGTAGCAAAATATAGCATGCAGATCCCAGCACAGATCTGCCTTTGGAGTGATAAACTGACCAGGTCCAAGCTGTTTCCCAAAACAGTGGTGTGCAATATTTTGTATAAATATCACAAAGGAGAAATGCAGCTCCTCACAGGGCAAGGCAAAGGGGCAGGGGCTGATCTCTGCTCCCTGGTGACAGTGACAGGACCTGAGAGATGACTGGAGCTGTGTCAGGGCAGGTTTAGGTTGGATATTAGAAAAGCTTCTTCACTCCGAGGGTGTTTGGGCACTGGAAGGCTCCCAAGGAAGTGGTCACAGCACCAAGCCTGCTGGAATTCAAGAAACGTTTGGACAACACTCTGAGCCACAGTGTGGAATTGTTGGGGTGTCCCATTTAAAGCCAAGAGTTGGACTCAATTATCCTTGTGGGTCCCTTCCAACTCTCTTTCTGTGATTCTTGAAGGCTTAGAAAAGAGATAATCCTTGATCAAAGCAATAAAGATTTGGAAAGACTCCGCTTTTCCACCTGTAATCAGTGCTATGCAGGAAAAAAAAAAAAAAAAAAAAAAGTTCCAAAAGCATTCAAGGAGAGATTTCAGTTCTAGACAAAAATCATGAGACTGCAGTAAGGGTAAGTGTGAGTTTGTAGTGATTTGCCAAGATCATCAGCAAGGTTTCCACTTTTCCCATTCTAAATCTCTTTTGTTAAATATGACCTAAAGAAGACCACTTGTGGCATGAAGTAGGAATGGTTGGTGAACCTTTATGGAAACCAGTTCCACACCTTCAGGCTGCTGAAGTACAAATTGCCTGGTGTGCTGGAGGAAAAAGGAAATATTTGAAATAGCATGAGAAAAACAGTGTGTGAAGTCATCTGCTGGGATGTGAGCTTTAATTGTACCCATTGGGTCAAGTGATTCTGTGGATTTGGGGTGGGTTTGGTTTTGTTTTTCTGTAAAGGGAGTAAAAACACAAACTAAAAGGTGTCTCAACACAGAAACAAATGCAGATCACAACAAAATCACAAGGTTGCTCAGTGTATATGGAATCATTCTTCACCTTGAGACAGGAGCAGGGTGCCAGGCTATTTTGTATTGTACAAATATCTATGCAGGAGTGAGACTGTGAAATGAAGTTTTGGAAAGGATACAGGGACCCCTGCAATCACAGATTGGAAGAACTGATCATGGTTGTTCCAGATCCAGCCAAGAGACAAACAGTGGAAAGATCCAAGAGCTGAATAGATAGGTCATTTCATCAAAATGTTTAGTGGCTAGGACATCCACTGCTGCTTAGTGAATAAAAGTGATGCTTGTAGTGAGTGTCTGTCTCTTGACCAATTACCCTGGCTGAAGTGACAGAGGAAAACAGGCAGAACTCATAATAGGAAAATTCTTTAGAATTCATAAGGGATTTAAACCTTTATGTAGTTTGATTTGGGTGGAAGTGTGGCTATTTAATTCTTTGAGCAGTTACCCCAAGCCATATGAAAAGCCACTCTATTCTCACAGGCAATGAACAGATATTAATTTAATTTCTTCTCAGATGAATTATGGAAATGTGGTATTTCTGTACATAAACCCGAGAAACTCCAAATTATACAGAACAGTAAAATATGTATCTTCAGAGACATCTGCCATCCAACCCCATGCATATACATTATATTTTCTGTCCAAGAATATCTGAAACATTTTAGTCTTCAGTAGCATCAGACAGCCACACGACACCTTGGAGATCAGATAATGATGATGAAAAAGTTTGTTGGACAGCTCTTGTGATCTGCTTGAACTCTATGGAATAAAAGCTCTAATGTGTATAAGAGAGGAATTTTTCAGTGGAATTCCACATTGACCTTCTAAGGGCAGCAAAGGGTTGACATGAGTTTCACTGTTCTGTCTGTAAGAAATATTTGCTTTCAATGCTCTTTGATTTAAATAGTGACATGAATGCCTATTAAGGGCAACTTAAATGAAACATTAAAAAAAGAAGTCTAAAGCAAGAAATATTCCCTCTGAATTTGGAACAATAATCACATTTGTGGGATTTATGCTGGTTTTGAACAGTTCTTGTAGAGAAAGGCAGAGAATCTGGTACAGCCAAGGCTTGCTGCAGGAGCCCAGGCTTTAGTAGAGATGTACTTTGATTTCTAACTGATTTTTCTTCTATAACTTGTTTCAGCATTATTCATTTTTGTCAGGGTCATTTAACCTGAGGTTGCCCTTTTAAGGGGTTGGATGTGAGCCACAATTTCAAGGACTGCTCTCTCAGTGGCTCAAGGCTTGGTGAAGTGAGAGATGACACTATAGCCTAACAACTGGCTGCAGTTTGAAACATTTTCAGCACAAATGGTTAAAAAAACCCCACATTCTTAAAACTGCAGAGTCTGCTTTTCAGTGTTGACATGCATTTGTCATGTTTATACAAGTTTTTATTCACCATCTCTCTATGCTTTGAGGAAGTACTCAGGATATTTTCAGACACTGTGGCTCAGCTGTGGAACAAACCCCTAATATAATCACTTCTGTCATGAGGATTGCTAGCCATGCTGATAAAAAGCAGGAAGATGGTCTTCAAAACATTTAGATTTTGCATTAGATATAATTGAAAAAGCAACAAGCGTGGAAAGGACACAAAGAATTCTCCTGTACTCGTATTATATAAATCAACAGATATAATTTTGTGTATAGTTTTGTGCAGGTGCATTTTTGGCTGTATGCACAAGTATTGGTAGAAATCTGGTGTGAGAAATTGTGGCTGCCCCATCCTGAAAGTGTTCAAGGTTGGATGGGGCTTTGAGTAATGTGTTCTGGTGAAAAGTGTCCCTGCCCATGGCAGGGGTTGGAACAAGATGAGCTTGAATGTCCCTTCCAACCACTCTGTGACTCTGCATTTCCTCCTTTAGTGTGTGGCACACATACCTTGAATAAGCCTCATCCTCAGCGTAGCATTTCTTGTATTCCCATGCCTGTGGTCAGTTCACTAAGGAAATCTTTAAATTCTAATCTATCTTCACATCTTACTTGCAATTTTTAAATACCCAGCTATTCCATCTCCCTCCTGAGGACTGAAGAAGTAAACACTGCTTCCTATTAAAACATTTAGCCACCTTTTTGCAGTGACAGAACATTCTGGGCTGTTGACAGGCAGAGAGGAATGGAGATGTTGACTTCACAAAGTGCAGCGTGTAGATCCCTCCTGTGTGCACTTCTTGCTGCATTAAAGTGTAATAATCCACTCACTCCACCCAGCTGGAACTTTATATGTTTCAAAATATAAGAACTTTATATATTTTAGTGTGAAAATCCCTGGGAAGCAGGGGATGGGAGTTGCTTTGCTGCTTTCAGGTGTTGACTGTGTATGGAAAGATTAAGAATTTGATTATGAATTTACCTAAAACAGCATTATATTGGGTACTTCAAATTCAAGACGAGCTCCATGATATTTCATCTCCCATCTTTGTTGGCTGGATGCTTGAGTTCATATCATCATATTGGCATTCTGGTTTGACACAGTACCTGGTGCTAGGGCCTTCCTCTACTAAAATCCTGGTTGAAACATCAAGACTGGATTATTGGGTTTGAGGTTGCAGATCAGATTCAATCCATGATTGAATATTGATTTTTCACACCATAAATGCACTGACAAGGAAGAATTTATCTTTCTTTTCTTCTTCCTTTCTTTCTTTTCTGACTCATCAAGCAAAGATGTGGAATTTCCTTGGGGTGGAGGGAGAATTTTAGCATGGAGAAAGGAGGAAACAACAACTCATTTCTCCTGCTATACAAAGTCCTGTTCACCAGTTGTGCCATTTGTGTGCAGGCCAATAAAGCACAGCTCTTAAGGTCAAGTTTCATGTGTAGCAGAGCCAAAGAAGCATGGTATCTTTCAGATCTTGTTCCTGCAGCTCAGGCTGGGCCAATATTCACATTTCCTGTTGCCTGCTGTCCTGGCTTGTTGGTCTGAGTGTTTTAAAGCAGAGAGCTAGAAATTCTCCTGTCATTTAAAATATAGTGTTCATATGTTAGGGAAAGGTTGAAGGGACTTGAGTCAATTCCCTTAAAATCTTCATTTTTGGTGTGGTGCCTTTATTCTGTGATACCAGTTTGTCAAGGCTGTGTGTGCAGCCTTCTTTCTCTTGTCCTGGAACTGTCCCTGCCCTCTGAAATCATCCTTTTTCCTGAGAATATTTCTAATATGCTGGTAAAAAATGTATAAAAGTGCTCTGAGCTGAAACTCAAGACGGGAAGAAAAATCAACTTATCAAAATTTGATTCTGTAATGTATTATTTTCACATATCTTTTTTAATATTTTTGATTTCTAATTAGGGAAGTGGTTGTTTATTTTAATTTTTCATGCAGCAAAAGGAAAGAAAAATGTAGATCTTAAAACTGAAATGCTTTTATTACAAACTTCCAAAATTAACAATATTTTTTTCCACACATGATGTTAGCCATATAAAATTGGCTTTTCTTTCCTTTTTAAGTTTTTTTTGTTTGTTTGTCTCCCATGAAGCCAGATCTTTTTAGATCTTCAGATGGCAACTAAACAATAAGGAAACAACAGTAAGAGTAGAGCCAGCACCTTACAGCAAGGAAACAAAAAGATGATTCTGTAATCCTGTTTGTAGTCACACAGGTAGTATGTAGTCATATAAGTCATAGATCACAGAATTTTTAGGGCTGGAAGGGACCTCTGGAAATCATCCAGTCCAACCCTCCTGCCAAGAAAGGGTTACCTGAAGCAAGTGACACAGGAACACATCCAGGTGGAGCTGGAATATTTCCAGACTCCAAGATCCCCCTGGGCCATCTGTACCTAAATTCACAGATGGGGGAATCATCCACATGTCAGGTGACACATTGTGCCTTTTCAGTTTCTCCTTCAGCCTTCTTCACTTTCCACTTTTAATTAAAAAAAAAATAAATATCTCTTTGTCTTTACTCTTTTCTAAAAAAACACCAAAAAAAAACCCACAAAAAAACCACCAAAAAAACCCCACACGTATTTTTAAATCAGTGTTGCACACCTAGGTAAGTAATCTACTAGAAAATAAGTTTTTATATTATAGCTCACAACTACTTTAAAAGAGACGAGCCCCATGATATTTGCTTTATGCAAGAGAAGTTCAACACTTTGCTTAGCATTCTACAGCTCTCATCATTTTAATGTCCAGTGGTTAGTGTTGATAGGAAAGTGTCAGTATTCTTAAAAATCCTGGGGGACTTTCTGCCTCCTGACAATGCCATGGATGCTTTAAACTCAGGTGAAATGAACAAACACATTGCTGTACGAATCTGAAGCCCTGAAGATCTCCTGAAAGCAGTATCAAAATACCTTGCTAAGTCACCTTGGCAGCTGGGGATACGTGCAACAAGTAAATGTAAATTATGAAATTGCCAACGTTTGCCATGTGCAGCTGCACACGAGTTGGAATGGGAATTTATGCACCATCCTGCTCTTGTGCAGACACAGTAATCTTGTGTATGTTAGAGCTGATGTGATCCCACATTTGTTATGTAGGTGACTGCATGCCCATTGTAATGAACATCAGTGCTCGTGCTGCGTTTTGGAAATCATATTTTATTTCCAGTATGAGACTAATGGTGATTTATTGACTGCACTGAAACAACTCTTTGGTGGATTGTTTAGAACAAATGCCAGTTCAACCGGCTAAACGACATTGAACTGCTAATGGGGAATTTTAACAACAAAAGAAAATAGCTTCTATTGTTCCTTTGATTTAGGCTATGAAGCTAGACAAAAAATCCACTGAAACATTATTCTCCTATTCTCTACCATGACTGGTTCTGGCTAACAGTTGTGTTGATATCCTCTTAGCAACAGTGAATAGCTCCTAAACAGGCTTTATCAGTATTTCAGTCTATTCCTGGCACAAAAATTTTACAGAGGAATGTGAGTAAATTCTGAATTGATGGGTTGTTTAAAAGAAAAAAAAAAAAAAAGATATATATTACAATATAATTTGTTCAATAGCTTTTTGAAAAAGCAGATGTGCAGATAGCATATTAAGCTAAATTAGATGTTGAATGAGTGAGGCATTTGCTTGCTTTGTATTTCAGCAATAGAAGCCTTTCAGGCAGACTGTATACAGGTGGTTTTCAGTAATTATTAGTTATTTAAATTATTAGTGACTTGCTGATGTTGAAGTACCAGAGTGCTTCATTTTAATGCACGTTGTTGTGTGGGCACTGGGGCTGATTTCCCAGACTGGTTTGGCTTCCACAAATTGCAGTTAATGTGAGCTGCAGGTGCACAGAAGCTCTTTAAAGGAGAGGTGAGCAGAGACAGAAAACCTCTGCTCTGCCTGCAGTGCTCTTGCAGCTGCAGCCCCCACGCCTCCTCTCACTTTTAGAGTTAAGTAACATCAAAGCTCAAGTGCCATCCATGAGATTTTGGGAATTTTATATTCTCTATTCAGGTGATTTGATTGCTAGAGAAGGCTACCCAGAACAGAAATTAATCTCTCTTCTCCCAGGAGAGAAGTTTGCCAGTGTTGTAGAGGGCTTCAAGTTTCAAACTGGCTTTTTATTGATTTATTAAAATTGTCCTGTTTTGTATTAAAAACATTAAACATTAATGACAGTGCAGTTGGAGACAATGTGTCTTGCAACCCCTCCAAATTTATTATTTTATATGAAATAGAGATCCTTCTTCTATTAAAACTTGGAGAAGATTAAAAAAAAAAAACTGCTAGTATTTTTAATACATTGAGATTTCTATATACATTAAGAGTGGTGAAGGATAGAGTGACAAGAAGAACAACATTTTCATGGAGGTTCATCTTTATATTACCTTGCCAGGAAACCTATATGACTTTTCAGTCTTCTCATTTATCCTTTAGATTCTTTGTCTTCATGTCTTTTACAACACAAATTTTGAGGAGAACCCAGGAGAAAGGTGCTCATCTTTCTGCTGCAAAGACCAGCCTATAGATGTTAGCAGTGGAGAAAATAATAAATTTATAATTAACATATTTAATATAAGTTTTTATTCCAGAGGTAATGCTTTCCTACAATTTCTTACAATTTCCTACAATTCCTACAATTTTAAAACAAAGTTCTGTCAAGTAAGGAAATGAAAAGTACTAGTCAGTATTTTCAGGTTTCACTTTCTCTCAATATTCTTTAAATTAGGCTCAAAAGGTAAATACAGAAAGTGCTAGAATACTGTGGAGATTTTTTTGGGGGGCTTACCCAGTCTATTAATTTGCCCACATGTTGCTGCAGTGTATATGCACAGGTATGGATTTAATTTTGCAGCCCTAATAATCTTTTTCTTTAGTCAGTCCTGCACCAATGACATCAGGACCTTCAGTCTCATTTCTTCCCCTCCTGCTCTTACTCCTTTACAACGTGGCTGACATGCAATATGAGGCAAGGATCAAGAAGTGTCCCTTGGCTTGTGCATCCTGCAGTCCCTCAGCTTTGCAGCCTGACCCCTGGATCTGCCAGGCCAGACCCCTGTGCTGGTACCAGCATCCTGCAGCGCTGCTCTCCATCCTGGGCTCCTCTCACAGGCACTGCTCTGTTTCCCCCTGCACCCAGCCTGCAGGGCTGAGGGGCACAGGGAGATCCAGGTGGGTCTGTAGCAGCTGTGAGTCTCACAGTTGGGAGCAGCTCTGTGTAGGTGTTTGCCAGGGCCCTGCTGTGAAAGCTCAGAAAGCTGCAGCACTTCCTCCTACTTCCCTCTTGAGACAGTGCTTACAGCCAGTCTTGCTTGTCTGATTGTTCTCAGGTTGTATTTGGGATGTCACAGAGTCCTGGGGTATAGGAAAGGACATTGAAGAGGTGGACCTGATAGCCTTTGTGTAACACTTGCTGATTTTTTCTTGCAGTTATGACTGATGAGTTATTAATTTAATTTTGCTCTGAAATATTCTCACTCCTGTAGAAAGAGCCACAGTAGCTCTGCTGTGGAATTTCTCCACAGTTGGTGAGTTTCTCTACATATGCCAGCAAATATAGCACAAATACCCTTTCCCCTTTTTTTCTTCCTGTTGTAACAACACAGATGTGCAGTTTTAAATGCCCTGATTTAGCTGTGCCTCTTGGGAGGGATCATCTTTATGGTGTAGATTTACAGGCAGGCACCATGACTAGATTTAGCTGTCTGTCAGCATGTCATGACTGCAAAAGACTGCAAAGCTTTGTCATATCCTTGCCAATTTCAGTTGGAAGGCACCCCTGGAGAGCTGGCCCATCCCATGCCCAAGGCAGGGAGGCCTTTGAAGATATACTCAGCTGCACTGCCCATGTCCTGAGGAGTTGTAAAATATCTCTAGGGATTGAGATTCCATCAGCTCTCTGGGCAAGTTACTGAAGTGAAACCACCCAGAGTAAATATATCCCTTACCTCTGATCATAATTTACTTTGTTGCATTTTATGCCTATTGTCATCTAAACTAAATATTTTGACTGATGTTATCAACTTCTGCTTGTATATAAGGTGATTCTCTGTTTATGCAGAATTCTCAATGGACAGAGAAAGCTGTTACAGGAAAGTTCCTTACTGCAGAAAAAGTGACAGAATTCGTACATCAAGGATTTAACCTACTTTTTATATAAATCCTGAGTGTTCTGAGGAGCACCTTAGTTAGACTAAAACTGTGCTGGACCCATACTGGACTGCTTTCAGCATCAGGTGCAGGTCTTTGGATTTGCCCATAAAAATCAAAATAACAGAGTGTTATGAGGAGTCACTTCAAATAATCTGAATGAGTGCTCACTCCTACCAAACTCATGTAATTCCTCATCTGTGAACCAAGAAAGCCCACTAAATTAGCTTGGTGATGTTGATATCAAAATAGCATATGAACAGAAATACTTAGATAAGTGAGAAATGACTCTGCAGAGCTGAGTTAGAAGATAAGACTTTCCTATTAATGGTTAAGATGTGAATCCTTTAATAGAAAGAAGTGTCTGGTTTTGAGGGGTTGCTGGAAACCTTGTACTTTACATTACAGGTTTGGCCCTTATATGTAGTTGAGCATAGATCTATTGATTTCATCTCCACTGCTTCAGGCCAGATGAGGATTTTGTTCTTAGGTTTTTTTCATTTGGCATTGCAGTGACTGAGCAGGCAATAGAATGCTGCACTGGGTTTGTGTGATAAAGTTTTGGCAGCAGGGGGGCTGCAGGAGTGGCTTCTGTGAGAAGCTGCCAGAAACTCCCTCCATGTCTGACAGAGCCAGTCCCTGACAGATCTGAGATGGACACACAGCTGGCCAAGGATGAGGTCCTCAGTGATGGTGGATGCACCTGGGATAATGTATTTAAGAATTGGGGCAAAAATTCAACGGCAGCCAGAGAGAGGAGTGATAATAATATGTGAGAGCAACAACTCCGGAAACACCAGGGCTGGGGGAAGAGGGGGAACAAGGGGAAGAGGTGCTCCAGGTGTTGGAGCAGAGGTTCCCCTGCAGCTCAGGGGGATCCATGGGGAAAGAGCAGAGACCCACCCACAGTTCATGGGAGATCCCAGTCCAGAGGAGGCTCTGAGCCCCTGGACAGCCTCTGTGGAGCAGGTTTGCTGCCAGAACTTGTGACCCCATGGGGGACCCATGCTGCAGCAGTTCATGAAAGGTGTGGAAAGGACTCAGGATGGAGAAGGTCATGAAGGATGTCTCCCCAGGGGAAGAGTGTGAGGGGTTCTCCCGCTGAGCCAAAACAACATGTGATGAACTGACCACAATCCCCATTCCCCATCCTCCTGCACCCCTGAGAAACTAGAAGTAAAGTTGAACCCAGAAAGAAAGGAAGGGTGGCGATGAACATGTTTGAAGATTTAGTTTTTTTCTTATTATCCTACTCTGTTTTGATTTGTAATAAATTAAATTTTTTCCTAAGTCACATCTGTTTTGCCCGTGATGGTCACTGATGAGTGATCTCTCTCTGTCCTTATCTCAACCTACAAGCCTTCCATCTTAATTTCTTCCTGCTCTGTCCAGCCAGGGAGGGAAGTGACAGTCTGGCTTTGATGTGCCCCTGAATCCAGCCAAGGTCAACACACCACAAATGTGCTGAATAAATATTACAGATCAGGCTGAGGGAAAAAAAATTGTCAAGAAATATTTTCCTATTGGAAAAATGTTGGTTTTGTCACAAAAGATAGTAATAATGCAAGTAAGTGTTCATTGTGATGAAATTTTAAGAAGAGGAAATAAACAGTAGAACTGAAACCTACTGAAACACATCAGCAATGGCAAAATAATTTCTTAAAAAAACAGTAACAGAAAAAAAATATTCTGTACCTCTCAAAAAAGAAGAAAAACCTTGTCCAGGGAAATGCCAGGGAAAGTCTGCCGTAGGAAGATCCTAAATTTGCCATTGATTTTGATTCAAAATCTAACCTTTTTCTCTGATGAATGACTTAATATTGCTTTTGTGGGATCTAGTCTATGAAGGATGTGGTCAGGGCATTGCTCAGGGTCCCATTCAGCCATGTCCTTGCACCTGTGACTTTCTCTCTCTGCATCTCTAAATCCACAGAGAAACTTGGACCTGCAGGAGGGATTGACCAAATGGGTTTCCTTCTTGGAATGCACACCATGATTTGTAATCTCACCAAAGGTCTTCCAAGATGCTTTATCATGTATAGACACAGAATCATAGACTGATTTAAGATGACTTCTAAAAGTCACCCAGAACATCTTGCTTAAAGAAAAGCCACCTGCAAAATTAGCTTAGATTGCTCAGGGACATTTCCAGGTGACCTTCAAGTAACTGCATGGATGGAGATCACACAGCCTTTCTGAACATCAATTCAAATTCTGATTGAAATTATACAAAGGAGTATATAAACTTCTGTACTCAGTTTTAAACTTCAGAATTAAATAATTTTGTGTTTTACATAACCTTTAAAACTTAATCTTTTTTTCCTCCTGTTTTGCCTTTATGTACCAGAAGATGAACATTTCTCTATCCAATTGCATCTGAGATCTGCAATTTCAAGAAAAGAGCAAAAAATTTGGAAATTAATCACATTTTCACCATTTCACCTTTTCTTTGACTTTGTCCTCTCCTTTCTCTCAATCCAGGGTGTGGAATTTATCACTAAAAGAATTAATTCTCTCACCAGAAATATCTCCAGGTGAAATGTACAGATAAAAGAAATGAAAAAAAGCCCACATCACAAGTTCCTTCAGGTTAGAGAGTTATTACAAAGACAGGCTAGTATTTCCACTTAAATTTTGATCTTTGGCTGAATGACAAAACAAGTAGAACTTCTTAGAAAATGGTTGAATCCTTCTTGTTAAGGACAGCTTTGGCATCCTATTGCAGGTTCTTAACAACTTCAGTAAATATTTAAAATGTATTGTTTAAAAATTAATACAGCAGGCATCCCTGGTGAACTGAAATAATTCAGCCTCCAGGCACCCCCAGCATAATGCAGCTAATTAGAATAATATCAGAGAAATGCAGACCAAAGAATAAACTTCTAATACTGGCTCCATAGGAAATTATAATCCATTGGTTTCTTTGAGGTGCTTTGATCTTTCCTCAGGTGCTGGAAGTACCCAAGCACCAAGGTAAGCTCTGAAAACAACAGGCCTGAAATTTTACACTGCAATCATCTTCCGTGTATTTTTTTCCTTTTCTCACATGCAACTAGTGATAGGACAAAGGGAGATGATCTCACATTGCACCAGGTTGGATATTAGGAAAAACTTCAGTGAAATGGTATTAAAAATTGCAAAGGGATCCCCAGGGAAGTGGTGGAGTCATCATCTTGAGAAATGCTCAAGGAATGAGTAGACCTGGCACTTTGCAATGTGGTTTAGTGGGTGTGGTGGTACTTGGTTGAAGTCTGGACTTGATGATCTTGGAGATCTTTTCCACTTTGATGATTTTATGAGTATTATCTGCTCTCTGTTGGAAAATTCAGTTTCTCTTTTCATTAACATGGGGATTTGTCACATTTCACTTCCTTTTATAAAAGATAAAACCTTTCCAGATGTGGAGGCTGCTAGAGTTGTGGGTGCTACCCATATTGGAGGCACAGATGCCACTTATTGTCACTGAGAGGTGACTTGGGACAGATTTGCCTCCCAGTCACCACCTGCATGTGCAGACACTGTAAGAAGGGCAGGTTGTGCCTGTGCAGGTGGCACAATACACCTGGTGATCCCAAATACCTGGTCATTGGAGTGAGCTGCAATGAGTGGGGTACACAACCTCACTGAAGCTGGATCTCTTTGTTCATGGTAACATTTCCTCCATAATTCTTAAGTAAGCATCAGGATATTTTTCTATCTCTTCTTCAAGACGCCCTCAGCTTGAAAATACATATTTTCCATTGCTGGCTGGGAACATGCTGGCCCTGATGCCACACAGAGGGGAGGAGAACTCTGTCTTGCTCTAATGCCCTGTGCCTCTGAGCAATTAATTCATCAAAGAGCAGAGAAAACTCAGACTGGTGGCAGTGTCAGCCCACATTCTGTTTATTCTTTTGGTCATAAAAGTCTCACTGTTCTGGAGGCATATTATCTATTCTGAGACTGGATTCCCCTAACCCAATAATTTTTTTATTGCAGAACTCTGCTGTCTAAAATGACCTTATCAAGGATTATCAAGCCTAATCAAGGACTGGCTTGGAGTAAATAAAGCAATAAATACATAATGTGAACAGTCTCAGTGAGGTGAACCATGATTTCTTCTGGCTGCCCTATGGCATTGCATGGAGGTGTGGATCTCTGCCCTCCCTATGGCTTGGAAAGAGTGAGGAGAGACTCAGCCAGCAGAAAGGACCCTCTGCTTCCCCCAGACTGTTTAATCAGGATTTCTGCTTCATCTCAGCAGATTTTGTATGTAAGATGGGTTGCAGTTCTCTGAAAAGCTGATGTCTCTCCTGCCACCTGAAATTCCAGTCTCATCTGGGCGTTTTTCTCCGGTGGCAGCACTCCCTGTGCAGGGTCTGTTGGACGTGAGTCGGGAGACAGCGGAGCGTTTGTTACAGCAAATGAGGCAATAAACGTCAGAGGCTATGACGGGCAGAAAAGTCAAGGCATTTATCAAATTGCCATGGGAAATAGCTTTGCCAAGTGTTAAGTAATAAACTTTCAATTATAATCTTTATGTTCCTACTGCAGAATGCTTCGGAGATCAGATTTGCTTCTGGTGGTTCAAATGAGATCAGAGGTGAAGCTGTTTTTCTCTGTGAGCAGAGAGGTGATGCGTGTCCATGTGTGTGCTTATGTACAGCTCTCTGGTACTCTAATTTTTTCTTTATTTCCCTTTATTTTGGCACTTTTTCGTTTTTCTGTGCCTGGAGACTTTCCCCAACTCTGGATTAACTGACCTACATGCTGATAGTGAGGATTTTAGGATAATCCCCTCAATAACTCTTTGAAAGGTACTTACCTTTAGATTCTAAAAGATTATCATACTTTGTTATTGTTGTTGTTATCAGTGTAGTATCATCCTCTGCCTGGTATGTACTTCCAAGCTGTATATTGGCTTCTCTGTCATATCTTCCTTACAGAATAAGAGAAGATTTTCTCTTCTGCTGACACCTGATTTGACATGCTTTCTTGTCAAAACACAAGCTGTGTTTAATGTTCAACCTGTCCTTGATTTAAGTAAAAGTCAAGTCAAGCTCAGATGAACTTTTCTGTAGAAAATTGAGAAGTGGCTGAGGTCACTTGGTTTCTTCAGCCTGAGGAGACTGAGGGAACAGCACATCACAGGCTACAGCTTGTTCATGAGGGGAAGAGGAGGGGCAGTCACTGATCTCTTCTCTCTGGTGACAGTGACAAGAGTCAAGGGAATGGCCTGAAGTTGTGTCCAGGAGGTTTAGGTTGGATACAAGGAAAAGGTTCTTCCCCCAGAGGATGATTGGGCACTGAACAGGCTCCCCAGGGCAGGAGTCACAGCACCAGCCTGACAGAGCTCAAGAAGTGTTTGGACAATGCTCTCAGGCACAGGGTGGAATTCTTAGGGTTATTCTGTGTAAGGCTGTAAGCCTGGGATTTGGACACAATGATCCTTGTGGTCCCTTCCAACTCAGGATATTCTAGAATTCTGTGGTTCTATGAGACCAGGCATGAACATACATAAATTTGCTCAGAAGAGGCCACACATGGTCAGTTGCTACTGACAGATTCCAGAGTCCTTTTAGCCAACCTCCAAAATTATCTGAAGCATGGAAACTAATCTTTCTCCACTTCAGAGTTTATACTCTTCCCATCTTATTTTTATACAGTGATGTTGTAATTTTTAAGACCTGCTATATCTGGAATCAGCTGCACCACCTGGCTGCTTAGCCAGCAGTTCACAAACTAGCCTTGTAAAATCAGACTCTTTGAAAACATACTTGTTAAAAAGCAGGCTTCCTCACAAGCTTTCTAGTGTACTGAATTCCCACTGCAATCCAATGTGTTCTTTTATACCTCTGAAATGGCTGGTGATTTCAGAGGGAGTCTGTGATATGCTGGTTCTGTAGAATTACAGCCCTAACAGCTGTAACATCACTAAAAGGATTATTCCAGAGAAAGGCTGTGTCGTAAATGAGGTGTACAAAGACTGGAACTTGCAGCTGCAGCTTCCTAACTGTGCCTGCTGCCAAAAATGATACTCCCCAGGAAAGTCCTACTCTCTCCTCATTTATAGTTTTTCTTTCAAAATAGCCAAATTTTAGAAAGTTTAGGAATAAAGGGTATGAGTAAGAATTTTTGTTGGCTTCCAAAGTGGTGGAGTTTCAGATGATGAAGTCATTGACAGATGAATGGCTGTAATGAGATGTCTGAGGGGTAAAGACAGTCATGCTCAAGTTTCCTCTGTCCCTCTATGGGAAGATTTTCCCCACCAGCCAAGGAGAGTAAGGCTGGGAGGTATCTGTGTTCACTTCAGAGTTCTCATTATTAGACAAGATAGTGATATTTTTGCTAAAGAGGTGTATTGGAAACTCCCAGCACACATATATCCTGCAGTTTGTGCTCCAGCAGGCAAACTTCTTTTTGAGGGATGAGAGTGACAGACAAGGACTGCTAAACTGTTAGAGCCAAAAGAATGAATTTAGATTTAGGAGCTGCCAGGCAAAGCATAGGGTGGGGACATATAGTAGTAGATGAGTGTTGACTGTGTTTAAGCCACATATATCTCCACACTGATCCTTTGATCCTGGCTCCCTTTATAGCCTTTGCAACCAGCATTTTGGGTGAAATCACCCCCAGACACTGTATTTGGGGAGTAATTTTCTCTTTATCATGTGCTCCAAGCATGTCCAGAAGATGCTTTCTAGACTAGGACAATCAAGGGACGTGGTCAGAAGGTTCATGTTTTGAAGATGCCCTCTTCCATTCCACTAAAAAATGGCAACATAGGTGCTCAGCCCAGCCAAAATTATGTCAGTGGGACCTCATCCTGAATTGCAAGTACAAAGAGAGCTCTGTTGGTAGAACCTCAGGTAAGGCTCTGGATGCAGAAGAAGAAAGCAAGCAAGTAGACTCATTCCTGAGCTTAATTTTAGCATAGTACAGCTATATAGTATATATATATAGTACAGCTATAAATACCCATGCAGTTCTGGGCTTCTGAATTTTAAATGTTTGAGAAATTTGGGCATTTTGTTATGCCAAAAAAAGAAACTGATCCATAAACAAAATGTAGTTTTTATGCAGAAATTTCTATTCGTGTCAATCTGAATGGAAGAGAAGTTGAATCATAACGATTTTTCTTCACAAGAGAATCTTTGCATCTGATTTAAAAGTGTTTTGTCACTTTTCCAAAGGGTCAATTACATATTGTTACTCTGTCTCTATAGGCCTTATTACACGTGGTCTCCAACTGCAGTGTGGTGCTCTCAAGACAGAAATTATTTTATTTCAGATAAATTGAAATTAAAAAGAAGAAAATTCATGTTTTGCAAATTCTTATCCAATACAAGTTCCTGCTCATTTTTAAATGTATATATCTAATAGTGGATACATAACATACTTTGAAAAATACTAGTTCTTTCTAAAATTGTGTGGTTTTATATTTTTCTTAATGCTGCTGTAAGAATTTTACTAAGGAAAGTGTATTGTTTCAGAGCACAATTTCAAATTGGCATCGAGCTGAAAGGATCAATAATAAATTCCAGCTAAAACTGTGAATCTTCTGATGCTTTTCTAAATGAAATCTGCATGTGTCAGGGGTATTTTTATCCCTCTGACACAGAAATCATGTTTTTCAGAAACCTTGGCTGCAGCAATAATGGCTTATTATACAAGAACAGAAAAGGACAAGATATTTTAAACCTATAGTGGGAAACATCCTCCAGTGGTATAAGTAGGTACAAACCCCCTTGATCTCAGTCAAACTGCACCAGTATTGACTGCCTGAACACCTGACTGATGAGAAATATTCCAGATGCCATGTTGTTCAGGTTCCATGCTGTTTGATAATTAATGTTCTTTGTACAGTATCAGCCCACAAACCCATTCAGCTTGACAGGTTCGTGAGAACGCTCTTTGTAATTTTTCAGAGTCATTTGTGTCTCCTGATCTTAATAGTGACATGTAGTCATATGGAAAAAAAATTGAAAATAGCCATTTTGCTGCTTTGGATGAGAGGGGAAACCTTTTCTGGAGAAAGTTTTATTGATGGCCAAATTTATAATGTTTCATAAGTGAGGTGCAGAATTGAAGTTATTTTTTAATTTTACAGAAACAGATTTTTTTTTTTTCTGGCTTAACATGGCATGAAATAAGATTATGTGCAATGAGTAGGTTTCAGCAGAATCATATCATATGTCTTAGTATATCCTTACTTTGACCATGCAAATAGAAACAAGCTTTCTATCCTGAAAAAGAAACAAACAAAAAATTGAAATTAGCACATAATGTATGGTAAGCAGTTCTATCTAAGGGAGAGACAACTGGAAAGAGGGGCAAATGTGAAAGTCTACATTGTGCCAAGGGTGTACAATGTTAAATGTTTATCCTGCAAAGGATATTTCTACACTCCTGAACTTGCTTTTAAATTTCAGAGGTATCATATCAAAGTCCACTTGATGTTTCAGATGTTCAACAGCAAATTTCTGTGAGAATCTAGATCATGAAAATAACAACAGTATTCTGGTCTCTCCAGTGTACACTGTGCTGATAAAATCTTAGCAGTGACCTCAGATGCAACTTTGAATAAGAAGACAGATACAGTGGTTTCTATTTTCTCATTTTTCTGATATCCCCAAATAGCTGCTTAACATTCACAAAGCTGTTCTGTTGACACCAGTATAACCAGAATTTTACCCAACATCCTTGCTTTTATTGCAGTCAGTATATTCCAGGAATCACTGGGCTATTACTCAGTGTGTGATGTTGTCTTTGCTGCCAAAATTTTATCTCAGAAGACACACAGATGGCCCATTTCTGCATATAAATATGAAGTGAAGAGTGCTGGAGCAGCCTAGGGCGTGTTCATCCTGCGGGAGCTGAGTCCTGCAAACAGGACCTGCCCCAGTCCACACTGACTCTGCTTTGCAGAGATTCTAGACCAGGTGAAATGTCAATCCTGGCCCAAATTTGATTTTCTTGCCCGGCAGGATGTGAGGTGCTCAGCTGTTCTAAACCATGAAACACTCAGGAATTGCTCTGCCATCATCTGTCTCTGCTGTCAGGGTGGAAACACGACTGCATTTTCCTCATGACACAAGTGTAAATACTTGGGTCTCCTGTCTTCATCTGCTTCATAGTGATGTTTATTCAAATGCAGAAGAACAGAACGTTTCACAACTTGCTATTTATGGCCCAATGAAATCGTGTGCCTGCCACAGTCGTGTGTACTGTCTGTTTTCCTCATATTCAGCACTGTGTGAGAATTACATTTCATGGATGTCTGGCTGCTAATAGGAGGATGAAATCAGAAATCCAGGATGAATGTTTCCTCAATACATCAAGTTCATGATTGTGATTAAAACTCCAAAGATGTGTTGAGACTTTCCCCTTGATATCACACTATTTTTCTCAGATTTTAATTTTTTTGCTTTTATAAAAAAGGGATCTTGTGTGAGGCACTGAAAACTGATGTTGAAGATGATAACATGAGTAGGAGAAAATAACCCTCTATATTTTCTTGCCCAGAATGACAGGCCATCACTCCTGGGGAAGATGTGACTTGCTGCTTTGCTACTTTGTTCCAACAATAATTCACATTTCTTTAACCCAGAGGAGCACCAAAGTGCTCTCCAGTATACATATATCTGATTACTTTCTACCAATTGAAGAAAGCAGATATTTTATAGCATCAAAACTAAAATTGGTCTGAAAAAGACTATGCAGCATTGGAAAATTATAAGCAAAAAAGTGCAATTGGGACTTAGGTGAAGGGAACTTCTACCTGTGAGTGGACAGGACTTAGTTCCATAGCATAATTCCTGTTGCATCTGGGATCTTTGCTGTCATTTAATCTTGCAATTCTTTCCCATTCAGCCCTTAGAAATTAGGAAAAAATTTCATTTAAACGTCCAAGTGTTGTAGTGATGTTCATACACTAAATCCCTACATATAAGTCTTGGATCAATTTTTAATTTTTTTTTTTTTTTTTCTGTTTGACATATAACATCTGTAGGACAAAGTTGTGTTTAGATTTATTCTAGCAATAGTCCTTTTTCTGATTAGTATATAATTTGAAATTCCAAGTCCTTTAAGGGGATTGTCTTGAGTTGTGTTTTGGAGAGCAATTAAATTTAGGAATTTAAAATTTAGAGTTCCAAATGAATTGTAAGTGGCCGAAGATATATGTGGATGTCTGGTGGTACTTCTGAGAGGCAGGTATCTACATCTTGATCAATCTCCATATTCCAGAAGAGGGATTGGGATTTCTCATCTCTCCTTAAGAAGCTACATCAGAGATAAGCACTGAGATTCTCCTGCTAATCTGTGGAAACAAGTGGGGTGACTCACTTCAGTGTGAAATGGATGTAGAGAAATGGGTCAGGGGAATCTGCTACTTTTATTTTTTTTCTTTGTGTAGACAAGTATCCTGCATATATGTACCTAAAATAGGTGAGATGGGTTTCAGTTTGAGAATGGGATGAATTCCCACATCGAGGCACCTCCATTGTGTTGTTAAGGCACTCTGTGTAGTCATCCAAGTGTTCCATTACTTCTAAAAGAGATGCAGTCAGTAGAGGCTGAATTTGTTCTTTTGGGTGGCTGTTTCAGGCTAACTTAACCACTTTCTTGGTTTTATTTGTTTGCAGACTTTAGAGAAAACATTCAGCTCCCTAATCATAAATGTGTGTTGTCATTTGAGAGGCTTTAAGATGCTTCATATGATATTTAGCTGCTGCTTCCAAAGAAAGCAGGGCTCTCCCACATTGTGGGTAAACTGACAATTGTTTGTGAATTATGCAAGATATAAAACCCCACAATTTTGGGAGAATAATTATCTTTTTTATATCTTAGGGGTTATAAAATGACACTAGATCTCTATGTTTAGGTGTTGGAATTTCTCCCTAGCTGTTTAATTGCTGTTGAAAATAGAACTTTTAATAATTTCATGTCTGGTGTTATGAGTGAAAATAGTCATACTTTGATGCTTTGGCATTTGAGTCTGCAAGATGTCCTAAATTACCCTTTTCCCGCAGATATAAGTATTCTCAGGGGACAAAACGAGAGGTAAAATGCCTCTGCTTTTAAAAAGGCAATAAAAAGACTGGAGGCCCTCTGTTCCTCGTGTTTTGTTGATTTTCAGATCAAATCTGAAATGTTTGCTTGCACAGCAAGCTAGTGTCTGAAATTCAAAGTGAGATGCAAACCTGAAGGTGGTTTCAGCTCATTTCAGCTCTGCAAGCCCATCATCACTTCTACTGTGAGTTCTGGAAATAAAATTATGCCTCTGACAAAAGTCATATGGAATTTTTAAAATTGGCTAGACCCTCTATAGCAGAGGTAAAATGAGGCCATAAGAAATCTGAGATATTTTCTGGGGTTTATGAAGCTGCACACAGCACTGAGTGCTCTGGAAGTGTTCCTGATGTTCTCTGTATTGATTGTATTTCTAATACAAAAACCAAAACCAATCAGGGTTAAGAATTTGATTGTGGGACACCAAGAATGATTAATCTGCTGCCAAGAATTAGGTTATGAAAATCTCACTGGAACAGAGCAGATTTGTACTATTATTTGTATTAAATAAACATTTTCTGGACAGGGTTTTTCACATGGCAGGGAGTTTTATTTAGATGTTGATGTACCCATTTTTGTAACAGCTTTCTGGTTAACTACATTCACTTGACTTCACACCTCACTGTCGTGTTTGGAGATTGAGGAAAAGTCCTCTGCTTGTTTTAATATAGATGATTGATCTGAGCCTGACATTTGTTAGTTAATTAGTGCCTCTCATAAGCTGAATCTTCGTTCTTAGGAGATCATGGATGTTCCCTGTGAGATATGTAAATACAAGGAACTCAAAAAATTAGTAATGCCAGGATTTGGAGGCTAGTCCTCTATAGATAATTCAGTTAATTAAGAAATGCTGTCAATAATTTTCAAAACAACATTTTATTTTAAGCTGGAAAGAAGCAAATAATCCCATGTGCCAGATTCTGTAGAAATCTGAATAGTATTATTTGGCATAAAACTAAAAATTTGGGCTGCATCTCGGCCTTGTTTGCAAAAGATTCCTTCCATGAGCAAGTGTTTCATTCAAAATGCTGTCCCAGATTCAGCTTTAGTGATGAAATTTCCTCTGCTCATAGACAACCTCCCTGTTTCTGGTGTTTTGTTCTTAGAGAATTCCTGGCCAGGAGCACCAGGAGCTGTTTTGGTTTGGTTTTTAGCTCAGCAGCTTGGTATGAGATTGTGTAATTAGTGTTGTACAAAATATTGGTGTGATATATATTTTACTCAAGATATTCTTGTTCCTGGATGTGCAGTGTATTAGGAAAAGGGGAGCAAAATTAACAAAATGACACCTTTGCTGGCTGCAAATTTGTCATGGTATTGGGTTCATTACTTCATTTTGCTGAGATTAGACCACACAATATAGAGAGATCTAGCAGAGAACAGTTTAATTTAATTTTTCTTTCCATCTGACTTTTTTCTGAAACTTTATTATAATATCTGGATGACTTCATATAATGTATTTTGAATGCGTATCTAATGTTCTAAAGACATGAGAAAGTGTGCTGAGAAACTTTCTTCATTCTTGAAATGACAAAGCAGGATTTTAGTGTGGGAAAAACAAGTAATTGGGAGAATTACTCCACAACTCTATAATTTGCAATATTTTTGCCTTGGGAAGAATTTTCATGTGATGGTTTCCTAGAATATTTTCTCATGTTATGTTTATTTGAGTATAAATATTTATATGGGAAGTGTTGGGGTTTTTACAAAATTGAAGTATTTGGTGTGTTCGCAGTCTGGTTCTGGCTGCTGATTGAAATTGTGTCTGCATCACCTAAACCAAAAAGAAATTAAATAGAGCTCCAAGAGAACTAATTTTAAGCTGTACAAACCAGTAAAGTGGTCATCACTGCTATATTGTACCAAAACCACACTCAGTACTGCTATGTGGCAGTGACCAAAAGTAAAAACGTAATGTCCTTTAGTTTTTCTAAGTATTTCTGCACTAAGGCATAGTGTCCCTGTGGGCATAGAGCTTTGACAAAGGAGGTTAAAAAACCCCAAACAACAATAAAACAGATTATAAAGTTAGCCCTTCTTTATTTAGTTTGTCAGGAAAAACAGTCTGGCAGCAAAATTGGGAAGGAAGTAGGAGTGGATCTAAGAGGAAGAACTTCACTGCAATGTCATGCAGATGTGGTTCCAGTCCAACCTTGCCCTCACAAAATCTCCAGATTTCTATGCCTGATAGGATTTCTTATATAATACCCACATGAAATTTCTTCTACCAGCTACATCAGAAAACTGCAGTTCATTGTTGGTTTGTGTGCAGCTGCAGTGTGAACATCCAGTTTGTTCACAGCCACTGCCAGGAGAACACAACTTCAAGGGACATGGAGGTGACATGGCAGGATGGTGGCACTGGTGCCTTCTAGAAAGCTCCCTGTCTGTGCTCAAATTTACTTGGCTGGAAATACTTGGGTACACACAAAAAGTATTTCAGGGGAAAAGCTCCAAGCTGGATATCTTGGTTTTGTTAGAATTTCACCTTCCTCTTCAGACACTGGTTTAGAATTCAAGTACCTGTGTTAAAGACAACACCAAACACTTAGATGCTGTGGAGAATCAGGAATTTTCAGCCATTAATGGGCTGCCAGTGCCCCCAGTGCTCTAAAAGGAAATCCATCTCCACGTCCACCTGAACCTCAGCAGCTCACCATGACTTCTGCCAGCCTTTACTCATCTGAGAAGGGACCTCAGCTCCCTGAGATGACTGAGCAGATCCTTTTAGCATGACAGGCACAGCTTGAGGGACAGCTGTTTGCAGCTGGAATGAGTCATGGCCTTCAGGAAAAGGTACAGCCCTTCTGTAAGGCAAACTTTCTTGCTTTACGAAACCTTCTGGAGGAGTTTGCCAAGATGCTGGGCTGAATTTGAGAAAGAAATATGTTTCCTGTTGTTTTGATAGACTCTGCTGGCCTCACTGTATTCAGCAGCTGTACCTCAGGCCCTGTTGTGTTGGCTTCATGTCTAGCAGTGGCACAGTTGGCCCTTTCTATTTTTGTCACAGATCAAGCAGTGCCATGACAAATAAGTCAGCCTTTTCCTCTGTTTGTAAACCACTTAATTTAGCTCTTGCTCTATAGGAAAACCTGATGCAGTTATTTATATCAACATGGCCCCAAGCACTTAAAACTAGTCAAAATTCTGATTATGGCTCTGCATATTTTATTGCCTGTACTTAAATCATGCTGCTCTAAAACAGCACCTGTTCCTCCCTTATTGCATCCCAGTTTAATAGTTACTGCTTATCCAAAGAGCTGTTATGATGGAAAACGGTCTGCAGCTTCTTTACTTACTATCAATGGCCCTTGTAATAAATGTCTGCCTCAAAGTTTGGGTGCAATTTTTAAAATATTCTACAACCGATTACAGTGACAAAGAAATTATTTTTAATTTTTTATTTTTTTTTCTGTGAGCCTGAAAGTAAATCCATATTGTATTAATTTCAGTATTGCAAATATTCCCTCTTCCAAAAATACCAAGACCCTGTTTCTGCTGATGCTGCTCTGACCACCTCTGTCTGTCAAGTTGTCTCACCAACATCCTTACCTTTTTGAAATCATAGTGTTATAGAATGACTTGCATTGGAAGGGACCTTAAAGAGCATCTAGTCCCACCCCTGTGCCATGGGCAGGGACACCTTCTGCTAGACCAGGTTGCTCCAGCCTGTCCTTGAATACTGCCAGGGACATTTCCCCACCCTGTCCCAGCCTTTAAGCATTTCTGGTGATGGGAATTGAAGCACAACTGCTTGTCACATTTCCAGGGCTCTGAATTCTGCTCTTGTCCAGTGTGTGAGGGTGCAACACCTCTTGTGCTGGTCTCTTTCTGTCCTGCACTGCACTCAATTCAATCCTCCTTACAAACATCAATAGTTCCACTGACTCCACATTAAATATTAACATCTGCTGACAGTGTTTCATTTCTAGTACCTTCAGATAATTTTATTGAATATAACAGGCTGCATCAAGAGTCTTTAACGTGTTCAAAACTTCTACAAGAGAACAAGACAACAGAGAACCTGACATGCTAAATATGCACATATTTCCTTGGATCAGCAGAGTCGTCTCTTTTTTACAATATCTTATCTCCCTTATAAGATGTCTTTTGAAGTCTGAAAAGCCAAAAAACTCACCTGTAACATCCAGATACATTTCCAGACCTTGTATGTCCAGAACACTGCAAGAGGCAGAAGTGGTTTTGATCATTGTCTGATCATAACATGATCCATGTGCATTAAGTAAGGAGATAATGGAAACTCCATGGCCAGCCTTATCTTTGACATTTCCTATCTCCTAAGTGCTGAGCACCTTTCTATCCATTGATAGTTGATTCTAGCTGGGTGTCTACACATGCATGACAAAAGGCAAAATGTTTTCAAAGAAAGGAAAAATATTGTATCATCAAGTTTTGAGGATTTGCTGTTTTTCCTTTTTCCTTTTTAAGCACATATAAGAATCATAGAATCATTAAGGTTAGAAAAGATCTCCAAGATCATTAAGTCCGACATAAGGTACAAATGTATATGTAGAGGTACACACATGCTACCTCTCTCACCCTTTCCATGAGTGATTCTCATGTCTCACACACATTCAAAATCCTGTTTATATGTGGAATTTGGCTGTGACTGATATTCATCTAACTAGATGTGGACTTGGCTTATATATCTGCACCTTGAAAAGTTTCTTTCAGCTCCCTTGGAAGCCAGCAATGGTAACACGAATCCTGTTAAAGTTATTTTCTATTTTCTTACTGATTACACTGAGACTCTAAACACCTCATAGATATGAAGATATGTCTAGTTTGTGAGATGAATCTCATGGACAAGTGCCTGTGCTTTAAATTTTTCACAAACAAGGATAATCAATGCAATTAATGTGAAGTATGTGCTCACTTAGAAGGTCCTCAGAACATCTGAAGGAGACTGTAACTTGTCCAAGAAACTCTGCAGTGAATTTGATCAAGCAAAATGCAAAATAAGCATTAAAGGTCTGACAAGGATAGCTGAGTTTACAGCACAGTTAGACAGTGCCATGAAATTTTTCATGACCAGAAATGGAAATGCAGTCAGAGCAGTGCCAAGAAAACGTATAACTCAGTAGACTTTCTCTGTCATAACTGTCACTAGTTTATTAGCTGTGACTGGTTTGTAGCATCAGGCTGATGTTCAAGTCCCTCTGTTTCCTATCTGGATTCTTTGGTGATGTCCCTATTGACACAACAATTTGTGCTCCAAAGCAGAGAGCTCCTTTACTCATGCACCAGGCAGCCCCACATCTCTTGCAAGAGGATGCATCTCATTCATCTCCTTACCACTCCTTTGCAGCCCTACAGAACCTGATACAGGACTTTTTACAAGGAGGATCTTGGTCAAGTTATTGCAGCATTCAGAATTCAGAAGACAGACAGAATTGACCTTTAGCTGATGCTGAAGTTTTGAATGTGGCCAAATATTCTGATAAACTCTCAAATACTTAATATAGACCTATGTCCAAGAAGTTTTGACTTCAGTCAGGTATGGAGCAGAACTTTAAAAACATAATTATATATAAAAAAAAAATTGTGGGGCTCTTTTCTGAGTAAATGAAAATAAAATAAGGTCAGTCCCCTAAAGAGCCCTAATTTCCTATATGAAACCAACAAAAGAGCTCAGACTGAGAAGAACATATCTCCCTTTACTGGGAAGAAGAAACTCAGTCAAATGTGAGAACGATGGATAATTCTGTCTGAGTGTCCTAAATAGGCTTCAAATAACTTGCTGGCTTTTGATGCATTTTGGGTTTCTAAGACTGACAACAGGAATATCAGAAAAAAAGGCTGAGGTGAACAGTGGGAATAAGACACAAAAACTGCTGAAGATTTAAGACAACGATGTTCTGAGTCTGAAATTTTAGCTCTCAGTTGTGCATAAAATATTAAAACATCTTTTTCTTTTTAAGGTCATAAATAAGGAAAATAAGTCAGAGAAGGAACAGGTAGGGAAGGCGTGAAGAAGAGGATTATGTAGCAGTGGGAAGCTAGTCCAGGGGAAAGTTTGTATTATCTCCTTTTGCTTTCTGTTTTGCTCTTCCTCCTCTTCTGTCTGAATTCCCCCTGCTGCTTCATTTTTTGCACAATACCAGCAGCAGGTTATTATTAACTGATGTAAGCAGATAGTGATTTGTGCTGAGCTGAACTCAGCACTGGTGTCCTGACAGGCACGTGCTAACAGAGGACAAATCGAGGCTGCTCTTCATTCTACCCTTTTTTTTTTTTTTTGAATGCTTTGACCTAAATTTGCACAGCTGTGTTCACATTTAATCCTGTGTAATAGCTCAAAGGCTTTATATCTCATAAGAGCAGCCTACTGGCACCTGACATTTATTCTGGCCCTCTTCAGTTCTGCTCTAAAATCCTCTGGAACAACCTGGTATTTTTGGGTTTTTCTCTTAGTAGATTTACTCCTCTATCTAAATACCCTTGAAATGACCAATTTATGGAAGGTATAAATCTACAGTTTCTTCTCAGCCTTCTTGGACCTGGTGACCTGTGCAAAATCTCTAGTGTAGATTGGTCTCACAAACAGAATGTGAAAGGAATTGAAGTAAGTTGTTGACTTGTTTTCCTGAGTGATTTTCTTTGGACCCTTTAGTTGCAGTCTGTTTTCACCCCATGTGGTCCATGTATTTGAAGCTATTGATCTAGAGTGAAAGTTCTCAGCTGTGGGTTTCAAGTGGTTTTAATCTTAATACTAATTTTGTTGCTGGAGGTTGAATGGGCATCTACCTCCACTGAATCAGGTACCACGGGTACTTTTTGAATTCCAGTTGTAATGGTAAAAGACAAACCACACTGAAGTTTGTAAATGCAAAAAAAACCCTACAAAACCATAAAATAACACAGCTCCTTTCTTATTTTCTCCACTCTGAATACTCTTTGGGCTATGAGTAATTTTTTAAAGGGTCATTTAATATTTGTGTCTCTAACTCATTACATTTCAGTGGTAGCTAATCAACGAACCTTGGGAAAAGTGACTCATGGTGTTGCACTCTGTGAACATATGTCTGATGCATCTGACAAAATTTTGAATATTGATTTTACTGAGAATATTAAACAGCAAACTTTTCTTTTTTTGTAATATTGGAAGGTTATTTTCAGGGCTTGCATCCAAACTGAGTTAGCACTTTAGAGTGTAAAAACTGAATTAGTCTTTATAATTTTAAACCAGGCTAAATGCTTATGCACTGGATACAAAGCATATTTCATAGATGTGACTGAGCAAGATTATGTGCCTTTTATTTTTTTTTATTGTATCACAAATTTTTACTTTGGTTTCAATACTGGAGAAAACATGCAAGGGATTACAGCAGACTGGAAACCTAAAAACCTTATCAAAAGAGCTGCAAGGGATTATCTGTGATGCTATCTCATTCTGAAAATTATGCAGGGAAATGTTAGGTGGTTGTAAAGACTGGAGACCTCACAAAGCAATCCCTGACACTTCCATGACTAAGGGTGCATTAGAAGGTTTCTCATGGTGGAAAATAACTTGATTTCCAGGGAAGACTTGAGACTGGATTCTTAATTATAATACACAAGAGAACAAACAGAAAACCACAAACACTCTTTGACCCAAAAGTCTAACAAGACTAACAGGTCTTTGGGCTGAGACTTAAATCATAAAATCACAGAATCATTTAGGTTGGAAAACACTTTGAAGATGATTGAGTCCAGCTGTGTATGTACAGAGTCTCCTGTGCTGGTTTTAGCTGGGAGAGAGTTAATTTTCTTCACAGTGGCTGGTATGGGGCTGTGTTGGATTTCTGCTGGGAACAGTGTTGATAACACAGGGATGTTTTCATTACTGCTGAGCAGGGCTTACACAGAGTAAAGGACTTTTCTGCCTTTTACACCACCCCACCAGCAAGGAGTCTGGGGGAGCCCAAGGAGTTGGGAGGGGACAGAGACAGAACAGCTGACCCCAGCTGATTAGAGGGATATTCCAGATTATATTCCATCCTCCTCAGCAGATAAACTAGGGGGAAAGATGTCCTGGGGCAGCTGCTCAGGGGCTGGCTGAACACTGGTCAATTGGTGTTGGGCAATTGTTTTTCATTTGCGTAATTTTTCATTCTTGGGTTTTATTTCATTCTTTTATTTTTTTTCATTTTATTTTTCAATACTCTTATTACTAATATTATATTTGAATTATTAAACAATTCTTGTCCCAGTAAAAGTTTCCTCACTTTTACCCTTCCAGGTCTCTTCCCCACATCCTGCTGGGGCTAATGAATGTGTTGTGTGTTTCTTGGTTGCCACTGGGGTTAAATTACAACACTTCCTTTTAGCACCTTTGGAGCTCTGAGATTTTGAGATGATAGATTGATAAGAGCATATTAGAAATGATTCCTATGTTAACATTCGTGGATTACAATTTTTGTTAATCTGTTCTTGAGATCAGTTTCTGTGGTCTGTGCCATGCACTTTTTTTTTTCCTCCAGCTCCTTTTAAAGATTGGTGTTGGCTTTGCAGTTTCCTTGCTCTGCAGTGATTAGTGATGTTTTGCCTGGGAGGTTTGTTACTAAAACACTGATCCTGAGTTTAATCTGGTATTTGGACTCTGACCTGAAGGCATGATTGTATTTCTGGTACCCTCTTATGGAGACAATTCATAAGGAGTCCCAGTCTTTGGCAGGAACAGTCTTTATTCAGCTTTCCTCAAGGAAAGACTTGCAAAGTCTCAAAGGAAATGGGAACACATGGAAGGATATTTTTGGGATCTGAGGAAATCAGCTGTGTTGGAGGTGATCTATAGTGATCTGACATCCAGATACTGGGATGAAATCTGTGCACACAGTCCATGTGGTGAAATTTTTCATGAGATGCAGTGACATCATACACCCACAGCCAGGTGACAATGAGCTGGACAGACCAACTATTGATGAACAGGCCAGACAACTCTGAGAATGTGACAACTGAGACTCCTTGGTGTGGAACAGTTTGCTTTCATATGGAGGCCTATCCAATACACCTGGAATTGACTGTTCCAAAGGTGAAAACATAATCCTACCATTTGTCATGGATTAATACAAGATTGGACTGGAACAAGGTGTAAGTTCCCAACACCTGCAGTACAGTGGTGACATCATTTTGTGGGGCAACATAAACAGCAGGAGAGAGTGTTTGAGAAGAGAATAGTAATCTGGATTATTTTGAAAGCTATTTGTGCTATAAAACAAAGTATGGTAAATGGACCTGCACAGGAAATTCAAATTTTAGGACTAAAAGAGCAAGGGTAGATGTTTTCATATCTCAAGGGGTGTGATCAATAAAAAACCAAAAGCACAAGATTTCTTTGGTGTCATGGATTTTTTGGAGAATGTGTGTTCCAGGTTATAGTCTGATCTATACTGGTTATAGTCTCCCTCTCTATTTTCTAAGAAGAAAGACTTTAAAAGGGGTGCTGAGCAGCAGCAAACATTTGAACAAACTAAATGGGTGATAATTTTGGCCAGTCCAGACATGACAAGATGTAAAAACCATGCTTGTTAACCCAGGCAGGGGTAATGGCTCCATCTGGAGCATCTGGCCAAAAGAGCCAGGAGAGACTCTAGGCTGGACTTTAGGGTCTAGAAATGGGATATGGGGGATCTAAAGCCTGTTGCACTCCAACTGAGAAAGAAATACAAGGAACATATGAAGGAATCTGAGCCTCTTCAGAGGTAGCTGTTACTGAAAAGGTGAATTTTGCATCCTGCTTTTCTGGGGTCAGCAGGGTGTTCAAAGGGAGGGTCCCCTCCAGGCATCATGCAATGATGCTACATGCAGTAAGTGTTGCCCTGGTGATGCAATGGGCTCAGACTGCAAATCCTGAGTGCCTGGGAAATGTGGATCTGGTCATGGACTGGCCAGAGGGCACGTGCTCATGTAGCTAGGACTGTGGCACTGATGGGCAGGTGGACCAGACTGATAGAACTGAAATGGTTCTGGAGGATCTGGATTTGGAACCTATGGGTGAGCTATTTATAGCTCAGTGATTCTATGACACATCAGGACATTTAGGAAGAGAGGAAAAATACAAATGGGCTTGTGATCAAGTGGCAGACTTGGCTACTGATGGCACTGACAAGCCTTGCCACTTTTTGTATCTTTAGTGTTGCCCTTAGATTGGCTCCTTTTAAAGTGTAAAGGAAATATCTTACTGCCACTCAAAATCTTAGAAGTACTGGCTTGACTTATTTTAACAAAATGAGGTGTTAACTTCTGAAATCACCTTGAAGGTGGAGACCTCACCTCTCTCATTTTGCTGATGTGCTGGCAGGAAAAGCTGACAGGCTCTGTAAAGTGGAGAACAACTAATGACAGCGTTGTAGTGAAAGGACTTACTGACATTTGTGACTGCTTTGTCTCAGGAAATTAATGTGTGCTCAGGCAAGGCACTGAGATGCAATCACTGTCCTAAGAGCTGGGATCTAGTTCAGCTGCATGAAAGCCAGCAATTAAAAAGGAAAACAACAATGAAAAAGAGATTTGGTCTAATTAGTTTGCTTCTTCTAATCCTTTCATCTCAGAGCATATGTGTGTGCTTACTATCCTCCTTGTATTGTGTTCCTCTTACTTTTCTTACTTAGAAGTACAGGAGGTGAAGGTATTAGTGGAGAGGAGAATAAAGAGAATCTCACTGTGACTTTATTCACTTAATCGAGGAATGCCTATCAAATAAATAAATGGATACAAATGCCTAGCTTGAAATAAGTACCAACTTCTGAAAAAAATCACAATTAAATAAAAGATGCTTTAAAACCAGTAATGACAGTGGTGATATCCTGCAGATAGTATGTTCTTGAGAGGTAGCTGTATTTTCTTAAATGAATGCTTCTAGGTTCATGAGTCATTGGCCTCGGTCACATGGCATTTTGTTCTTTTCTCCTTGGTGTATTTTTCCTTTTTTTCCTTTTTTAAACCAATTTCTGTAACAGTGATGCTTAAGAATGGTGAATCCACTAAAAAAAAAAAAAAAAAAAAAAAAAAAAAAAAAAAAAAAAAAA
>JAOTQP010001286.1:145533555-145589295 GCA_026413545.1 Cichladusa arquata | reverse complement strand
AAAAAAAAAAAAAAAAAAAAAAAAAAAAAAAAAAAAAAAAAAAAAAAGGCAGTTTATGTTTAAAAAATATGGTTTGTTTTTTTCCTTGGATGTAATTGTGCAAATGCAAGAAGGTTCATATTATGTAGTGTCCTGTCCTTCTATCCAATGTGCTTTCTCCCCATCTCCCTTTCCTTAGCTCCCTTTATTTGGGGTGAAATTGCTGTTTGTGGGGAGTTGTCAGATTCATTTTTATCTTCAAGGTCTTTAGCAGTGCTGTGGATGGTACATAATCAACTAATCACTTCCTGGCAGAGGGCTTGGTCAGTTGACTGGATCCCTAAAATGCCATTAAGTACAAATACTGCAAATTAAAAACGTTGCATTTAGCCAGTATTATTTCTTGGTCAGTCTCCAATGCAGAAGGTGTTTCCACTGACAGCAATGGGGATGTAGGGAGTAAAATTCAGCCTTCCCTTAAAAATGCAAGTGAGACGGTCTCCAATCTTTAAACATATAGATTTCCATAGGCTCTATTTATAGAAAGGATTCTGATTTTCAGTTGTGTCCTTGCTCTAAGTGACAATTGGAATTGACTGTCCCTTGGTAGGACACCAACCCAGGTGCAAGGACAAACTGTCAGACTGGTGACCTGACTGGTGCCACTGGTGCGTGCAGGACAGCACAGCACAGTCAGTGACAATGGCAGTGCCATCTGAAACAATCCATGCTTTGGAGGGACCAGGGTGACCACAGCCACTGCTTTTGCAGGAGCAGATGGCCAAAACCCTTCCCATGCTGCTTTATTGGCTTTGCAGTGGTATTTATTAGTGTTGTCTTAAGGTCTTTTTTTGAAAAATGCAAGGAGCTTGATATAGAAACAGACATTTCAGAAATACAAATATACTAAAGTCTTCCCAAATATGACCTCTATATTTTTCTTTAAGCTGCTTATTAGATAACTGATGATAGTTCAATACTGGCAGCATTCCCTATTGTGTTTACAATGCTGATGTTGTGGCAACCTTCAGTATTATTTTTACCAACTATTGCTCTATTTATAACCCAAGGTTGTCCTGCAAAAGGTTTGATCAGAGGTCCTTCACGAGCCCTTGATTTTGGAGGGTTATGATAAGGTTCCTTTAAGCAGGCACCTGGTACAAAAATTAAAAATTAGTGCATCATTTTAATGACTTAATATTTTCTTGATCCAGTGATGCCTGGAGCTGTTTTGTAAAATTTCATAGCTTCCTGCATTGAAGAATTATACCCCTGTGTCTAAGCAGGATTCTTTGAGCCTTGCTAAGTGCCATGAAGGTGCACCAGAGGTGCCTTTTAGCTCTTGTGAGGTGCTCCCTGAAGTACCAGGCTCTAGTGCTGGGGCACAGATCTGGGTGATGTGATCTTCTGGTGTGCTGGTGGGGTGGGTGGAAGTTCAAACTGATGTAGCAGGTGCTTGCACTTGAATTCTGGTGATCAGTGAGGGAAATAAAGCTACAGAAATAGGTTTTTCATTTGCTTGTTTTTTGTTTTTAGAATGACTTCTGTATTTGTTTTGAAGAAGTACAAAGCTTGAAAAATATAGTGCAAATACAGAGAACATCTGTGTGTGTATTTCCATGTCTTAAATTTTTCCTATACCTTAACTAATTTTAACTTCACATCATCATTTCTATCTTTGACAATACTGGTACTGGGCTGAACTGGCTGGCCATCCATTCACACCTCTCCTCTTTAAACTGGTGACTTCAAAAGCCTGGAGTTTCCTTTGATCCTGAGCTTTTGGTCTAGGGAAATACGCCTCAGCCCAACATGCAGATATATTGCCAAAGGCAATTCTTTTAATTAGAGCTCTCCTCGAGACTAAATACCTTGTCAGAGCATTGCTTTGTGGTTTTCATGGTTTCCTACTAGCTTCCCACACAGTCTGCTTTTTGACTCAGGCAAGGCTATCTCACACACAGACACTCATAACCAGGTGGGTATGTCATATTCATGACTTGCAAACTGTGTACAACTACTTAATCTGTGCCAAAAAAGCAAAAGGACAAAGTATTGGTTTCATTCCTGTTGAAATTGGGGCAAAGGAAACAAAAAGCATTGTTTTTCCTGCCCTGTACCCAGCACTGCTTAGGCTGCAGCTCGAGTGCTGTGTCCAGTTCTGGACCCCTCAGTTTAGGAAGGATGCTGAGATGCTGGAGATGCTCTCACAGAAGGGCAACAGGGCTGGTGAGGGGTCTGGAACACAAGTCCTGTGAGGAGCATCTGAGGGAGCTGGGGGTGTTTAGCCTGGAGAAGAGGAGGCTCAGGGGTGTGAGTTTATCTCTCTACAGCCCCCTGACAGGAGGGTGCAGCAGGCTGGGGTCAGTCTCTTCTCCCAGGCAGCAGCAGCAGGACAAGGGGACACAGCCCTGAGCTGCACCAGGGGGGGTTAGGCTGGATATTAGGAATAAAGAGTGACTGGGCATTGGAATGGGCTGCCCAGGGAGGTGGTGAGTGTCCCTGCAGGTGTTTAAGCAAAGACCAGGTGTGGCACTCAGGGCAAGGTGGTGTTAGGTCATGGGTTGGACTCGATGATCTCAAGGGTCTTTTCCAACATAGTTTATTCTGCGATTCTCTGATAAGTAATAGAGTTTGAATGTACCTTCAGCACACCCAAATCATGGCCTGACACAAGCTAATGTAGAGTTCCTTACCTCAGAGGCATATCAGATATGTAGTTTAGCAATTCTCTTTGTCTTTCTCACAGTCATAGACATATATTACATGTATTTTATATCACATTATTGTCATTCCAAGGTTTGAGGATGGTGAATGAAAAATTAATAACCTTTTAACTCTGGAATGAGATATTTTTGAAAAACTGTAGTGCTTGAGATGATAGCCAGAAAAAAACCTTAGTTTAAAATAATCAGTGTAATAAGCCAGTCAGATGGAAAATTACTAATCAGGAGCAAGCCTTGAGAAAGCTAAAGCCTAATGCTTATCTGAGGACTTCATGTATCAAAATCTTCTTCACTCCTGCTTCATTAAAGGACACGGTCAAATCTATGAGAGCCATGAAAATTATTGATTAGCACCTCTGGAGAAATTTTTCGCTTTGCATCTAAGCTACATATTCCTTTAAAGCCCTGTATGTCTCAAAAAGGGGAATTGTTAAGAGCCCTGACATGGATCCTCTTCAGAGACTGCACTTGGCTGCTGTCAAACAACAACTAAAATGCTGCTTATGAATGTGTTAATGAAAAAAATTTAATCTTTATCCTCTCATTGATCCTATAGAAAATTTCCAGGCAGCTTGGCAGATTGCCAGAAGTACACTTGCTGGGGATGGTGGGGGAGAAGGAGGGAAGGGCAGAAAAATAATTGAAAATAATTGAAAGCTGCAAAAGTCCTTGGCTTGCCTCTCCTGTAATTAGGGAAATGTTAAGGAGCTACACTTGTATATTAAATAGAGCTGGTTTGGAAATTTATTTCTTTGAGTGAGGCATGACCTCCTGAGGTCCCTTCCTACCTGAATTATTTTATGATTCAATAAGCACATGAGATGTACTATGTAAATGGCTGTAATGCTTCAAAATCTTGATCTCACTGTTGTGGCCTATTAGGTGCCATGACTGTCATCATTTTCTTTAAAAGAATATCTTCCATTCATTAATATTTAAATTATTCATATTCCCTCAGAAGCTTCCCTTCTGGGACTTTATTTAAGTCATAGGAGGGGTCAAAAGCAAGAGAAATCTGAATTCTGCTCTCGTCTATCTAGGGTTCTTGTCTTTTTGGCCTGTGCTTTTACAGAAATGAGATGTGCTGACCCTGGAAATCTGCCATTTCATAAAATGAGAAGAAAAAAAAAATCAATTTCCCATACAAGAGCTGCAAGAGAGTTAATTAAAATTTGCTTTGAGATTCTTGCTCATAATATGTTATTTACTTTTTGCTTCTTATACTTTTCATAATATTATCATTCTGCCCTCAGGCTTAATTAGACTTCTTACCTCTCTTAATTACTGCTTTGATCTGGCTTTTAGTGAGTTTTCCTGGAGATGGAGCCAAATGATGTCATTGTAAGATATCAGTCTATTTCAAGCTTTGCATGGACCCCAAGATGCCAACTAAAATGAAATCATCCATTCATAGATTTGTTAAGTAAAATACTTCAAATTTTTACAATGTTTTTATATGTGTGTTATTTAGGTGATGACCTGATAAAACCATGTCTGAGGTTCAGGGAACGGTCGAGTTTTCTGTGGAGCTACACAAATTCCATAATGTGGACCTCTTCCAGAGGGGGTGAGTTGATGTTTCCATTCATTTGCAGCTGACAACAGAGGAGCAGCTTACAGAAAAGAGTTAAATTGCAAAACAGGTTCTTTTCTGCCAAGTGCAGTTATATTTCATGCCATCTCCAGGGCAGAGAAGGATGTCATTGGGCTTTCATTGCTGTCAAGGAAGATCAATGTACATTACTTTCACTATAAACTCGGGCTGACTGACTTGTTTTTGCAATACAATGTTGTAATGCTCCAAATTATTTTAAGCCCCTGTTCAGATGTAAGTACAATGGCTGTTTTAAATGCTTCTGGACTGGTTTTGAGTCTCCATGGTAAATAATAGCTGCATTGAATTATAATGCAAACAATTTCATTTCAGGGCCATGGATCTAATGACCATATTCTTTTAATGAAATTAAGCTGAATCTCACCATTTCAGGAGGGAAAAATGAATATTCATATTTGTCTAAAGCTCTGCTTCTGGTGGCCACACTGATTTTTCACATCCCCATAAATTAGAAGAACATGTACAGCACTGGTCTAGTCCAACTTTTGCCTCTATTATTTTTGCACCACTCTGCCTAGTAGTTTTTTAACAACCTAATGGCTATGAAGAAGCCTGGCCAGGTATGAGCTTTTGCTCAGCTTGCATATTGCACCCCACAGGTGTTCTTCAGTGAAGAAAAATTAGACAAAGAAACACTTTTGGGGGAGACCAGGACTCTCAGCCCAAAATAATGTACTTCATTGAAAACAGTGGGTCTAGAGGAATGTTATTTTCTTTCACCTACCAAAACTGATGTTTACAGAACACTACATGTTCTTTTTCAAGCCTTAGCTTGGCACAGAGGTGGTTCACAGCTGATTTGTCTATCTCAAGCATCATTTCCCTCACGAAAACCAGGGAATTGTTTCAGGTACTGGGATGGATTAGGTAGAGCTGTTTCCATCAGTACAGAGGCATTTTGTTATTTGATTTACTTTGATGAACTGTGTGGGAAAAATGCTGGGAACTTGAATGAAGGAAACACAGGTTTATTTGGTTTAACATCTGGCATCTGTCATTCTGTTGCTCTCTGCAAGAGGCTATCCACCAACTTTATGTTAGAGAATATTCTGACTATGTCAAATGCTGGCATCAAACTGAAAAAGAAACCTCTATGCTTGAGCTGTTTGGTTTACCCAAGCTATTAAAAAAAAATCTCATGTGCATTCTGATTCTTATGATAACAGAAGACAGCCCTAACTATAGATTCTTTTTTTATTTCCTTGGTTTGTGGTGATCATTGTAATGTCTTTGATCTTCTTCACAACTGAAAATCACTCCCATCTTGGGCTATGTGATTTTTTGGACTTAGTCAATAGAATATTCAGAGTTTAGCCAGGAATCTTTCCATGTTCCAGTGTGAATGACCTGCCTGTTTTTTCTTGTATTGGTCTGATTTTGCATTCAGTCATTTCTGTGAAATGCTTTCCTTGGCTTTGACAGTCATATCAAATCTCTGGTGTGGGGGTAAGCCTAGCACTAACACAGATAATATATTCAGCTGTCACACTAATGAGTTCCTAATTACCTTTGCTTTTTTCCCCACTGGTACCTACCTTGCTTTACTGATTAATATTCCAAACACATGATACTATAGGTTATACTGCATTAATTTGTTTTCAGTAATTTTTCTTTCTATGTATCTATGTATGCACAATATTACATTTGATTTCCTTCCATCATTTTAACCTTTACATTTCCAGCAAAACCCTTGTGTCTCATATTTGCTGGTCACCATCCTCTGGCTGACTCCATCTTCTCAGCAGGCCCTTCCACTGTAGCATGAATGTGTGAAAAGGAAAGGAGTAGATGAGCTTGCCCAATTTCATTTTAACTTGGGCACACTTTTGATTTTGACATTTTGTACTGCCATTGTTGATATGGACTACAGGTATCTGCGATATCTTGTGCTCTCCACAGATGAGAGTGTGGTAAAATTAAGAATGATGTGTATTTTCTATTTAACTAACATTTTTCTTCTCTGAGTGACTTGTAAATTGAATCAATATCATTCTGTCCTGATGAAGGTCAGAAAGGTGATTTATGAAGTGTTGTCTATCAGAAAAGCAGAAATTCATCTTAATTTCTGTAGGAACCCAACACACTGTGTTTTTTTAACCTCAGAAGCATGAAAAAAATGAAGAGCAATAATAGTAATTTATATAATCTACTTTTCCTTCTAATATTTTGGTACAAAAACAAAATAAAAAATCATAATAAAAACCGTGAATATGCCCACAAATACAGAATAGTCCTGCTCCTATATGCCTAACTGACAGGGCTGAAATTTCTGATTTGGAACTTGGCAGCTGCAGAAATAAGGGCAATATTTCCCAAAACATTTAGTCTTGGCTAGCTGTCCTTCTGAAGGCATTGCCCTTTGGGAGAGTGTGACTGTGCCAACCACCAGTCTCTTCAAGAGGAGCACTCCATTCAAATAAAAGAATGAATAAATCAACATGATTTAGGAAGAATCAGCCCTTCTGGAGCCATTAGGGGATAGTTAATCAAGCTTGATTAAGGACATGAGCTGCTGTCCATAAGTCACAGAGTCAAAGTGCTCTAAAATGTTAGGCTGCCAGTAATGGCCCTGTTCTATTTTTGATTTTACTGGATGCTATTTTGAAATCTGTATGCATGCACAGTTGCCACCTCTACCTCCCCATGAGAAATGAAAGCTCCTTAAATTATTTGAACTACAACTTCTGCTATTGGAATAATGTTTCTTTAGCTGTATGAATAGTTACTATATAAAAATTAGATTTTTTTTTTTTTTTTTTGGTGAATATTTGTCATAGTTTTATGTTTTTGGCAAATATATATCAGGAACAGTCAGTAAATTATGTGTTGTAGGTAGTTTGGTCAGTTACTGTTAAATATATCTTCTTCTGGTGCACAAATATAATCCTGTCAGTATTTATAGACATCAAAGGTTAAATGCTGCACCCTGTAGGCACTGCTACAGGGGAAGAAAATCTTTGTCTTGGTCAAACCAAAGGGTTTGCAATGCTGCTTGATTCCAGAGTTTTAAAGGTTGAGTAATAAGTAATGCAGTTTCTGGAAGGAAAAACATTTTTGAATTTTCCATCTTTAATTCTTTCCATCATGTGCTGCTTAATAACTGGTGACATTTTCTCTAGTGAAATTAGCTAACTGATTCTGATTTTCCTTAATAGAGTAGGAAATAAAATTATCCCTGACTGCCAGAGATCAATTAATTGATTCGTCTGGTTCTGTCAGAAGCAATCCTTCTGCACCTTTTTTCTTGAAGCTTTTCAAAATCTATTTGACTAAGGAAAAAAATGAACCCCACAAGTGCTGCATTCACAGGGTGAGTAATATTTGGAGTTTGTGAGGAAATTGAGGGCACAAAGAAGGTGAAGTAGTGACTGACTAGTGGTAGGATTCTGACAATGATGTCTCATAAAACCTGGACCAAGGTAAGTCACTGGTTACTGATCACAGGGCTGAATCAACTGCTTATCTTCTCAATCCTCAAATTCCAGGCTGCAATTTGTGTCTGACACACTGGTGGTTTTTGAGTGTGAGGGGTGGTGGTGATTAAAAATGAGTGGGAAAATTAAGTCCAGTTTCTTCTGAAAGGAGAAAAGATCCGTGGTTTCAGAGCTTGCAAAACCCTGCAAGGATCAGACCAGGGATCAATAGCACTCAGAGCTGCTGGAAAGAAGATCTTCTGACTCAACAGGCTAAGCTTTTGTGTGGCAAAACATCCCTGTTATCTACCAGATGGACAACTGGGCTTCAGTGTACTTAGCCATGGAGTCATTCTTTTAGAGACAAAATGCAGCAGCTCCTTTTCCCAACAAACTGGGGTTCAGCAATCCATCAGGACCTCTCTTGTCAGATGGTACCTGAAAAACAGACATTGTGTTCAGAGGTTCAGACTTTAATTCTCAGAGTCTTTGAGGGACAGTGTCAGAATATATATATAAAATACAGTTTGAAAGTGTAAGACAGATGTAAATCTTGTTACTTTGTTAATAAAAATATGCATTTCTTCAGACTTCTCACCTGTGATGAAATACAAATCACTTCTGGAGTGTAAATCTGTCATTTTAAAAATACCTAGTGCATTTATGATGCATGAATTCTCTTTATTATAAATGAAGAAAAAAAAAACGGGGAAAATAAAAGGAAGAGGGCTTGTAAGCATTGTAAAGGGATGGAAGTGATGCCTTTTTGGAATAATAAGTGCTGTCCCTTGGAACTGATGCATTGACAGGACTGAATTTTTTTTTTTTCTTGCCGTGATGACATTCTTCACTTTAAGGTAGCATCCAATATTCTAAAAAAAAAAAAAAAAAAAAAAAAAGGCATAAAGCCCCTCAGGAGTCAGTCATGGTCATGCAGTGATAGCTGAGAACCCACTGAAGTGACAAGATGGAGCTTAGTTTAGCACAAATCTAAAGCCAGGAAAGTAGCTGCAGTGCAGGTGTGCACGAAGCTAAAGATCAGAGTCCTGAAGTGCAGCAAATGGCAACTTCATGAAAATCCTGAATGATGGGTTATTGTCATGACAGCTGGTGAAGACAGTTTTCTCATTTGGTTAATGAGTATAGCCATCTTTAATTTCTAGGCACTCTGTGTCTGCTGAAGAGAGTTGGGAAGTCCTGTGCCAGTGCTAGGGGGGAAACATTGAAAATAAATGGAGGTGAGGCTGTTCTGCAGGTGAAGAGCAGCACCTCAGCAAACTCCATTGACAGATAATTGATTAGTCAGTGGAAAGTAGGGTGCTCTTGTATCTGGAAATTATCTTTCTCCTTCAAATAAGCAATACTCTGGCTTACCTGACCCTAAATACATTAGGTTCTGTGTCACTTGGTCACCTATAGACAGATGAACTAAAGGCCAGCCTCAGCTCTCCTGAGAGGTTGTCTAACCAAGGCAATACCACAGAATTAGTACAAATTCAGAAATAAGAGGCCTGGATAGATACTACTCAAAGCCTTGAGATAATGCTTATGCTTGAGATAATGCTTTGAGATAATGCTTATGCTTGAGATAATGCTAGTTTGTGATTGTTTTCTACACACTGTTCCCAGCAATCATTAATACAGAGTAAAAACCAGGCATGTGCAGTGTCAGAGGGAAAATTCTGGACAGCACAGTAATTTGAAGCAAACACATATTGGAGAGCCCAGGAGTGTTATAGCAAATTGAGAGCTTCTGAGAACTCCAAATGTCATTCTGCCACTCCTCAACCCATATGGTCCAGCTTCAGCACTTGTTCTGCTCCCACTTGGCACCCATGTAACACAACATGAGTTGTCTGAGTCATATGTTGAGAAAGAATGTGCTCAGTTTACTTCAGCCACCCTTCACACATGGGGTAGCAACTGTTTCTCTCTTGGTCATGAGCACTAGAGTGATAACTAGTCATTAAAGCAAATTACTTAAAAGTGCACACTGCACAGCATTCAGCAAATTGGCCTCTACTCATGGGCATGTCTGAGGGGAAAAAAAAAAGGTATGTTCTAGTGAACCAATAGATTCACCTCCTATCTCTCTTTCTGATCCTGATCTTGTTAGACTAGTCTCTGGTTTTCCCCACCTTCAGAAAATAAACAACTGGGACTTAAGAAAGACATTTTGAAAGATTGGTAAATGCTGCAAAGCAATTTTTGATCCAAAGATAAAAGGTGGTGATACTTACAGAGAGAACAGTTTGGTATAGATACTCTGGCATCTAGGTGGGAAGCTTTGTACACACCAGGAAAATTCATAAATCAAAGGTAAGGATACAGACAGACAAGGCACTCTGACTGCTCCTGGAAGACAAACATTAAAATATATCATATACACAGTGCTAGCCAAGAGGAATGTCATGCAAACAGATGGGATCCACTCTCCTAGGAAATAAAATGCAAGCTGTGATGTTAGATTAAAATCTTGGGGGAAAAAATAGAGTTAAAAAGAGAAGAAAAAAACAAAATTAAACTTTTGGGATTTAGCCAGCTTTTAATGCTCATCAGCCATTAACTGGAAGACAGTTCATTCTATCATCTGTAGCATTAAAAATTGACTATTATAAGATTTTCTTCAAAGCTCTTGATGTGTAATTTGGCACTGCCTTTCCTATTTTTATGAATCCAATTCATAAAACAAGAAATATTTCTATAAGAAGAGATCTTAAAATTTTAAGTATTGTCCCCTAGAGTATCACAGAGTGGCTTTGATCCCTCTTAAGTTCTGCTAATCAAATGTATTAATTAATGGACTAAATGTATGTCTTTGAGGTGAATTTCTACTTGAATCAATAGACTTTATCCAAAAAGTAGCTGCTCTTTGTTCATAGACCTTAGAAGCATGTGATCTTCATTGATGCACCTGGATCAGTTTTGCCCTCTGAGTCTGTCTCCTTGATGAACTGATGACACAAGCCCCATAAATTCTTACATTGTGTCATTAAGTGCAGCATTGAAAATTGAGCTCCTCCAGGATGTGACACACTTGTTGAGGAACTGGACACAGCGACATCAAGACTTAGGGCATGGAGCACTGCAGGCAGCTGAAAAGCAGAACCTAATTTTATTAGCAAACCACATTTCTCAGCTAAAATCACTTACTAATGATAATCAAGTAAATCTGTTTTGTGCTGTAAGCTGAACAGCCAGGTGAGTTACTGGAGACCATGGTCCTGGTGATAAATCACTAAAACAATGTTTACTTCATGGGCTGAAACTGAGTGCAGAAAGAAAGAAGAAAGAAGGCAGCACAGCTTCTTTGTTGTTTCTATGCTGAGGAAGACTATGGTCATACTTACCCTAGAGTCAGGGGATCATTCATGCTGGAAGGGAACTTCTGTGGTTTTCAGCCCAAAACCTGCTTAAAGCAGGAATTATTGAATTCAGACCAAGTTCCTCAAGGCCAGGTCCAGTCCCATCTTGAAACTTCCAAGGGTAGAGATGCCCCAGACTCTGGACAACAATTTTCAGAGCTTGAGTGTAATCAAAGGATTTTACTTTTCCCCTAGCAGCTCTCCCAAGAGCTTGCCCTGTATTTGAAGCAAGATTTGCTGCTGGTGGTCTCTCCATGCTTTCCCTGGGGATATGCACAGTGTGTGCCACAGAGCCATGGAATGGTTTGAGCTGCAAGGGACCTCAAAGACCATTAGTTCCAACCCACCTATGAAACAGTGTGATAACAAATTCCAGATACAGGTAACTTCAGCTGCCTCTATTAGTTGTTTGCGGAGTGCTTTGGAGAGGAAAAGCACTAGAAGAGCTAAACTACCACAATCATCTTCACATGAAAACTTGGAGAATAAATTCTCATTCCCTAAAAAATTGCACGCAAGGAGCACTATGGGTTTTTTTAAGCATTTCATAATTATTTTATTACCAGACCTTCTCATTCACTAGTGGCTGGCACTCTCTCTTGTTTAGAATAATTGCCCTGACGCAGTCTATGCCAATGCCATGTTTCTGGCTTGTTCTAGTTAAGGTCAGTGCTTTAAAACTGTGTCACTTCACTTGTTCTTAAGTAATAAAATGTTGCAGCACATACACATAAATCCTTTCACAGGATTTATGAGAGAGCTGAGTGATTCCCAGCAGCAGACATGGGTCCATCTGTAACTCTCTGAGTTAGGAACTCCAGTCAACATCTCAGGTATAGCTGTGTATAAATATAAATCATGTGAGGTGAGATAGAAGCTACTTTCTGACATAATTCACTCAGTCATCAAAGCAACAATATAAATGTCACTTGAACTGGGGTGGTATTTACTTTCCTCAGAGGAGATAGTATGTAGATATTAAGGGGCAAAGGTTTAATTTTTGGCCAGCCAAATGCAATGTTTAGCCCAGTTTGGGGCTTTTTTTTTTTGATACATATGGGCTTGCAAAGAACACACTTCCTTTCCACTCCTCTGCAACTGATTAACAACAATGAATTGTTTAATAAGTGAATGGAACCTGGATTTAGTATTTTTAAAAGATATATTTTTAAACTGTTACATATTTAATTGTTTTGGGGTACAACCTGCCATGGTTTTCATAGCAACTGTGAGGATTCAAAGATAATTGTAAATAGTACAAGACTTGTCAAATTGCCCCACTCCAGGTTTTAAAAGAAAGGGGAAAGAGGGGAAGACCCCATAGACATTACCAAAGACTGAACTACAAACTCTTTAGTTACAAACACATGCATAAACATGCACATAAACACATCAGGTGACAATATTTTTTAAAAAAAATCTCATCCTGTATGAGATTTTTTTGTGACACTTATCACTAACATGAGTAGCCCTCAGTAGTGCTAGATGAAGAGAAAACCCCACACCAGTATTTTCTCTCACTGTTATATCCTTGATGCACATTATTTTCAGAGAGGAGCACTGCCTGATCTCCAGGAGATGTGGTTCAGCTCTATTTCCCTGTCCTGGATCTGCAGCAATCCTGTCCCTTGGCAATATGTTCATACACTTCATTGCCCTTTTGTAAGGTGCATTTTAATGCAACTGTTCCAAGCTGAAATACAGATTGTGACTGTTGCCATTTGTTGGAATGAATAGTGAATTTGGGAAATTACTTGAGGTGAGCTTGAACGACCTCCTAGCTCATCAACTATTATCTACAAACATGGGAGTATTAATAATATCTCAGAAGACTGTTCTTTTAGGATACAATTACAAGTGCTCAGATGCTGTGATAGTAGAAAATATAACTGTGTATGGGAAAGATTTGTTCTGACTTTCATTTATCAGATATCTTTGTATTCAGCTTAAAATATCCCAAGTCTAATTTTCAGAATGGAAAACTGCACACAATCTCTTGATCAGATGCTTTTAAGATGGCTTATGCTGTCAACTCAAAATAATTACTCTTTTTTTTTTTTTTGGACATGTAATCCTTTAGAGTTTCCTTGCTATATTAACTGTTTCTGGAACTGTTTAATTCTATGGATGCAATTAAGCTATATGGTGTATATGCTGCAGACAGGGTGCACTCAAGATGCAATGAAAAAACCAGTTGTCTTTTGTCCTTGCATTAATGGAGTTCAGTATATTGTGTGTCTGGATGGGAAGATCTCTTTTAGCACTTTAATTACTTAATGTGCTTGCTGCAGCAAAAGTACATTAACAAGCACAAATCAATTTCTCCCATCAATCCACGTCCACTTTGTTACGGTGGAACATTAATTCATTTGTGGGGATAACATCTGCCAATAAAAGGTATTACAAATAAAATGCAGCTGAAAAATGAACTGTTGTCCAGTAATCTCTTGTTCCTGTTTGGCTGTGCATGATAAATCTTTAGGATGTCTTGCAACAAATGAGAAGTCAGTTTATAATGTGACTTTTTGGAGTGGTGTCTGCAACCAAAACTCACCACAAATACCGATAAAGCTGTGGATTTAAAATTTATTTTGTAATTTTTTTGTTGACCCATTAAATCTCTTTGGTTTAGATATTTGCAGGACTCACATGTCCTCACAAGATAAGTTTTGTGAAGCAGTGGAAAGAGTTAAGTTAATGCAATAGACCCACTAGAGCTTGAAGAAAGGCTGGATGTGAAGACTCTCAGATAGGAGCAGCTCTGGGTAGCTCAATCACTTAAAACTTTATAAAGAAAGAATGCTAAATCATAGAATAGTTTGGGTTTAGGATCTCCAAGCTCATTTTTTTCCAACTGTCCTGCTGTGGACAGGGACACCTTCCACTGTCCCAGGTTGCTCCAAGCCCCATCCAGCCTGGCTTGAACACTTCCAGGGATGGGGCATCCACAGTTTCTCTGGGCACAACCCACTGAGTAAAGAATTTCTTCTTAATATCTAATCTAAACCTCTCCTCTTTAGTTTAAAATCCCATATCCTGTCACTATCTGCTGGTGTATAAAATTCCTCACTCTCTTATAAGCCCCTTTTAGGTACAGGAAGGCTTCAATGGAGTGTCCTGGAGCCTTGTCTTCTCAGGGCTGAACAATTTCTATCCTATCATCTTGCCAGTAAGCAGATTAAAATTTCACCCTGTTCTCAGGTCCTATGCTTCCCTCCTTGGAAGCAATGCTGGATTATTCTTGACCTGCTGCTTTACTTCAGGACTCTGCAGAACTTAGTTGATGGTCAAGCCTGTTAGGGTGGTCCAATCCCGAGATTAGCCTGGTGTCAGATAATATCCTTTATTTTTCAAGATTCTCTGCTAGCCAAATTAGCAAGGTACAAAATCCACTGAGCTCAGGCACTGAAAGTCCTGCAAAAATTAAGTATAGTGGAAAAACTGTTAAAGGGAGCCACATGAGATTTTTATTCTTTGAGGTAGATGGCAAATCCATGAATGACATGGATGGCCAGACTGACTGAACCCTTGACTCCAAGCTGGTGGTGAGGTGAGCATGTCAGGAGGGACCTGGACAGGAGCAGCAGGCAACAGCAACTGTGGGAAGTTTGTCAAACGCAAGTGCAGGGTCCTAGCCCTGGGGTGACACAACAAAGACCTGATTTCTGAGGAATGACAGAAGGAGATCTCTTCTGACTGAGGGTTTCATCTCTCTGGAGAGGGGAAGGCTCAGGGGAAATCTCATCACAATATTGCAAAGAGGACACACTATCTCTTCATGAGGAGCCACATGGAGAAGACAAAGGGCAATTTACACCAGAAAATGTTTCATCCCCTATAAGAAAGAAAATTTTTGTAGTGAGAATAATAATTCACTGGAACAACCTCAGGGGTTGGGTCATTGTAGAGTCCCCATCTCTGGAGGTTTTTCAGGTGTGACTGGTCTAGCCAAGGCTGCTGGATGATGCCCTCCTGGCTTCCATTCCCATGAAAGGCTGAACTGGATTATCTTCTGAGGTCACTTCAATTCCAGGCCATTCTATGATTCTGTGACTCTGTGAAGAGTATTTTTCTGTGGAACCTGGTGGAAGATAAGTGTGGGTTTCACTTCTAGCTGATTTGGAAAGAAGCCCCCCTCATACCAAGAGCAGATTTGCAAGTAACTTGGAGGCTTTACTGCTGCAAAGATAAGTGGCTGCAAACTCTTGGTGTTTCCAGAATTTGGTGGCAGCTCAGGTGGGCACATCACCATTTGTCTCTGCTGCTGTGTTGTTCAGTATTGCTCTGATTCTATTCTTTTCATCTGTGAATAATTTCTTCTGGGAGAAAATTTCTGAAACACAAGGTTTTGTGAATTCTTACATTATTAATATTAATATTTTTAGGATTAGCTCAAAGATGAGATCAGAGCTTGAGCAGAGGGAACAGATTCATGATACAATTTGGAATGAAAACTCTTTTCACCTTTCTGTATAGATTTTCTATAAAGGATTGAGGACTCATATTGACAAAAAACATTGTGAAGAGGTTTCAATGTAGTTGTTAGTGCTGAATCTATTCAGCAGAAAATGGGATTTTCATCTCTAGAGCTGTCAGGCTTGTGCCAGCACTGAGTGTGCTTTCAGAAGAGAGTATTCATCCTTCTTGGTAGAGGGGGAAGTGTCCCGTCAATGCTGCCAGCATTTCAATGAGAAACATAGGTGAATTTTGGTAAGATCCCACATCTAGCAATGAGTTTTGTTTCTATGGAGTGAGTGGGTAGACATAGAGATCATCTATTTCCTGAGAAAGGTTAGGAGAGAAAATATAATGCGGATATTGTATCATGAATCTGTCTCTTGAAAGTGTTGGACAAGGAAGGCTGAAGGGTCACTGTGCAGGTTCTGGGGACAGCAGGGAGTGGCTCTGTGGGGCTGCAGGACACAGGACACAGTCCCTGGGGAAGGAGCTGGAGGAGCTGGGAATGAAGGAGGAAGGTTGGGATTGGGAAAAAGACAGGGAGGGGAGTCAGGAATCAAAGAATGTGGCTGGCTGAGCCTCAAAACAAAGGAGTTGATGCAGAGAAAGTGGTTTATTTTTGTTTATCATCAGCCTACTCTGCTTTTAAATGTAAATAAATAATTTTCCCCAAACCATGTCTGTTTTCCCTGTGATGGTAAGTGCTAAGTGCTTTCTCTATCTTTATCTTGAGCCAAGAATATTTTTGTTTTCCTTTCTCCCACTGTTCTTTTGAGGCAGGGGACTAAGGGAGCTGGCAGCTGACCAAGGTCAACCCACAGCACTCAGGATTCTCTCCAGGTGTGCATTCTCTGACCAAAGCTGAGTGATGATGGAAGTCCTGTGCTTTTCCTGCATCCCTGTCACTTTAGTTGTAATATCTCCTAATTTTTACTGATCAAATTATCCCTATATTGTTCTATTTGTTCTAATAAGGGCTGCAATCTCTCTTTTGTCACTAGTGCTTCCTGTTCTGCCTCCAGTTATTCCTTTAGCACTTGATCAGAGATGCTTTCTGCAGGTAGCCATGTCTTGTATCATCCAATTTAAACTGTCAAGCAGACATCTGAATCTGGTTATTGTACTGTTGCTGTTGTAATATTTCTTCATTCTCTTTTAATTCTCTTACCACTTTCTTAATTCTTTGTAGTTGCTGTTCCAACCAGCTTACAGTCTCTAAAACCTCATTACTTCTGTTCTCCAGTTCTTGCATCTGTGCTACCAGTTTTCCTATTTCTTTGTCAGAGGCTGTAAATTTTTGATGGTTTTGTTCCTTTCCTAATAAAAAAATATGGCATTTATGAATCCTTTATTTTATTTCTGCTTGCAAAAATTCTACCTTGTATCCTGTAAGCATTCCAGAAGTCTTTGATGTTACTCCTAAGTTTTAACTCTTCTTCCAATTCCTTAATTTCTTGCACCCCATTAAATTTTCCTTTTATCAGCTGGTTTGTCCATCAATTGCCACTGTCTTTCAAGCTGTTTTTCAAGGACTAGAATTTGCTTTCTTAGATATACAGGCTCCAATAATTACTTACCTAAGTCCTGGTTTCTATGCAGTTGTTCTCCAGGTTCTACATCCTATTTTATCATTTGAGAGGGCAAGCTCAAATGGTCCTTTCCTGCCTGACACTGAAGCTCTAATTTATCCTTTTCTAAAAATTCTACTTCCAGTCCTAGAAAGTAATGTTATAACAGGAGCAGAGGTGTTACAATTTTGTGGCACATCACTTTCTTTTCTTATGGAGTTGTACAGGCAGTGTGAAACATCCAAAAAATGATGTTTAGTAGAAATGTGTCTACACATTTTGCTCCACATTCCATTCTGACACTGAAAAGTGCTTTTATTTTTTTTTTCTGGTTCTGTACTGAGGTCTTTAGTCTTTCAGAATAGGAAATGCTGCTTCTTTGTTTGTTTTTCAGTTTCTTTATTTGTTACATGTATGACACACACATCAATCTCTGTTTACATCTCACAGGGGTTACCCTTATAAATAAATCTGTTTGTCTGAATTAAGAACCTCATTTTGAGAAGAAATGAACCATTGCAATCCCCTTCTCTTTAACGGGAGAACATTGAGTTGTAATGAGTTCTAGGAATCAGGTTCCAAAAGAGAACAGGATTAAATTCCTCTCTGAAGCCCACATGAGACATCTTAGGAAATGGCTGTTGGTGTTCAAGGGGTGTCTGGATGATGCTGTCAGACATGTGGATTAGTTTTAGTTAATCCTATGAGTGACTTGGACTCAATGATTTCTTGGATCCAGTGATGAGTCCCTTCCCACTTGAGCTATCTTATGATTCTGTGAGTTGAATGAAAAAACATGCTCCTCTCAAAATACCCCAGAACAAATAACACTCAGCAGAAACCACTGAAGTGTCTTTGTATTCTGAAAAAGATATTCTGTTTTCTGACCTTAAGAATTGAGCTGGACCCAGATAGAAATGCTGAATTGTGTATTTCTCTTTGCTGTGGTGCTGATCAGCCACCCCTGGGCTCAGTTTCACACAGCTCTGCATTCCCCTGGGACTGTGCTGTGTGCTGCTGCCAGATGCTCCCACCTTGCACCTGAGCAGAGCATGGGTCAGGTGCTGGGTCTGTGCTGTGAAGGAGGGACTGTAACCCCAAATTGCTCTGGGACAGAGCTGGCAGTGACTGTGAATTCCCCTTGGGCTCCAGCAAATGACAGACCTTAGTGGAGGCACCTTCCAACTTCAGTAAGGTGATGGAAGCTCCTCTCTGGTTCTGAAGATTGAAATTGAGCCCAGTGAAGGCAGATCAGTAGCAGAGCAAAGGCTCTGGCCTCATGGACCTGGAGATCACCCTGCAATTGGGAGAAGTACAGGCACAGCCATGAGACAAAACAGGTCTGAGACCACACAGCCTGACCTATCTGCACAGCCTTGCTCCACCACAGGAAGTGCTCAGCCTGCATGAGAGCTCCTGGTATTTGAGAATCAATTCAGTGACAGCAGAATTTAGGGATCTGCTGGGTGCACTAAGTGACTTGTCCTGGGATTGTGATTCACTGTGTGTCAGGTCACACTGCATCTCCCCTTTGCTCATTTCCCTAAAGTTCCTTCTTTTGGGATCTAATTCAGGGTCAATGGCTAGAAGACACTCAGCTTTTGCATTCATTTGGGATTGGACAATTACCAGGCTGTGAATAAAATGATAGTCTCTCCTTGGTCTGCTGGATTAGACATTGTGTCCCCCATTGTTTGCACCTTTGTTTAAAGGTCACTTTGGATTTCAACCTTCTGAGATGTGGGGAAAAAAAGCACCATTTTTAAAGCAACAGCTTCTGAGAAGCCATTTCATGCCTATCATGTTCATTTTTCTCCTGTTTCCAGGAGTGAGATACAAAACAAAAGGTATCATAAATAACCATATCTCCAAACCTGTTTACCCATCTCACTCTACAAGCATTACATAAGCACTTTAGAAATCTCATGAGACATGATGCTTGCCTTTTTCTAATAAAAAAAAAAAAAAAAAAAAAAAAAAAGAAGTAATATAAAGGTTTGAGTTTTGAGTTGATCTCCAGGAATATTCAGTTCAATTTATATCTATTAAATAATTTTTCTAGTTTCTTGATTGCACCCAGAACAGGTGAGGGTTAATTCTCTCTCTTACTCTCTCAAATAATCAGTGTAAGTTTTTCCAGGTACTTCAGTTAGAAAACCACAAAATCTCTCATCTTTAGCTCTTCATCTAATATAAGAACAGATTGCAAAAGGTTACTACTTGACTGTGAGACTAAATTGAACTATGTTTTCAAGGTTTCCTATTGCTTTTGAGACAAGATTATAAGTGCTCATATCCTTATTGGGGGTCCTAATTTTTCTGCCCTTTCCTTTCACTGCCTTTCTTTTCCAACAATAAAGCACATTTCTATCGTTTTACTCCTTGTTCACTATTCTACTGCCCACTCCTCTTCACCCCTACCTTGCTATGATGAAGGAAGGGGAAGTAAAGGGCAAATTGCTTTAAAAGTATGAATATGGGACTAAATAAAAGATAGCATTGCTACCTTGATGAGCATAAAAGGGCAAGAGCCCCTGAGGTGAGCATAAAAGGAGATAGAAAGAGAGCTGGATGGTGTAATTGTCAGAGAGCTGCAGGGTTTCACAGGCTGGAGATTTTATGGCTTGTGGGAATGCAAGTTTCTGCAGAGGAGAGATGATCTGGTGAAAATACAAGAAGCTGTATAAAAATGGTCAAGGTTTTGTCTTACCTGGATCCAGATGAAATCCTTGCCTGAAAATCACTGAGTGCCAAGTGTAGGCTCTCCTTCAGTGATGCACTGAAATATTTGTGGACACTAGAGCTCCTCTGCCAGAAGTTGGGATTATTTTTTCCACATTATGCCCAATGCAGTATGTTCTTGAGAACTTCCAGCCCTGAATCCTGGACTCAGAACATAAGTATCTGTGTTTGATCCAGGGATATGCTAAGCACCTTCTGAAGATACTGAGACCCCATGTGCACTGTTTGCTTGGGTGAGAAGGAATCACACCAAGCACATCTCAGACCTGCAGAACCGGGCAGCATGTTTTTTAAACAGGATTTTGTATCATAATAAAATAAGAAAAAATAAAAAGAAGGTTGCCATAATTTACAGTTGAACAATTTCATCTTATCTGCATGATGCAGACTCCTGGTAGGTGAAAAGATTGCTTTCATAGACCCACTGTGTCTTTTACTGAGACACCAATTCATTACTTACTGCACTGCAAGGAGGGTATGGCTCACCCTCCCCACACTATTAATTTTAGACCTACCCTCATCAAAAGTTAAAGAGCCTGAGAATAAAACTGGGATGAGAATTGTAGAAACATGATGTGCTAAATGTCTGTGGAGTCTGGATGGGAGCACTGCAGCTGTGTTTGACTGACCTGCCCTGGCACAGCAGCTCTGGGCATCACAGAGGGAGTTGCCAGACAGATCTGTCCCTGTGTCTGCAAGACTGAGGGCTGAGAAAAGCCTTCCTCTCCCACCTCCAATAGCCTCCAAAGTGAGTGTAAGATTCCCTGGGCCGTCTGAAGTGTTCTTCCTATTTCCAGAAAGGTGAGAAGAAAACGCTAATTGTGGTGATCACTGTGAACAGCCACCTCCTGCCTGCTGCTAGCTCCTGTGTCCCACACTCACTCCCCTTTTTTTCTGGGCTATTCTAGAACCTGCCAGAAGCTTGAGGTAGAGTTAAGTCAGAAAAGCTTATTGAAATAATATTTAATTGAGAAATGTCTGGATTTTTTAGATGTGTCTGAAATATTTTGTGGTCATATTGTAGGACTTCCTCATGCACATGGCATTGCACATTGGGCTTGCTTATATTGCAATGTGGTAATTTTTGTGATATACTCCATAGTCTGATTTATCTTCTGTTTTCAATCTTAGGTGTAAATTTATCACCTTTTCCCATGATCTTCTGCTTGAATAGTCAAAGAACCCACCAAAATACCTATATACAAAATAGAGATGGATTTATACAGTGCACCTGTGTGTGACTCATGCACTTAAAGATCCTCCAATTATTGACTGTTAAATATGTAACCTAAAGCATTATCATCACAAACGAGGAAAATTCTTTATTGTTTTATGAAAACTTGCAGAATTTTTGTGGCCACACCTCTGATCTGTTTCACTGAAGGGAAAGGAGAACTAAACAATGGTCTGCTTGTCTTCTTTGCCTGTTTTTTTCCCTATACCTCCACAATGGGTATTGCTTTTCAGTTTTTACTTTTTCAGCAGGAAGCTAACCAGATAGAAAGCTTTATTTTTAAGTTTTGATCCCAAGTTTTTGTACGGAAAATAACAGTGTGTTTGGCAGATTATAGATCACTGTTTTTTTTTCTGGAAATCAGCCTGGATGGCCACAGATGTTTACTTTGTCCTGAATAAACTTCTGAAATATCTATCAGGAAGTCCTCAGACAGTAATACACTTGTCAATCCTCTGCTGGGGATCATCAGCACAGGACAGAAAGGTCTCAATGTTGCTAGAGAGAGAATGTGTTTTTTTACATCTGAAGACCTTGAGTTCAAAGCCCATGAAGTTAAGCCTTGCAGTGAGATTTGAGCTCTCCTCTATTGCTGTTTTTATGTAGAAATCCATATTTTTTTCTTGCCTGTAAGGCTTTTTCTCACTGACTCCCAAAAGAGTGTGCTGCAGTACTTGGCTCCCTGGAAGAAGTAATGCAATGGAGAAGATTTGGTGAAATCCAGGGGCTCCTGGAGGACAATTCCAACAGTGAGGAGCAGCTGGAACTCCAGGCTGACTCATCAGGCTCAGCACACAGCTCGTTTGTTTGCTGTATGTGTTAGCTTAGGGGTTGTTTGTTTAAATGCAGCCTAATCTGGGATGAAATTTTAAGCCTTGGAGCTGTTCAGGTATAATTCAAATCAGGTGGAATTTGAACTTGTCTGGCTCCTGTGACACTGTTACTGAGCCAAAGGTTTTGATTTCCATGCTGCTGGAATGATCAGGGAGGAGCAGTCTGGTCTGCAAGTGCTACTGGTGGGAGTGTCCTGGTTTGGTGGTGTGATACATCAATATTGTCTTACAAATTGCTTCTCTCAAACCAGTCAACCCTTTACCTGGCTTTTACAGTGTCACTACAAGCCAATTGCATGGGGGGACAAGTAGGCAGCAGCTTGCACCACTAGATGAGAGCTGAGAGACTCTGGTATTAATCTGAGAGGAGGAAGGAAAGGGAGGATGGAGTCCAAAGCATCAGAAACAGGGCTGGTACCACCCTGCTCTTGTTGGTTTTGATGTAAATCCTCTAAAACTAGGCAGTGCCCTGTGCTGTGATTAGATCACTAGAGATGATGTGATGAGTTATCTGTAGCAAAAACATTTTATTATCCTAACAGCAGGAGAGGAGTTCTGAGCACCTCAGTGTCGAGGGACTGAGAGTGTCAGCAGCTCTGCCCCGGGCAGGGGGAGGCAGGGGCAGGGGCAGGGGCAGGGCTGTCACCCAGCACATCTGTCAGCGCAGCCAGGCTCCCCAGGGAGGCTCCAAACCAGAGTGGGAGTCAGTGCAGGTCAGCAGGGCTTAATTTGCGTCCAGCCACGGGAAAACAAAGAAACCACTCCAACTGTTTAATTTTAAAGATTAAAAATTCACAAATAGCCAGTGAAGGTGGGGATGGCAAATTCATTGCTACTGGGGTGGCCCATGCAGTTTATCTTGCAAGAGAGAAGGGACTTGGAGTAGTATGCACTGCCTCCATAAATAATATTGTCCTGCAAATAAAAAGGATCCATGACTTATAAATCATTTGGAAATTTACTGAGCTTCTCCTAAAAACAAACTGGCTTTTTCATTCCTGCTTCTGGTAGGAGCTCTTTTGATTTTTATTTTTTTTTTTTACACAGTCTTGCTCCTTTGCCAGCTGCAGTTTTTATGTCTAAACTGGATTTATTCATGGGAAGTTTATATGAGTTTGTTCTTGTGCCAATGTTGTACTTTCTTGTACCTCAGTCTATTTTCTTCCTGATTATTTTCCTCCCAATATATTTATAGATAGAGAGGGGATCTGATTGCTCTGTTTTGCTGAGTAAAGTGTATCAAGTTCTTTTAGTTCTTGAAATCAGCCTGCTGTTTTCTGATCTTCCCTTCACAATTCCTGTACCACATTAGCTGGCAATTTTCCATGTTCTCCCTACTTCACTGAATAAAGTTTTTCTGTACTGTTCTTCCCTTTAAAGAGGGAGAAAAAAACAATCACAAACCAGATGTTTACTCAAAAAGAGATACTGCCTAGCCTAACTCTAATGAGCCAGACTCAGCCTAATTCCAGCAAAACAGGAATTGTACTGCAGTTTCTCATTTATTCCCTAATTATTCTTTTCCGTAAAATTTACTGTAAATCCTTATGTATTTCTGGGGCCACATTTAGGGAGCCAAGTGATGTCCATTCCACTCCCTTTGCAAAAATGACTGTTCAGCTTCTGCTCTTCACCAGCCCTTCTGTAACTTTATGGATTTCTTGGATTTGTTGTAAGTCTGTATTACCAAGTGCCCAATTCACATGCCACTTCTACCAAGGTTCTCTGAGAAAAATAGCTTGTTATTTTTGGAGGCAATATCTCATTTATCATTACTGTCAGCTCTGTATCACAGCAGTGCTTTCCTACACTCTTGTGGTGGGGGACATCCTGTAACTATTTTGGTGGCCTTTGCAATGTCTGCCTCAATCTGAATCTCCAGTTTTAAGTACAGATTTTGATCTCCACATCGTGTTCTGTTCTTTGTAGTTTTTATGTTCATGCTTCACATAATTTTGGAGAGGGTCACTCAGCTGGGAAGAGACAAAGGTGTCTGTAGGATTTCTCCCCTGAAATTCAGAGAGAGCTACTTACACAGAGAGGGAGAAGCCATGTGCCTGCTTGCCCCCACCCAGGCAGCATCCCACCCTCAAGGCTCTGCTGCTGCAGGGTCCACACAGCAAATGTTCCTCTCAGGTGGGAACAGATCATGCAGACTCTAGGAGAGCTCAGCAGACAAAATTGACCCCTCTTTATCTTGAGGGGATTGGAGGAGCCTGGTGGGGATGACCAGGCTGGAGATGGTTCACTTTGTTTTGAGGAAAACCAGGCACACTGCATGGTCAGGTGTACCTGTTGCTTCTCAGCATGATTTATGCCATTAATAGCTCAGAGAGCCTCACTGGAACAGATGAGTGGTGTTAGCATCCCAAAAACCATTTTCCTTCTGCCATCCTGTTAGAATCATAGAATGGTTTGGATTGGAAGGGACCTTCAAGTTCATCTCCCTTGCTAGGGCAGGGTCACCTTCCACTACACCAGGTTGCTCAGGGCCCCATCCAACCTGGCCTTGAACATTTCAAGGGATGGGGCATCCACAGCTTCTCTGGGCAACCTGTGCAGGGCCTCACCACCCTCTGAGTAAAGAATTTCTTTCTAATATCTGACTGAAATATATTCTGTTGAAGTTTGAAGCCATTCCTCCTTGTCCTGTCCCTTAGCAGGGACTGAGGACAAAGTTCAGTCACCCAACAGTGTGGGGTTTTGTGGAGGCACTGAAAAAATGTTTTATTTATGCTCAAAACAACATGGCTTCATTTTATATGTTGGTCTCAGTGTCACTCAGGCTGGTACAACAAAGAGGTGTGGGACAGTGGGATGAGGAAGTAGAGATGTATCTGTGTGGCTGCTGAAGAAATTGTGTGGGACTCTGCATCTTGCAGTGTATTTCATAACATATTTGATTTCCTGTATTTTGATGAGAAAACCCCTCCTCACAATGCACAAGCTATTATGGGTAACATCCAGCTTTACAGTGTGGGAACAAAAACCTTCATATTTTTGGTTTTGCTTGGTTATAAAGTCACTGTTTGGCAATTCCTCCCTCTTATAAAGGCTTAGAGGAAGCTGTGAGGAGGAATGGATAATGCTTGCCCATTTAATGATTTAAATATTAGTATGTGGCTTAAAAATAGGAAAAAAAAAATCCCAACAACCAGCAACAGGTAATGTATGTTTCCTGTATGGAGGTTGCTTATTTTAACTGCACAATAAGCATTGTGAAACTCAAATGAGGATGTCCTTGGGTTTTTCTGACCACCCAAGGTTCTTTGCTTACATACTGCTTGTGATATTTATCTCCTTTATTTAGCTCCTCTGGAGTTATTTTTAATGTTTTGCCTGAAACTGTCACTGAAAATATTTTCAGGAAAAATATTAATTTTTAAATGAATAAACTGATAAATTGTGAGCACTAGTATTTCCCTGTAATTTTAATTTCAATCTACCAATTTGAGCCTTTAACATTTTCACTGCCCTGTGTGTTCTTTACTGTGAATATCCCTGAGGTGTTAGGGAGATCTGAGGTCCTCTACATCTCTGTCCTCTGCTATTAATCCAACTGAGCACCTTGAGGTACAAGTCTTTGCAATGCTCTCATATGCACAACAGAATCAACAGCAGGACATTTAGAAGCCTCTTGTGTCTTCTGACTAGAAGACTATTCTAAGGAAGAATGGATCTAATTCCATGATGATTTATGCCAGAACTCCTTTATGCCAGTGTGTTATGAAGGCCAGACTTTTTGGCATTAGGTACCAAACGATCTGCAATAAATCATTTATTAATAACTGTTTATTGCTACTCTTTTTATTAAGAACTAAAACATGCTTGGTCACCTAAAAAATATGAGTTACATTTTTGGCTGCAATCCATAATAGTGCAGAACTTTCTAGTCTCTGGATTCTCTTTATATCTGGACCTTCAGTCTCAGAGTTGGACCTTAGTCTGAGAGCTCCTTAGGTTTCTATGACTTTGCTATGCATTTTTTACTTTGACCAGTTCAGTTTGGTGGGTACACAGGAAGACAGCTACTTGTGACCCTTACAACATCTCTGCCATCCAAATCAACTCACCAAAATTTAGGGGATGAATAATGAAAGGTTTAAATAAGATGAAGACCTATTTCTTTTATATTCTTGCACCTAGTCCATTTGGCAAAGGACATAATGAATGTTGGAACTAACCTTGTTATGAAGACACCAGTACTGAGGTACCTTCATGTGTTTTTGATATCCAAGGCAGTATTGCCTGGGCAATGAGGAAATAAAAGTCTGCCCAGCATCCTCCAGGAGCTGAATGTCTCAGTCTGCTGAGAGTTGTGACTGCATGGCCATCATAGCCCAGAAAGGTTTTGGATGCCCCACCCCTGGAAGTGTTCAGGGACAGGCTGGATGGAGCTCTGAGGAACCTGGTCTAGTGGAAGGTGTCCCTGCCCATGTCAGGGGGTGGAATGAGATGGGCTTTGAGGTCCCTTCTGAATCCATTCCATGATTCCATTATATGAAAGTGTCACCCTAGGCACCTCTGTATAATCTCCCCAGCTTTAGGTGGCTTAATCAGAAGAGCCAGCCAAGCCATTGGAGATCAGTTTCCTACTGGAAATATTTAAGGGTGTGTGGGATGTTTCTGAACATGAGACACACAATGAGGGAAGGCTGACATTGCCATAGTGTGACAGGAGGTCCCCAGTTAGATATTCCCTGAAGGAACTGCAGCCTGTGGAAGCATCTGCACTGGAGCATGGAATGTGTGAAGAGGAGGGAGCAGCTCAGAGGTGCTTTTATGGACTGATGCTAACTCCCATCCCCATCCCCATCCCCCTGAGCTGCTTGAGAAGAGTTTTAAAGACTGAAGCCAAGCCTGGGAGAAGGGAGTGGGCTGGAGAGAGGTTTTATTTTAATGTCTGGGTTTGTTTCTTACTACCCAATTGTGAATGAATTAAATTAATTTCCCTGTAGTTGAATCAATTTTGCCAGTGGCAGTAACTGGGAAGCGATCTCCCTGTCTCTATCCCATCCTATTTTTCAGCCTGTTTTCTCCTGCTGTTCTGTTGATGAGGGGGAGGGAGAGTGCATGTGGTTGGGAATTTGGCTGTTAGCCAAGGATAACCCACCACAATTCTGAGCAGCAAAAATCTAAAAAGAAGTGGCCAGACAGTTATAGAATATTATTCTTTGGAGCTGATCTAGTGGAATGGGCACATGGTAAATCTTAAATATCTGCACATGGAGGATTGTCCTATTACACTAATGTGTAACACTACTTTAATACCCTGTTACTGGTATTTGGAAGTTATTAAAATTTATGAGTATTCCACACAGAGTATTTTTGTCAGTAAAAAAATTGTATTGCATAAAACTATAATGAAAATTCAAAGGGTTTTAAGGCATGATTCTTGTACTTGCTTTAGAAATAAACAGGATCAATACCATCAATTAAAAACTCCTGCATAGTGCAAGAGCAGCATAATGGAGAAAAAGATCAGGTAGCTTAGATTTGGTGGATGTTATGTTTAACTAGATGCTGTGTGTATTTAAAATATGAGCTGCTTTTGTTTTCTTTCCTGAAAACTAACATGTAAACCGAGTTTTCATGCCCAAGCTCTTGACTGGAACGGATACCTAGAAATGTTTAAGGTTGTGCTGGAATTATATCCCAGTTGGGAAGGAGCTGCCAGCTGAAGCAGGCAGAGTAACATGGGCTTTCAGCTGTGAAAGATATGGAACAATTGCCTCTGGAGTGGTGCTTTTTTGGTTTGGTTTGTTTTGTTTTCTCCCCATCAAACTCTTCAGCTTTTGACCTCAGAAAGACAGATCTAGTTCGTTCACTATTACACATTTAGCAAAGGTTTTATTGGTAAGTGTAGCATGTGTGAGATCTTTCATACAGGAGTTCACAGACAACTTGCTGTTTTCATGAAGTTACAGAATGGTTCAGGCTGGAAAAGACTTTTGCATGTAGAGGCTGGGACAAAAATTGGGCCAAAACTATCTGCAAACCCTAGTGGGTTAAAGGAATTTATAAACAGAGAGACCAAAGGAGAGAAAATCCAGAGAAAGGGAGACTGGCACCAACATGGTGTTACAGTGGGTTAGTGGAAGGTCTGCAAAGAGGTGGAAGGATCCTGAGCTACAATATCCTGGGTTGGGTGCTGTGCTGAACACTGCCTCATCCATGGAAGTTGTGATGAAGGAAGACTAGGTTGAGTTTTTCCCTCTGTTTAGACTGAGCTCATGTTTTGGGGAGTGGAACAGGCTCCCCAGGGAAGTGGTCCCAGCACCAAACCTGCCAGAGCTCAAGAAGCATTTGGACAATTCCTCGACACATGGAGGAATTTTGGGGTGTCCTGTGCAGGGCTAGAAGTTTGCCTTGATGATCCTTGTGAATCTCTTGCAATTCAGGATATTCTATGATTCTGTGTGTAACTTAAACCAGTGAAATTGCAGATATTTTCTTTTTCTGTCTTCCTTCACCTAATGCAGGGATCCCCTATGGGATAGAAAACAACCAGAATAACTGGTTTAGATATGATTAACAGAATCATGGAATGGCAGGGACCACAGTGGACATCTGATCCAACCTCCCTGCTCATGCAGGGTCACCCCAGAGCACAAGGCACGGGATTGTGTCCAGACAGTTCTGGAATATCTCCAGTAAGGGAGATTCCACCTTCTCTGGGAAAATGATTAATGCTAACATTTTCTTGATAAGGTAGACTCCACATGGAACAGCAGAGTGATAACTATTATGCTTACTTTGAATGTTCCTAGATGTGAATTAGCACTTTTGTTGTCTTTCCACTGAAGCTTTTTGGTTTTTATTTTTGTTTTGGTTTTTTTTTCCCCTGTTTTTTTTTTGTTTGCTTTTTGTGGTTTTTTTTTGTTTGTTTGTTTTTTGTTTTTGTTTTTTTGTTGTTGTTGTTGTCATTGTTTTGGGGTTTTTTGTTGTTTTATATTAAATTTTTGTCACTCCTTCTCTGATCTTAGGGCCTTTTATCATAGATGTTTCTCTATGTCTCCTTTTCCTACAGGAGGCCAAATGCTTTTCACAATCTTTCTTCATTATTCACACATCAGGCCATTGTGTCCACTCTGCCTGGTGTAAAATAGAAGGGGACAGGTTAAACCCACTTTAACTAATGTTAAAAAGTAGAAGAAAAGATCCTGAGCATGCCTGTTCTCTTGAGCACTTTTGAGTGCAGATGCCCAGGATGTGCTCTCACAGAATTTTAAGTGGGACCAAGAGGTCACTTCTCTAGCAGTGTGTAATTTTTCATCCTTTCTCTCCAGGTATTACCAGGTAAGAGCTGGACTGAAGATCCCATCCAGGATTCCCCACAGGCTGTTTGCTACGATTGCAGGACAGACAGGTAAGCAGGTCCCAGAGGAACCTGGCATGATGCAGGTGGGGTGGCATGGAGAAGGAGACCCTGTGTGGGAACAGGTGAGCCTGGACTGGGATCCAGACCTGGTTTTCCCTAATGATCCATAGTTCTTCATCTGTATTTGGGTAAGGGATTGTGTCTGGTGTGGGGCTTGTGTCTGTCAGAAAAGCAGAGGAAATTCTCACCATGTGATCTGAAAACATGTCTCTTATATGTGACTCCTTGCTGACAATTTACCAGTTTAATATTACTTGATATATTTAAGGTTGTCCTTTTTTTTTTTAAATTAAAAAAATGTTCAATTTGGAAATCTGGTTTAATTAAAATGCAAAATTATTAGACAAGTTTCGTAAATCACAAATAGTTATACCAAAATCTGAGAAAATCACCTAAAAAAATTCCCAAACTCAAAAGCTGAATAAAGAAATTTCCTTGGAAAATCAATGAATATATAATTAATTTAGTCTAGGTTTGGATAAACATCTTGTTGTGAAAAATCCTCAAGGAAGAAACAATATTATTTTACAACATAGTCCAGTGTAATTTTCCCTTGGCATATCCAGAATCCCCTGAAGTTCCTTTGATCTCTGGAAATGTCCTCAAATTATAGCAGTTTCTGGCATAAGTAGTCTTATAGTGATGAAATAATTGTCAGTGAAGACAGCTAAAATTTTACTTTCCTGGGGCAAAAAAACCCATTCAATAACAAAAAATTAAAAAGCCAAACTACTCCTGTTCAGAATAAGCTATGTTTTATATTTACCTTTTTTTTTTTTTTTTTTTTAGAAAATAGTATGTTGTTCTCCCTCTTACAAAAATACTGAAGACTCTTTCACCTCTTGTAGAAACAACTCACGTAGACACATGGGCAGGGAGAGGCGAGGCTGGCAGTGCAGTTTCAGGATTAGCAGTTGGCTTTCATGGTGCTAATGCAATCCAGACTGGGCTCTAATAGCTTTATAGGGCTAACATCAAGACAAGGGATATTTAAGCCATTAAGGCTTTAAACAGTTTTTCCTTGGCTATCTTTGCAAGTACTTCCTAATTGATTTCATAGATCTGCAAGAGAGCATTATTTAATGGGACTGAACTTAAAGGTACACAGGGCATAACGTGGGTGTTTTCCATGCCACTGATCTCTCTCAGTATGTGGATACCTGGGGTAGGGCTAATTAAATTGCTGTGCATGTTTCAATAAGACACTCCTATTAAAATAGTATTGCAACAAAACAAGAGTGATATAAAATAGTAATAAACTCCTACCTCACCAGCAAGAATGACTATAAAATAAGTGGAATTCATGGGTTTGGTTTAAAGGAAGTATTTTTAATCTTTCCCTTATCGGGTTCGTAGGATATGTGAAAACTGAGAGTATATTTTGGAAATGATTATGCAAATTCATAAAGTAAAATCTGTGAATTTATGCAGTAATAAAATATATAAAATATGGAAGTATATAAAATAAATAAGAGGCAGTATTTATCTTCCAATGCAGATGGCTTTTTATTTTTATGAAATGTACAGGATTTACAATAAAACCTTGGGAACTGACAGCATTAGCAATGTTTGCTTCCCATTAGATGTTTTTAGCAAGAGAGGCAAAACCCCCTGTAGTTTGCAATAATTCTGCTGAAGTCTGTACTAGGTAGTCCCTTGGTGGTGACCAGTGAAATGTGTGCAGAAAGAACTCCATCCATGGCACAGGACTGACAGCTTTTACAGGAAGCCTTGGTGACCTACCTATGTTCCACAGTTTATCCATGTCCTGTGTAAAATTTAGGAAGGGAGTGGGCTGTGTGGCTCAGTTAAATCACAGGAAGGCTGTGCTGGAGCCCAGGAGCCCCTGTGGTCACTTCTGTCCTCTGTACTGACCATTAGCTTGTGTTGAGTCAGGGTGCATGAACAGGAATATGCTGTGAGCATAAATATATTCATAAAAACATATCTATTTCATTCATACTCCTAAGCATTTTTAGATAGGTGTCTTTCCCTAAAGACAAGATAAGACTGGGGACTGGGGACTTTTCACAGAATCATGCAATCTAAAATTTGGAAAAGACCTCCAAGATCAAGTCCAACCTTTGGGCCAAATGCCACCTTACCCACTAAACCATACAGTGGAGTCACATTTCTACGTGTTTTTTGGATGCTTCCAGGGATAATCATTCCACCATTTCCCAAGGGAGCTTGTTCCAATGCTTACCCACTCTTTCAGGGAAAAAATTTTTCCTTTTATTCAACCTGAAATTCCCCTCAATCAGCTTGAGGTAATTTCCCTTTGTGCTATCACAAGTTGTCTGGGAGAAGAGACTGACCCCCACCTCCTTTCAGGCTGTTGTAGAGAACAAAAAGGTCTCCCCTGAGTCTTCTCTTATTCAGACCAAAGCACTCCAGCTCCCTCATGGGACTTATGTTCCACGTTGTGCTCCTCCTTTCTGAGCAATGAGAAGGAGAGAGGGAACAAGGCTTGTTGTGCACAGTCTTTAGTTGCTGCCATGCAGGTTTTATACCCCCACGAAATTCAGCTTCCTATCTTTTAATAGGTACCCTGACTGAAGACTGCTTTGGGCTTGTGAAGAACAAATTATGCTCCCTGCCCATTCATGTGCAGCTCATAACAGCACAAACTCCATTGCCCTCAGCACTCCTCCTACAGGGCTGAGTTAATGCAGACATAACCTGAATTTAAACCCTAGAAATGCCTTTCTGAGTGGATTTATGGGGCTTTGGCCTCTGGTGCTCTTCAGCAGCACGGCTTGTTAATGTCACCATGGGAAGGTGTCTGCCTGCAGCAAACAGTGGGCTGAGCCTGTGGGACCCAAGCATGAACAGCTAGAGGAGCAGGGAAGGTGAAGACGCCACCTCACAGTTATCATTTGTATAATTAGCTCCTTGGCTGAGTTGTCTTATCACCCACTAAGTGTTTACCATAAGATTTTAAGCTACTGTATAAACTTTGGGCCAAGGATTTACAGAAGTAATGAACATGCAGTCATTCATTGCTTTCCAGGCTACAGGCACCAGCTGAAAAACTGCAGGAGCTTATCTTGGAAACATGTATTTAAAACACGGGTTTTTGCTCTTAAGCACACAAGGTCATTCCTCAAAACACTGTGAGAAAGAGCAGTTAGGAGTAGCTGTTTTATCTTGATGTTCTGCACTGTATGAAAGGGGGAAATGGAAACCAGAACAGTGCAGAAGAGGGCAAGTTAAAGAACATGGCATGCTTGGGATAAATCTTGGCAGCATTGCTGCCAACAGAGACTTGGAGGGTGAATTACAACATTGAAGATGCTTGATAAACCCAATCTCAGAAAGAATATAAATTTCTGTCTTCTCTGCAGTGTTTTGCAGTAGTCTACACACCACCTGAATGCATTACCATTTTGAAACAGAATTATTCTTTAATAGTGAAAGCTGCAATTTTTTTTTTTTTTTGGGGGGGGGGGGGTAAGTTTTCAACCCACTATGCCCCACTCCCATGTACTGCAACCAGCAATACTCATTTGCTACCAGCTTGCCTACTTGTTTACCTTACAGGCCAAGGAAAGGTTTTGCTAGGTGAACATTAAGAAAAAAAAAATTATTTTGCATGCCATATAACTAAAGAAATTACTCAGGACTTTTATTTGTGTCCTGATCTCCTTTATTCTCCACCCAGAAGTACTACATTACCCATTCTCAATACTCCAAACAGACAAATATTTTTGAAAACTTGACCTGAAATTGTAATTACAAGTATTACAAAGTATTTATGAAAAATTATCACTGGCTATGCTAATCTTTATTAGACTGTAAAAGTCTTCCATCTAATTTTAGTCAATTAAATTGGGTTATTGTTTAAAAGTGCAGAAAGCCAAGGATAGGCAAGGAATATGGTTCTTTCTTCATTCTTCTCATAAAAGGCAGGGAGATAAAATACAATTTTCTTCCAGACAAGTCAAGAAAAAGTAGCTGTGATTGCCATTACACATTATCTTTTTTTATTGGTGATGTAAAATTGTGTACCCACAATTTTATGCTTTTTCATAAAATGGGATACCTGACTTTAGGTGACAAGAAGAAGCACAATTTCAGTTGTGGTATGCTAAGAAAAAATTAAAAAGTAGGAGCATCAGAAAATCACAGAATCATAGAATCATTTAGGTTAGAAAAGATCTCTTAGGATTGTGTCTCACCATTACCCGAACACATTAAATCCACCACTAACCTGTGTCCCTAAAAGAAAGGACATTGCTGTAACCTCTGTCTGAACTATACAAGTTCATGATAATCCCCACTGAATTCCTTCTCCTATAAATTAAATGATTTAATTAAATTAAGTCCGTGACTACCTTTCACCTAAGACATAAATTGAAGGGTTATTTGCGTTTCTGATATGCTCCATAATTAACTGTTTGTGCCTGTTTTTAATAAACAAGCAGGGATCTTAGTATCTTCATTAATGTTTGACTGTCTCAGAGCAGTTCCCAGTGAAGGGATTCTGCTTTGATTATTAAAGAGAAACCTTTTCTTGTAAATGGCTTCTTAATGCAGTCAAAACAAACAGCTGCAGTTAGGTGCTCATTAGAGCAAGGAGAAACAGCACCATGACTTGTGGAACAGTATGAAATTGCAGTCATTAGTTTCAATAACTTTTTGAAAGGTAATTTCTTCCTCCATTAAGTGAAGGTAAGGTTGCTGTTTTTGAAGTATGAAGAAGAGGGGTAGAAATTGATGCTTTAGAAAACACATGGGTTTATTTTCAAAGCTAATTAAAAGTAATCTGAAAAAAAAATAGGCATTTTCTATATAAAATAAAGCATACCTGGTAAATACAAATTATATACAGAGGGTACTTCACTGTGAGAGAAGGTGTTCTGGGGATCAATTGTCTTAGAAAACTTCAGCTGTGAGGTCATAAGAGATGAGCCCATCCCTGGAAACATCCAAGACCAGACTGGATGGGGGCCATGGTCCAGTGGAAGCTGTCCTTGACCAAGACAGGGGAGCTGGAATGAGATGATCTTTAAGGTCCCTTCCAACCCAAATCATTCTGTGACTCTATGACCAGACCTTTTAAGACTTGTTAATTCACAATTTAAACAGAACTAATTCCGTGAGTTCCAATTCCAATGAGTTTAGGAACAGAAATAAGCACTACAAAAAACATAGATTCTGTTTGTTTTAACAAAGCATCAAGCATTTAAGAAAGAAAACTTTCTTCTGATCTCAAGCAGGTCAGTTATTCCATCATCTAAATTTCAGTATGTCTGAGAAATAAACCTTGGTTTATAGAACAAATCAGTGATAAGAGACTGTATTTACGTTAGGATCCTTCATACAAGGAAATTAATGGGACATCTTGCTTTTTATCATCACTGAATCTATGCATGGGTAGAGAGGTAGATTTATGTAATTCTTTCCATTAGGCTAATTCAAAATGTCAAAAGGCAAGGTTAAGATAAAAGGTTCGTCTCAGAAATATGCAGCTTTAATCAAAAGTCACTCTGTGGGAGAAAACATCCTGAACTTTTTGATCAAGCAATTTTAAAATTATGGTGTCTTCTTTGGAAATATAACATCTCCATTTATTCTAAATATAAATATGCAAAACATAATATTTCAAAATTAAAACAAGTCTCTTCAAACATTTAACTATGAAAATGATTATGCATTGAACGAGTTCATGCCTGAAAAATGTTGTCTTTGCACTTTACAAGTAGGTTTATTTTAGCCCTGGAGGGTCTGCATGAGTGCTCCTCTGCCAAAGAATGTGTAATTTCAACCTTCAGCAACTGAGTTTTCAAACTTCCTTCAAAGCAGATTTGCAATTCAGTACATGAGGAAACGTGGCATTTTCAACCCTGGTTTTTGATTTCAGAGCCTAAATTTTTAGAAATCAGAGCTTATTAGTATTGGTTTGGTCTTTTTTTGTTCACCCTGGAACACTAAAGTTTCAATAGAAAGGTACTTGAAACTGGGATGTCAAAATGGGCAAACTAAATAACAAATCACAGTCTGCATGCAATAAGGTCTGATATTTCCTGTTCACGAAGTGCCAAAAAGGTGACAAAAATGGACAGCTTGCAACAAATTATGAAAGTCTTGACAATCAACTGTTACAAACCAACACATAATTTTTTTATCTATATCCCAAGTGGAGAAAACCCCCAAAAATGTTCCCAGAATTCTATGCAGGAGACAACCCTTATTTATTAACAAAGCTCCTTGAAGTCATCAGAGCTAAAACCAGGGTTTGTCCCAGGGGTTCATGGAGCTGTAAATTCCTGTGAGCTTCAAGTGCCTGGAATGTTGGTGCAGCAGATTTAGTGCTAAGATTGAAGAACAGGTATATTGTCTTTCTAGAGGTATAACAAATAAAACTGAAAGTTTGTCTTTCATCACCAAAATCAGTGTGAACTCAAAGCAGTATCATATGTAAGTGGCAGCTCTAATAACCTCATATTTTCTTGAGGAAGGATATATCCGAGGGACAATGACACACTGAACAGAGGTCTAGAAAACACTAGAAAATTCTGCAGAAGATGCTCCTGTGCTGGATTTATGTTAGCTAAGTAAGAGGTAAATAGCACAACTGAGTGTTTTCATAGAATCATTTACTGTGGAAAAGACTCCTGAGATGAGCCAAGCCCACCACTAAATCATGTCCCTCAGTGCCATATCCACATGTCTTTTAAATACCTCCAGGGATGATGACTCAACCGCTACCCTGGACAGCCTCCTCCAGTGCTTGACAGCCCTTTCTGTGAAGAAATTTCCCCTAATATCCAATCTGAACATCTCCTGGCTCAACTTGAAGCCATTACCTTTGTGCTATCACCTGTTACCTGGGAGAAAAGAGGAACTCCCACCTCACTGCTTCATACAGTTGAGGTCCATGGATCCAGCCTGAGCAGATCCCTTTGTGGAGCCTTCTTACCCTCCATCTGATCAACACTCCTGCCCAGCTTGGGGTCATCTTCTCCTTTCTGCTGTCATCTTTCTCTTTTTCTAAAAGCTGCATTTTGCAGTTTTTAGTTAGTTAAACTCCTACAAGAAAGGGATAGGCATCCTATTTGAAGGCTGTGCATCACCAATTAAAGGATGACTTTCTATGGATCTAAAATGCAGAGGGGAGTGAGGGATTATATGAAGGAGCATGCAGCATGTCTGGAGCCACTCGTTAGAGGGGTTCTCCAGTAACAAAATAATTTAGCTTGACTTCATTCTCATTTATCTCTGCCTCTTCATGTCTTACTTTCATATTTAGCAGGTAATTCTGCAGTCAAGAGTTTACTACACAACCAAGGTGATAAAGTGTCAGCATCATCTGGAATAAAAGACTTTGGGATCTAGTAACAACTAAATTACTACAGTTTTAGGAAGGAGCAACTGTATTTTTGTAAGGACACTACAAGTATTTTTGAGACTTTCTTTAAAAAATCCTTATGGATGGTGGATTATGTCCCAGTGTTCTACTTGGGAAATCATCAGAGATTACAGATGTTGCAGGGAGTGATGGTTCCTTGATAATAAGGTGATCAGGGTTTCCTAGTGACTGTGGGATGCAGAACATCTTAACAATTAGGATTTAAGTATCTGGAGATCTATAGATGACAGTTAGATGTCAGTTTAAATTTTGTTACATTAGAAGTCCATATTCATTCATTATGACATATCTATATATACTCTTACTAGCTAGAGGTAATAATGGCTCTTCCCTGGGGAGGGTGTCTTGCATGATTTCTAAATTAGCTTTCTAACAAACCTTATTTCACCAAGCTTTCTGTACCAGCAGGAAACAGCTGTCCTGTAATGGTTTGCCAGGCTATATTCAAAGGGCAGGCAATAAATTATCTGTAACCTGAGTTATGGCTGTGAGATGAAAGATGCCTTGGAAATCTGTGGCTAAGGGTAAAAATAATCTTATCTAAGAGCTGAAATCTGTGCTGTGGGTGTCTCTACCTAAGCTAATCACCAGTCTCCCTTTATAGCCAGAGAAGAGAAACAGGTAATTTGAGGGAGTAATTTAACATATCTATTTTAAGATGAACTGAATCACACCTATTTCTGTGCATTTCCTATAAAAGAAGTTGCAAGAAACTTTTGCAGAGAGAGACATTTTCATTGTGCTTGTAAAAGACTTGGCACAAAAAGGCTGTGATTGCAGTTTGTGCCTTCATGTATCTATGCAAATTAGGCAAGTAATAATAAAAGGTAGGAAAGGTGACATAGTCAACATAGAAAGAAGATGGTGCTCTTGTCTTTCCCAGCAAATAATCAAAGATGGCATCCTGGTTCAGGATTTTAAGTAATGTTCCTGAAGACTTTTTCAGGGTGGAAAAAAGAGCAAGAGGAAGAGTCTAAAGTGAAAATAACTGTCTTACTCTTTTCTTAGAAATTCTTTCTGGCACTAATAGAAAAAAAATCAACTGTATTATGTAAAAAAATGAATTAACATTTTCCTTTCATAGTGGCACTGTAATTTATTAATTGAAAATGAAGTTGTGGAAGTGATGTAGTAGTTTGTTTATTTATATTTTGTAAGACTAAAACTATATTTTCAGCATAAATTTAATAAATGAACAAAAATTACCCTGGGAAATAGAATCCAGGTTTGAATTTTGACAAACCAGGAATTTAATCTGAGGTTCAAGAAAGCATTAACAGATGTCTAGGACATTATCCTGTGGTCAGTACCTCTGAAGCTTAACACTATACATGAGATGTGACCATAAATTAGAAAACTTAGATAAATTTCTGTGCTTTCTAATGTATAAGTACGCCTTTTAGAAGGATTTGCTTAGTTTACTATTCTAGCCAAAGAATGCTGCTTGGTTTAATTGATATTACTGACAGGGAGTGCTCTGAAGAATTCCTACAGTCTGGATGTTAAAACAGGGAACAAAAACAGCACAAAAAACTTCTCTGTGTCTTATCTGTAAAATGATGCCACTGCTTCAGACATGCAAATATTTATATAATTTAATAACCTTCCAAACATGTAAGATAAGCAAAAAGAACCCAAATAGCTAGAGACACACACACTCTAGCAGCTGTCTCAAAACATTCCACCTGAAGAAAAGCTGTGTCCCAGGTAAGGCAATGATGCCACAACACGAGGGCGAAGTTATGGATGATTTGTGCACGACTTCTTTTATGGCCAGAAAGGGACATTTTTATAGCTAGTCTGAAAGGCTCTAGCCTTTAGAGGCAGAGCTTTAGGCAGTGCTTTGTGTGCAGAGCACAGCTCCAGTATATGAATTGTGACATATCTTTGTAGAAGTATATTCAATATTAATTTTTAAGAGAGGCAGGAGGTTTGGGGTAATTGTTTTTGGGTTAGGTTTCTCACTTGTTTCAGTTTTTCTTTTCCGTTTCCACTTCAGAGGAAGGACTGTCTTGCTTTCTGTGACTATCTTTATAATGGAAACAGCTGGAACACTCACTGTCTTTCTAGCAGCTGTAATCAGAGACATATGATGTTCACTTGTGCAGTTTTAGTTAGTATTCATCTGCTTTTTCTTTTTCTCATTGCTAAAAGAAGCTTAAAGATTCAGATACAATCAGTTAGAGAAGGCTTTTAGTCACACAATCTAGTGAAAGATGCCCTTGCCCACAATAGTGGGTTGGAATTAAGTGAACTTCAGAGGTACCTTCCAACTCAAACCATCCTATGAGTCTGTGATTTTACATATGAATTGCCATGATAAGACTGAACAAGAATATGGGTTTGAATGCAGCAATTTCAATTTTCTGTTTAAATTGCCTTATATGCCCATTAACTGTGTGAAGAAATGTGTAAAGAAATTGGTCCATTTAGTATAAGCAATTTTGTTGTGTTGACATTGCCCTACAAGTGCTTACATTGAAAATGTTTAAATTAAATAGATGGGGTGTGTGTGATAGAATAAAGCTCTGCTTAGATGCACTGGTCAGCCCTGGCATTGGACCATTTGTCCCAAGGGGAAAACCTCAGTTTTGCTTTAGTCTTCGTTGCCTGGGATCCATTTTCACAGAGAGCAAATCTGGTTGGAATGACAGCCTCGAGCCACTTGCTGCCTACAAGACCTGACCTTGCTCTCTCTCTAACAAAAAGATTGAGGGAATCTTTGGGATGTCAATGGAACCACAACAAACTGGGCAAGAAGGTGGAGGGCTCAGGTGAATAAGAGATCAGGTTTGTGTAACACACTGAGGAACAGGAGAACATTCAGACTCTTCATCCTCTCTAGACTTGCACATCCCGTTGGTGTGACACCACAGAGCCTGCAGACAGTGCTGAAACTCAGCACTTCCTGAAGATTTCCTACACACAGAAGCAATATCTGTATGTTTATATATTCACTTAACTACCCTTTTTGCCTTGGGTTTCATACAGAGTTTTCACCCCTTTCACGAATTAACAGCAAGATGTATCCTGAGCAGGGATTTACAATTTCCATTCTTTTGCACTTGCAGAAATGATGGGGTGTGTCTGAAGGACAATAACAAGCCAAATGGCTCAAACAGGGGCAAGGTTTGAGGAAACCAAACCACATTTAGTTTTTTTGATTTATTCCTTTCTATATCTAGGATAATGTAAATTTAGATCTGCTTTCTTATGTCATGAGCAAACAACTTTCTCCACCCTATAAGTAACCTAATATTTGTGAATATGACCTAATCTGTCAGAAGCAGGTACTTTTCCTGTGACTGATGTAAAGTCATGTGTAGTAAAATGCTTATTTATAACTTAAAACTTACAAACAATCCTGCTGGCTTAAATAGAACCCACTTATTTATTAGATAAACTATTGCTTAAATAGCTTATCTTGCTTGGGGAAGAGAGTTGGAAAAACCCATGGTCTCACCTTTACTTTAAATTGTGTAGCTTGTAGCATAAAAAGGATGCAATGGGAAATAGGAACTAAGGAAGTTCAAAATTATATACTTGGCCTTTACAGACAGGTGGTAAAAGCTCACGTTCTACTGCAGATGATATGTAACTTATTCTTCCCCTTCCATATCTGTGTGGGAAGTCATAATGAGTAGTAAAATTTGCTACCACAACCCCCTCCACTGGTAAGATCATAAAACTCCCTGAAATTGCACGGTGTCCATTTAAATGTTCCTCCGAGGGCTGCATGTAAAGTGGGGAGTTCAGTGAAGTCGACTCACTGCATCTTTCTGTGTCAGAGTAGAAAGTGATAAAATCAGTCTCCAGCAGCTCTGAGCCATAATTTTTTTAGTCTAGTATTGCAGGCTATAACTTTGAGAGATCTGTGTCACAAGAGTATTTTATAATGCTGTGCATAATTTAGAAAGTGTAGCATGACAAGAAGAGTGTGTAACTGAGGGAAGGTACTCTATCTTCTGATTTTTCATCTTAAAGGAATTATGCTGCACATTACCTAACAGGTATCAGCTGTTAATATCAAAAGCTAATATTCAAACAAAAAGCAAACAAACAAAATTAATTAGAAAAATTCATACAGGAGATCAACATATTATCCCTTAAGAACAAGTCCTTCTCATTGTGTTAGAAGAAACAGTCATGAAATTGTTATTCATATTTAGGTCCCCAAAAATTATTTCAGCATTTCCTGCTGTTTCAAAAGAAACTCAATTGGAAGCGTAGTGTAGAGAAGATCCCTGCATTACTGGCATTTCATTTGATTAAAGAACACAAAAAAAAAGGAAACTGTGGGTAGTACCCAGTGTATGTGTCCAACATCCCACATCCAAAGCCATCACTCAAGCCAGTGAATATCAGAAGTAGAGCCCCAGGAAAGAATTTAACAGAAACAAATCCCTGAGTCTTTGTAGCATTGAGCTGTGTGTCTGTGTGGAATGTGATAACTGGAGGAGTTGAGGACCCAGGAGGATTTACTAGTCCTTAATTCCTATGATTGCTGGGCTCTTTTCCCCTGCTCTGATCCTGAGCAATCAGCTTCTCTCTGTTTTAGTTTCCCCATATGTGTAATGGGGTTAATTGAAGCTGTATCATAAGGGTATTGTGAAAATTAATTACTTAATATAAAGAGCTTTTACTTTTTTGGGATATGTGACAGTGCAGGAGAGTAGATAATTATTCATGGTTTTGAAACTTTTAATGGTTAATTTACATTTTAGGGAATAAAACAGCAGATCTAAAGAGGGAAATATTTGACCTTCTATTTCTGCTACACTGTGTAATGAGACACAGTGATAACAGTAATCTGGGAGTCTGTTAACGTAATTAAAACCACGGACTTTCTTCTAGGTGGGAGGTTTTTAAATGTGGCTGATGTCCTAAATGAAAGTACGCTGCAACTTCATCATGGCTGCTGTACCACATGCAAAATTAGGAGAATAATTCTGCCTGTGAACATATTTTCCCCAAACCTCTACACATTAACATGCCAGAATTTACTAGTATGCCTTTGGAAAATCTTCAGCAGTGAACAAACTTCTGCTTTTGACAGTCTGAATGCAGCCAGAGGCTCTGGAGTTTCACCAGTATTACAATCCTTCATGGCAAAGAATAAGGGATTGTGTGGTGGAAGGTGCTGGCCCTCAGCACCCCAGTGTGGGTGACACACTGAGAGAGGGATGATCTAGGACTTGCTCTCTTATGATGTGTAAAGGAAAATATAAAACTACTTCTTTTAGCTGCCCACTAACAGTATTGCCACTCAGCTCAGTTCACCTGGGAGACTCCTCTGAGAGTCTGGTGAGGGATGGACACCTCTGGAGCAGGTCCAGATGAGTCCATGCTGGGCAGATGCAGAGCTCCTTGAGCTCCTTGGAGCTCAGGCTGACACCCCGTGGGACGAGGCTGCTCTGCCTCACTTGCTCCAAGCTTGGCTGCACAATTTGTGAATATGAACCAGAGACCAGCTGAGATGGGTGTGCAGTCAAGGGCTGTTCAGAGGAAAGGAGTTTTAAAACTCAAACAGCACAAATCACTTCCCCCACCAGCTTAGTTACATCCCTTCTGCACAGTACCTGAGCAGCACAACATATGCAGCCAGACACTACTGTAGTGGAGATTTTCCTCTTTAATACCTTTTCCACCTCAGGGCTGCTTTTAGTCAGATGACACCTTCCTGTTTACTGGGCAATGTTCTTCAATTTTCTGGGAAACTTGACCTTAATTCCTGTCCTGTATAGAGGAAGATGGATATCGATGTCTTCAGAAGCAACAGGACAAACCAATTAAAATGTGTGTGTGGGAAACCTATTTAATTTTAAACAGCTCAGATACATTGATTTATGGTATTTGCTATTTTTTCATTAACAGTTGCTAGGCCTTGCCACTTCTGTATAACACTTTCCACCTGCACATCTCAGCATGTCTTGTTACTGTGAGTTAACTCAGCTTTGAGGCCAAGTTCTTGTGATGTAAACAGGAGCATTTGTCTGTACTGCCAAGTACAAAAAAAAAAATATAAAAAAAAATACTGAAGATCTTTAGCCTGGCTCTATCCTGGTGCATTCTGTGACCTAATAAACACCTTCCCTGAGCTAACTTACCTCCTGAGAGCCTGCATTTGTGCTAAATGTCTCTTTGTCAGCACATTGCATCCTGCCTCTTGCTCTGGGATAAGTTTGCTGGCTGTTATCTTAGGAGGATTGGCACCATTCACTCTTGTGCAATTATTGGGATCATGCCAAGTTTATTACCCATAATTTTCACCCCAGAAAAACCCACACAAAGCCCAGCATAGATGTTGGCCATCAGTAATGTGGTTTTGTCTGCAAGCCTTCTCAGGAGATGGAAAGTTGTGATGGAAGTCAAGTTTTATCCAGGAAAATAACAGAAACTACTGAGTGAAGTCTCCCTGAACCTCCTCTCTTCCCCTGAAGAGTATAATTTTTACAACACTAATGGTGCTTTGGTGAAGGTCTCAGCAAGTTCAGCCAAGTTGTGCTGAGAGTACTTCCAGTCATGGAGACTAATATAATCCAGTAATTTCCTGGATTTGTCTATTTATGTCAGCCCATCTGTTATCTCTCATCTCACACTTCACCTAGAAGCCATTTATGAAGGTGAATATCACTTGGTTTTAGGTTTGAGTTTTGCATTTGGAGGCACATTTTCCACCATACCCCTGATACATTTGAATCTTTTCTTGCCTCTCTGTGTGCTGGTCTTGGCATTGGATTCCCAGTCTCAGCAGAAGGAATGGGAGTTTCTCACATGATCTTAGCCATAATTACAGACTTGGGTAGTCTTGAGTAGCCTAAGGTTGTAGTGCAAGTTTCCCTCCTAAGTAACCCTGGAAGGACATAATTTTACATGTCTGAAGGATAAATTTTAGGTTACAGGGATTCCTGCTATTAGGTCTTAATTTCTTGCCACTGATACTACAAAAAAAGTGAAAAAACAAAAACAAAACAAAACAAAACCTCAAACAAACAAACAGAACCAAACCAAAAATCCGCCCCCCAAACCTAAACCAAAACAAACAAATAGGAAAAAATACAAAAAAAAAAAAATCAAATCAAATTTGTTGCTTGCTCTTCCTGTGACCAAGATGAGACAGATCCCACCTTAAAAATTTTGATCAAGGCTAGTGAGTGCAACCAAAGGGCAGTGCTGATATGAGGTGGATCTGGGGAACCTCATCAATAGGTCTCTTAGAAGTATGTGGAAGCCAAGATTTCAGTTTTCCCCATGTGACCTTCCCAAAAATATCAAGGGTTAATTCCCTCTGTCTTAGGCAGTGGAAAGCAATGTAATAACTCCATCCAAACACTAATAAACCAGTATTATAATTGTGGGAGATGAAAACACTCACTTGAGTTCAGAGGCTCAAGGCTTATGGTGGAAGACATTACAAAGGATTTCTGAGAGGATCCAAGGAAAGACAGTGATTCTGTAACAGTTTTACTCACAGGAAGGAAAAACAGAGATTTAGACTTCTGTAATGTATTTCTATTTTTTGTGCATTACAATCAGAAGGGTAGGAGTTTTAAAATTTTTATATTTTGTTGTTGAATTGAGTTTTAGATTTTAATGAGACAAAATTAAACTTCAGAATTTATTTTATTTTTTTTATTTCCGGTGACAGAAGTTTCTACAAAATATAGTTTCTACAATACTAGGAAGAGAAAAGGAGAAAAAGGAGTTCATACTGTTGCTGAACTATGAAATGTGATTTCTGTCCAACAGGCTACTCTCCAATGCTAAGCACTTAGATGCAGGTCTTCAATATCCCTCTAAGGTCTAATTTAAATTGACTTTAATTTAATATTCCTGAGGGAACAGGTCCAAGTCAAGCCCTGCCTCAGTTTCCCACCTGTAAAAAAGACATGAAAAGTAACTATGACTAGCATTGTGAGGGGTAAAGGTGGAAAATTCACACTGTGAGGATGTGGTAAAGAACATGAAAATGTTCATGCAATGCATTGCCTCTAAGCCATTCAAAAAATTTGGAGGCTTTCATGTTATGTCAAAGAGATTTAATGTAGAATGTTGATCACTGTTTACATTGACAGTGTTTGGTTTTGGCAGCTGTTAGCTGCAACAGGAAATTGAATGACTGCACACAATGAAGGAAACCCTTTCAATATCATCTAGAAGTGGTGTTTCATCCATTTATTGCTGTCCTTTTGGGATAAAGAGGAAAGCCCATTTAAAATGTTCCTTTTTGATTTTTTTTCTTTGTCTGGGTAAGCAGTTCTTTTCCCAGGCTGAAATGAAAGGTTTTCAATGTTTTTCTTCTTTTTAATTGTGAGCCAAGTGGAACCAATGGAAATTATCAGGAACCTCACCTTAATTTACATAATTGCTATGTGGAATGGGAAATTGGCTTATGCAAGGAAGCTGAGACTCATTAGTGAAAAGCATCTTTAGGAGAGGGAGGGGAGGGCTCCTTGCATTAGTGTTCAGCTGAAGGTTGTGGGGGTGTCTGAGGAGATACATTCCCTTTAGCCAGCCAATTAATGAAAACTCCAGGGAATTGCATGGAATTCAGTGTTTGCCTGTTTCTGTGAGGTCACTTGCCTGGTGATTACAAACAAAATCTTGATGATTTGCACAGCAAAAGAAGGTGCTGAATACACGTTTGGGGAAGTGTGGGAAGAGGTACTTTGTTTTCTTACAGGGTGATAACCATAGATTAAATAAGTGCTTTGTAGTCTGAGTTGTGATGTAGAATTTACTCATGGATAAAAATGTTAAAACCCTCTCCTTGTTCTTCAAGGTTTTAGGTCCATCAGCAGCCTGGGGAAAAGGGGGAATGCAGACACATGAGGCAGCCAGACTATTCCTGCACAGGAGTCTGATTGCATTCACTTACACCTCTCAATTCAAATGGCTCCTCCTACACAAGGGACAGGGTAAAATAGTGTTTTGGTGCTGATTTTGTACAAATGAGAAATTATAAAATCCTGTTTTGCCAAAAAAGTTCAAGAAGGAGCAATGCCTCTATAGGGATTAGTCATAACATACTTTGTACTCCACTGAAAAGTTTATTCTTCACTGACCCACACCTCACATTTAAGGCACTGATTTTGATTGACATTCTTGCCGATGTAATTCAGCACAGGCCAAGGGAACCTTAGCAGCCTTCTTGATTTAAAAGTTAATTAATTGGAGTTAAGTGAAAAGATAAAGGATAAATAACAGCTGTGACTGGATGGGTTGATCAAAGTGTCTCTTCCATTAGATCCTTGTTGTTGCAAGCTTTGAGACATTCTGAGTACAAGGTAGACCTTAATATACAACTGCTGCTGAAAGGGAACAGTGTGAAGGGAAAAGCCATTCTCAGCTAGGAAGAGTTCAGCCTTACAAAACATCTTAGATAACTGTAGCAGGAAAGAAACAAAACTGTTCTAGTAGGCAGTTTTTGTTTTTTTCAGCTCTGCAGGCTTGAGTGGAAAACGTCCCTTTTTGGTATATTTTGGGAGAGTTCCCAGAAGTGACCCAGTGGCAAATGACTCAAGAGTGTTCTCAATCAGGAAAGGCACAGCTGCACTGAAGAAAGAGTTACAATTCCAGCACGAGTTCTCTTCAGAGGTGCTGACCCAGCTTTACATGAAATCTTCTCGAAACTGGTGCACTTGCATTTCTTGCCTGACAGCGTATTTTCTCAAAAAGACATAGAAGTCTATATTAAAAGTATGAAAGAAAACCAGTTGAATTTGAATAATTTCAGCCAGAGAAATGCAGGAATGAAGAAAACTGCAACAAGATTAAAGAAACATTTACCAGGTGTTGATGCTAGTGTGCTTTAAATTATTCATCTGGTTGTAGAAATTAAGATTCACTCAGCTGTTCAGCTGTAACTCTGACTGATTTAGACACAGTTTCTGCAAGATTCAATTTTGGAAAGAACCTTCTTGCCTTTATCCTATGCAGAACTTCAGCTACAACTAAGAAAAACTAGATAAAGATTTTTTTTTTCTCTTTTTTTCCAATTTACTTAACTGATGACTTTTCCAAAACTCGTGAGTTTCTAGAAACCATCTCTTCCTCCAGAAAGGTCTGCTGGCTAATTCTTCAGAGAGCTGGGAGACCTTGCCCAGATTTGGGTGTAGAAGAGTATGGGGTTATTCTGTGTGTATTAATGATCCAGCTTTAGGAACATGAAGCAGGATTTTAATCCAGTCACTTGTAATTTACTCAGATCCCCAGACTAGGTATCTGGTCAAGCCAGAACAGGAGTGTCTACTGTCAAGTTCAGTGCTGAGATCACTGGAACAGGGTTAGAATTTGGCCCATGGTTTTGCATTGTCCTCAACCCTGTATTTTTTTAAAAATACATTAAGGAGAAGCATAAATTCTCTCAAAACGATGTAAGCACCTTATCTGACTGTCTCATATTTAAAGTTTATTTTGTTAAGGGGTTTCACAATAGCTCCCACTGTCATCTTCCAGCTCTGATCATTGCTACAGGGCTGGCTCACAAACAGATAGAGTCAAAGGGATGGAAAATCTTGAAAAATCTGCCTGCAAAAAGTTTGTCTTTTTTTTTTTTTTTCTCTATGAAACTCTCCCCTCAAATCTTTAAATTCCTTTTATTAATTTTGAATAAGTACAAGCTAACTCTTAGTCTTTTCCCAGTGATTCATATCCATGGACTCTTACATGATTTCCCATAGCCCTCATTTTCAAGGACAGCTGACTTTGCATGGCCATTGACATGTAGAAGAGTGCCTATTCAAAAGGCACTGCAATTTTTTCAGCATCTTAATATCTCTAGAACAAACTTAACCTAAATCACTATTCCCTGGGTAATGGAAAACAACATCTTGGCTTTAGACATTTGTAAAAGTATTGAAAAAAAGAGACATTGTTTTTACTGGTTTTGAGTCTTCTTTCCCTACTTTATATAGGTAATTTCCTGATTAGTGCAATATTGGGCTGGCAGTGTGTCCTTGCTGCCAGGAGGGCCAAAGGTATCCTGGGGTGCATCAGGAAAAGTGTGGCCAGCAGGTCAAGGGAGATGATCCTGCCCCTCCACTGAGCCCTGGTGAGGCCACATCTGGAGTATTGTGCCCAGTTCTGGTCTCCTCAGTTCCAGAAAGACAAGGGAGGGCTGGAGAGGGTCCAGCAGGGGCCACAAAGATGATGAAGGGTCTGGAGCATCTTTCTTAGAGGAGACACTACAGGAGCTGGTCTGTTCAGTGTGGAGAAGACTGAGGCTCAATGCAAACAAATATCTCCAAGGTGGATGCCAAGAGGATGGAGCCAGACTCTTTTCTGTGGTGCCAGTGACAGGATGAGGAGCAAAGGCCATAAACTGAAACTCAGGAAGTTCCACCTCACCATGGGGAAGAAATTCTTTACATCAAGGGTGGCAGAGCACTGGAACATTCTGCCCAGAGAGGTCATGGAGTCTCTCTAGAGACATTTAAAACCCACCTGGATGAGTTCCTGGCAACCAACCTTGGCAGGGGAGTGGACTAGATAATCTCCAGACATTCCTTCCAACACTAACAATTCTGTGATCCTCGGATTTTGTGAATATTTTCTAGTTGGAATCTCCAGTATTTCTCTCAGAATTTCCTAATTAAATTAATTTAACTAAAACAGCAGAAATTATAATTTTTTCCAAAGTTAATGTCATTTGAATGTATACTATTCATACTGTCATTCTTTGGGCAAGAGTTTAAAAGTTAGGAAGGGAAGCTAGCTGTAAGCAGCTGCAACATGGTCTCTCCTATTGTCTTCTGTGAACTTTATAAGAAGTTACAATGCCTCCAGGAAATGGACTTCAATACAAACCTTGGCAATCATGTCCTGAATATTGTCAGCTTAAACTTGTATCCACATACTGCACTTGAAGTCATTACAGTCAAAATTATTGGGAATGTTGATGGATAAATTTAGACAAAGCAAAGAATGATTGTCACCAGTCAAAACATATCTAAGGAAATATTGGCACTGTTTATAAAGGATAAAGCCATAAAGGACTCACATGCCAGGCTCAGCAGTATTTCTCAGCCCAGGCAGATACAGCAGCTGAAAGCAGTGTGGTAGATATTGAAGAAACATTCAAGTGCAAACTGGTTGAATGAGAGACAAAGCAAAGGAGCAGTTAATAGGTGGGAAACTGAGGCACAGAGTTGCCTCATGATTTGCCTCATGTCTCTCAAGAAGATAGCACAGGGATCCAGATCTCTCTGGAGATCTGAGTGCTTTTAGATCCCTTCCAAGCCAAACCATTCCGTGAGCTCCTTCCCAGGTTAGCCACTGATTTTCAGGATTATCTTCAGCAGCTGACCATAACTTTGTCCAAGATTACAGTCTATAGTGCCTATAAGACCTTTTTTGGCACCTTTTTTTTTTACTTGGGGAGGTAAAGGTATTTAAAATTTTGAGTGCAGGGAAGATTATGAGAGATTTTTTGGGTCAAGAGGATTTAGCCTATTTCAATTTCAGTCTTGGATGGGTTTTGTTGTGAAAGGCAGGTGAGGTTAGATTCAAGGCACTTTATCTTATGGTGATTACTCCATTTAAGAGCTCACTGCAGAACTATGATGTGTATGTAAAGTTTTTGCCAAATAAAATCCAGACTGCTCAGAAAGAAATAACAGATCCTTTTCTTGACTGACCTGTAACTCAGACTGAAGACAACGAATGGTCTTACAAGAAAACAATCCAAAGAAAGAGAGCAGCTAATGATACTTTTGGCACATCACAGGAAGGGGGAAAAGTAATGCAGTTTAGTGAAAAACTAAACCCAAGAAACCCAAATGGCTCCTGCCTGACATGCGTTGACAAAGAAGAATCAGTCTCTTGCTGATTTATATGTGTGTGATACAGATGAAGCCTGAGAATGAATTTCAACTGAGATGATGTGCATAACAAAAAATTTAAAAAAAGAAAAAAAAAAAGTAAAAATAAAAAATACCAATGCAATGGCTGAGCTTGATGGAATCTAATTAGAGAAACAATGGAGAAGCAAATAAATAAGAAAAAAACTATTGTATTTTTGTGCTGAGCTGTATAGGCAGCAATTAAATCACTAATCAGGCAAGAGTTGGCTGACCTAGGGAAGGAGAAATCTCATATCTCAGCTGGATAAGAAGTTTAAAAATATCTGCTAAAGGAGTATTTAAAGGCTACAAAACAAACATAAGGACATTTTGGGTTTCAATTAAATTTATGGCTTATGGAAACAGTTCCTGTGTCAGATAAGCAATATGGTTTACTTACTTGGAAGCTATTTCATAATGATATTGGCTTTATTTTTAACAGAAACTGTTTCCCACCAAAAGGAAATGAAATTTATTTTTGTGTGCATGTGGGTTAGTATTTAGGAGATTTTTTTATTCCTTCAGCCTCTTTAGAAAGCAGATTAAATTGTCTTTGTAAAGTTTTTCTTGACTAAGTGACACCTGTCTGCTTCAAGGGTTGTGATGACAATTGTGTTGAAAACCTGAGGCCTTGACACAACTCACCTGTGGTCTGACCCTGCCAGTCTCATCATGTTCACTTCCTTTCTGGAGGCTGTTTTGTAGTTTCTTTGCCTTGAGGAACCAGCACTGTACATGTGAAATGTCTCCATAGCAAGGATTGCATTGTCATTTATGTAAAGAACTTGGGTCAGGAGAGGGACATCTAATTTAGAGCACATTATCTTGACCTGGGACTTGTAGGGCTCTTCCACCTTTTTATGGGCAAGTAAGTAAGGACTAGATGTATTTCTACTTTTTCTCCCATTACATATAAACACCAATTCTAGTGATCAGAATCAGAGACCACCTGGGCAGTGGATCAGGTCTCTCCTGAATGAGCAGGGGATCTGTACAGGTCCACTGGAATGTGGAGGAAAAACTTAATGTAGAGGGATCCCTTTAGAGATGTGGGTGTGCCAAACCCACCTTGGACATCACACTGTACATTGAATTTGCAGCTTGTGGAATGAAAGACCCTCAGCTGCAGCAGCAGCTACAGCTGAGATATCAGGTTTCTTGTATCCAACTTAACTCTGAAGATTAATCATAGAAAGGATGTGAAATATCTCATTACTGTTACTGTACGCAGAGAGAAAAAATCTGTAGGACCTTGAAGCCTTTTTTGTGTATTTACTTTCGTGATCCAGAGTTGGTGGTTTCTTCCAAGGGAAGTCTGAAGTCCTTTACTCTGAATCCTCAGGATTTTTATATTTTTGAGTGGATACTGGGAACTACATCCTACCTCTGACAAATTAGATTTCTTCTCATATTTTTTTATTAGACTGTCACAAAATGTTTTATGTATTCAATTTGAAGTAATTTATCCTCTGGGTAAAGTACAGCTGGCCAAAGTACTCAAGATAAAAGTTTGGTAAATGTACAATTTCCATCCATCACCTTCTTGAACACAGGAAGCATTGAAATAGCACATTAGGAAGCATTTAGTTTGAATCTATACCATTGATGGAGGACTTCAAAGTGTTACAGATACATCAAGAAAATCTTTATTTTCCAGTTTGACTTAAGGTCTGGGATTTTAACTCAGGACCTTTCTTTTTGAATCCACAGCTGTTGTGTTGATGAGGTGGTGCCAGGTATGCTGAGACACTGAGGGAATAATGAGTGGATTAATGCAATATCTATGCTAGTCTGTAAAATACAGATAGTCACACTTCTATATATGCATTTCAATTCTTGCACTTCTGGACCTCTAAACATTTGGGGTTTCCCAGCTGCCAAAGCATTATGTGAATAGTGGTGAGAAAAGTGGAAGAGAATCTTCCCCTTGGTAGCCAGAGGAAAAGACCAGTTGAAATGAAATTCTGGAAGTGATTTATTTCTTCTTTGTGTGCCCCTCATTTACACGAGGAGGTCTTGGTGACTATAATGGGAAATAATTCTCTACCTGATGAGTGGAGTGAATTAAAACCATATTATTTTGATTCCACTTTTACTTTATTTTCTTTTATTAGTCCTAATTTCTGCCAGAATAGTTTTAAACTTCTTGGAAGGTCAGTACAACAGTCTGAAATTGCCAGTGTCTTGTGATGCTGAAAGAGCTATTTAGTGTTTGGGGTTTTCAAAAGGCACTTCAGCTGTTCATTTGCCATATTTAGGACTGGGTTATTTTTTATCCTTGAGTCTTTTTTTGTCTTTTCACATTACACAGCAAAGCAAAATAATGTTGACACTGGAGGCAGTTATAAAACATTTGCCTGAATGGTACAAATTGACATTTATACAAATGGACATTTATACAAATGCTCATTGGACATGAAAGTGAAGTCTTGTCTTTTTTGAGCTCATTAGGAGTTACATTGTTCTCTAAATAGGCTGGAATCTCTCTTGCAGAATGTAATTTTAGTATTAGATCTATATATGCTCTATCAGTGCTAAAAGCCAGATGATTTTGTGGCAGGGCTGTTTCTTTTCTCCCTTTCACTCACTACAGCAGCACAGGGGCAGTGAAGGAAAACCCAAATCACCAAATTCACCAGAATGTGTTAGTGGGTATTTATCAGACACAGTCATTTTCTGTCCCAAAGTCATCCCACCTGTCCTTGGTGGGAGCTGTACTTTAGCTCTTACTACTTCCACAGCTTTTTATGAATTTCTCCCATGTGTTAACACAGACATGAGTGTGGCAGCTTTAACTGCTGTGTACCTGAATCCAGAAAATCAGAGAAAGGCAAACCTCTCAGAACCTGGTTTGGGGGAATTTTTATCAAGGAGAAATGAAAATCCCAGTTGAAATTTGGAACAGTTACCACTATTTGATTAGTATTGGTGGAGACCTATAATTAACTCATATTTAAGAAGGCATATGGCTCCAACAGATGGTAAAAGGAAAAAAGAAAGTTAGATAAACAGGGATATTTGCACAAGGTTTTCTGATCTCTTCTGCTTATATTTTGCAGCACAGTGCTTGCTTAGGTTCTGGAAAGATGGCCTACTCTTCATATGAAAAATACTTACATGTCTTAATTTTCTCTAAATATAGCAAATAGTATAGCCTGCAAGTATTTAAGAATTCTGGCAATAATAGAAGACTTGAGGTGACAAGGAAACTTAGAAAATCCATATATTTTTGGTAGGGCTCTGAGCAAGAACCAGCTCTGCTTGTGAGGTTAGTGGGAATTTCAGATGGTAGAGGCCAAGAACAGGACAGCATTTGTATGGATGGGTGAGAGAGATGGTCATCCATGAGAGAGATTTGGGTTATGTTTATGGCAGTACCAAGCAGGATGCTGTGTGCTGTAGAGAGCACTCAGAATACAGCAAGCCCAGACTGAGATTTTCAATGCTTTGGGGAGACCTCACTGCAGCCTTCCAGTACTGGAAAGAGAGAGAGAGAGAGATTTTACACAAATGGGGATAAGGGATAAGTTTTAATCTAAAAGAGGAGAAATACTTTCTTTACTGTGAGGGTGCTGAGGCCCTGGCACAGAGAAGCTGTGGATGCCCCATCCCTGGACACGTTCAAGTCCAGGTTGGAGCAACCTGGTCTAGTGGAAGCTGTCCCTGCCCATGGCAGTGGGGCTGGAACTAAAATATCTTTAAGATCTCTTCCAACCCAAAGCATTCTGTGATTCTGAGATTATTTTATGGTACTCTCTCTACTGGTTTTTTTACTCCCTGCTCACCTCTGTTTAATTGACTGTGCAATTGATTCCAAGTGGCTCCAGGGCAAGGACAGGTAGTTGGGTTCAAGCTGCCTTCTGCTGGGATTTACCAACAGCTTTTCAGGGAGGCAGATTTGGAGAGATCAGATGAACTGCTGACACCACATGTCTGTGTGGGCAGGAACATAAGGTTTGTGGGTAGGAAAGTTTCAAAACTTTCACAGCTCATTCTCAAGTGAGTGCCTTGCAGTGCCCTCCCTCTGTCTGTGCAGAGTGACCTGGGAGGTTGAGCCCATCTGCCTTTAGAGGTATCATCTGCCTCTGAGATTTTCCTGTGTGGAAACAAGCATAATATACTTCTCATGACTGTGAGTTAGGCTGAAATACAAATGCTTAAATATGCACTGGTTTTTATAAAGAAACATTTACTGTAAAGCTCTTTTTACAGCTGCAGTATCTTGATTTCCCTACATTATTGATAATTTCTTTCATTAAAGCAAAACTTAGCAGAATTCTGCTTTTCCATTATCTGAATAGCATAATAACAATGCTTTTCCCAGATAGCAAGAGAGATTCAAGAAGTTGGCAGCATTTGAGTAATTATCTAATTTCCAGTGCTATAGTCATAAAGACATTAAAGAGGCTAGATCTGAAGTTAGATCTATTTTCCATATGGATTTTTCCTGACTGTTTAAGCACTCCTTATTTATTTTAGACCTCTGACACAAAGCTCATGAAACTGCAGAGAGCTAATTCTAAAGAAAGCTGATTGTAAACCTGAAGTTGTTCTTCTAAAAGGCCTGGAGTTGTAATTTTATATTTAGAATAATAATAAAAAAAATTACTTTCTTTGTTCTCTGCCTTGCATTGGGGATAGGAAGCAATGTAATGTTTACAGCAGCAGCAGCGTGTAAGGATTGAATTGTCACAATTCCTCCTTCCTTACTTTGAAAAAGTATTAATTAAAAATACTTCTATGGGCTGCAGAATAGAGGACAGAGTTCAGGTAAATCCTGTCTCTGCTCTTGCTTTGTTAAACCCAGAAATTAAATTATACTAAATGAAAAATGTACAGAGGGGTATAAGTGTGTTGTTTTCCCCTGAAATTCTCAGCATTCTGTAGCCAAGACCTACAGGTTTAAAAGAAAAGTTGTGTAGGATATAATTTGCTGTGCAGGAGGTTTTAATGTGTTTCCTTGGGAGAAACGATTTTTTCACATTTCATTTAGGTCTCACACTCCTTGTTGTGTGGAGAAATCTTACATTATTACAAGTTATTCTTAGTGTGATAGTAACTTTAAAATAAACCAAAGAACTAATTCCAAAGGTTCATTCATGCTTCTAGAGCCTGTTGGAAGCAGAGTTAGAAAGTAATGTGAAGTGAGGTAATAAAGGATTTTTAGCTTTCCTTTTCTAACCTCTCCAAAACTAACCCACTCATGGCTTTCAATTTATCCTCCTATCAAAGGAGCATTCCTTCATGCATTAGTTCTTCATGTGCCACAGGAATTTATATGTTTTAAAGCCTTGAAAAAATAAATATGAACAGACCTCCATCACTTCTCAAAGATTAATGCTGCTGGGCAAACCTGAGTTTGCATATCAGGGTGCTTACCATCCTTGGAAAGGTTGTTGGTTGACATTGATTCCAGTTTCCTTTGGCAAGTAGAGACATCATGAGGAAGCACAATCAAAAATGTAATTATGGAAAGATTCTAGCTGACGAGATTGGAGCACTCCAGTCTCTGAGATGGCAGAGACAATGCAGAGGGTGTAAGGACCAGCCAATCCTATTGCTTTGCAAACAGCAAGGGCTCATGTGACTCTGCTGGCTCTGGGGAAATCATTTATCATCAGATCTCAGCTACACCAAGATTTTGCCATTTCAGAGTCTCTTCTTGGCAGAAATCAGAGGTTGAGATATGGATGTGCCATTGTTTGCTCCATGGGAGAGTTATTGATCTAGAACAATCATGAAACTTCTCAAACTATTTTATAGCAGTTTAAAAAAAAAAAAAAAAAAAAGTAAAGGAGGGTCCAAATAAAATAACTTCCAAGGAAAATGATATAATTTAGTCATGATGAAAGCAGAGAGAGAATGCTACAAATGCCCAGAGTTGAAAAATGTATAATTTGGATTTCCTGGAGTGAACAATTGGGATAATTTAATTGGGGTTTGGCAGAAGGAGTGCTAATCTATCTGGTGTGTTCATTAAGATCTTAGAAAGTTCAAAGGAACAGTTCTGACCTGCAAAATATTATCACCACTTTCCATTACTTTTCCCTAGAAATGTTTCCCTCTCCTCACATGGAAGTGAGTGGTGTGAGGGTTCTCTTGGAGGAAATTACATAAATGAGAATATTTGAACCTTCCCTTCCCTTCCCTTCCCTTCCCTTCCCTTCCCTGAAACTTCCCTTCCCTGAAACTTCCCTTCCCTTCCCTTC
>JAOTQP010001286.1:145520497-145531392 GCA_026413545.1 Cichladusa arquata | reverse complement strand
TTTGATGACATGGAATTCGACGGAAAAAATCCCCAAAATTCGGAAATGGGGTGACCAGGCTGAAATGGCCTCAGATGGCCTTCCCTTCCCTTCCCTTCCCTTCCCTTCTTTTTCTCAGACATCCACCACCCCAACCCACCTCAGTGCCTTTGTCCTGGCAGTGATCGGAATTATATGGTTTCTATTCTCACTAAATTGGGTTTTAAATACATAATAAAAAGTTTACAGGTCCCCTATCCATCAATTCCTTTCTTGTAAGATTTTCTGGAGAGAATGTTTCAAGGGCCTCCAGGATCTAAATAACCTCTCTCTGAATCTTTAAAGAGATGAGTAATTTCTGTATGATGTGCTGCAATAATATTTAGAAACCTCCATCTATAGGAATACCCAGATGGGGAAGTTAGGTAGACTAGAGTGTATCTGGGGAATCTTGGAAGATTGTGTATGGGGAGAAAGGGAAAGCAGGATATGATAGAGTGACTGGTGTGTGCAAGCACCCTGTGTATATAAGCATCCATAAGTGCAAAGAGCCCTTCCCCTTCCTTTTTAAAAATGCCATTGTTCAATAGCATGTGAAGGCTTTTCTAGGAATGATGGTGGGATGGCATAGAAAGAATAGCAAGGGGGATGCATAAACAGGTTTTCTCATTCTCTGAATGCCTGTGGAACACAACTCTCCTCTTCATACTTGCAATTGTTCTCATAGCCCTGACAACTCTTCCGCTTTCCAGATAAACTGAAGAACTATTCAAACCAAAGACCATAAGCAGTAAATTGATTAGACACTTAGGAAGAGGAGACAGGAAAACAGGATTCTTTCTAGCATAAGGAATACTGCACACATCCCAAATAAATCTCCTGACAGGGAAATTTACTGATCAAAAATTCATTTCCACAAAATTAGACTTTCTTTTGTGAATTCACCAAAGCTCAAGCCTTTGAAACTGTGGAATAAATGCAGGTCAGTAGAGTTTTAGCTCCAGGTCTCACCTGGGAGTGAGAGCTCCCAGCAGTTTCCACACAGTGTGTCTGTCTCCTTTGGGCTGCCTGCAACTGCTGAGATTTTTGAACAGCTGAGGTTGTACTAGAAAGAGATGTGGGAAAACCCATGATTCCAATTTTCTGTCTCACACCCTGCTGTGCCTTGTGCCAAGGGACAGAGATCCTTGTGTTAACACAGGGGTACACCTGCTGTGTCTTCTGCCAGCAGCCCTCTGAACAATAGCAGCTGTGACAAACACCAACCTCCTGCCACTGCCTGCCAGCAGACACTCCTGGGGTTTAGAGAGACATAGGTTTCAGAAGGAATCCCAGGATCTAGAGGCAGTTTGGAAAAGGTACCAGGATTATGTTGTTTTCATGGAGTAGACCAAGGAAGGATATGTTTGGAGCAGCAACTGCTTCTAGTGAGTGCAAGAAGGTCAGAGTGATGTAGGCTGTCCCTGTCTGTACCTGAAAGAATACACCAGCAAGTGCTGCAGCCTGAAGGAAAATATCTGTGGAGATATTGTCATTCCTCTTTGGTTTGAGGGGCAGGAACCTGCTTTGCTGACAGTATTGCCAAGGCTGCCAGTCTGTCCTCTGAGGAAATTCCTGCTGCAGCCTCAGGTCATACTCTAAGAGGAGAAGAAGCCACCTGTGGCCACTTAAGTAGACAGGGATGGAGGTGTTTAGGGAGGATCAGGCACTCATCTGCTGTAATTAATTCTCTGCCAGATGTCTGCAAAGCAGGTCTCCCTACTTAAAACAGAGCAATTTTTGGCCCTGTAACATCATTCTCACCCCTATTTGAGGAAGCCCCAAACTGCCTCAAATGCCTGAAAAAAACTGCAGCATGACATTGACTTTGACCTTTCCAACAAGAGAAATGACTCCTTATGCCACCTTGCAAATCCAGCTCCTAAAGCAATTACACAGGAGGAGTGGTCTGCTCAGGAATGTGTTTGAAAAGAAAATGAGATTAAACTTTCCATCCGAGAAGAGTGCCAGTATATCAATATCCAAATCAAATAACATAAAGTTTCCTTTGTCTGCCAGCTAGGAGTAAGAATGCATTATACCTCTAATATGATTTTTGCAGTGGCTGTAATATCATGAGGTTTAAATTTAAATAAATATGACTGCATGCTTTTGAAGAGCTAATCAGGCTGAAACATTCTAGCATTACTGGTGTAGCACATGAAAATAAATATGTATTTATCTAGGCTGCCTGGATTTATGCATAACTAGTGTGCAGCTTGGGTGGTGGGAAGAGAATAGCAGGATGAAATATTTGGGCTGCTCCTGGGGTGCTTGATAAAAATCAGTGATAGGAAAATTATTTGAATGTAGCCTGGATGACAGCACCATGGTTCTGCTAATTAATTTGTTCAAGTCTTATTGATCTTATTGTCATTTAGTCAATTCTGCCCCATATGATTTTTAATTTTTTGACATATTTCAGTGTCCATGCTATTCCAGTTCCAGCAGACTGGCACCACAAAATTAATTATTATGACAAAACGCCATTCACTTGCCTACTTTTCTTCAGTACCTTTTTATTTGTTTTTTTTTGTTGTTGTTGTTTTGAAGTCCTTTCTGTTCTTTTATTTTTATTCCTTCTAACCGAACTTTACCTAATAAAATATATAATACTCTGTTAGTCTTGACTAACTGACCTATGATAGCAAATTATGTACAAATCTCAGCAGAATAGACCTGTTCTGACTTTAAACTCTTGACAAAACAGCAGCCACTGGACTTTTATCTTACTACAGCTTGTGGTCCAAAACAATTCTGCAAAGGGGCAAATTCCAAGAAGTACCTTCTGAAAAACTGTACTTCCTGGAAAGCATTGTTTTCTGACATTTTGATGATGACCACATATCTGTTTCTCTCTGAAGGACTAATCCTGGTACACCTTTTGTAAGCACCCCTTCTCAGGAGAGTTCCAAAATACCATTTGCTAAAGGGCCATATTTCAAAAGCTCAGATTCCTACAGGACTGAGTGCTGGAAAGGGACAACACCTTTGTTTTTGGTCTGAGTAAATTTTGTGACCTGTTGTTGCTCTGGGGTGACAAAAGTAGAATTAGCAAGGGGTTCTGATTACTAGCCAAGACAAACCTTGAAAGTTCCTAGCTCTGGTGCCCAGTTGTTAATTTAAAAGTCACACAGTCATTGCAGACTCCTCTGGAAGGCGTTCACTGTAGTACAAGTTGTTACCTCCAATGTGGGTGTGTATAGCTCAGCAAGCCAGGCTTTATTTCCTCTTACTGAAAGGGGAATTGCTCAAAAAGCAGTAGACTTGAAGCAAAAATTTTCCTCCATACAAAGCATGCATTTTTTTTTTTAATGGTGTCCTAAATTCCATAGGCTCCATTGTAACCGAAACGAAATACATACACTGGAGGCACCTAAAACTTAGAAAGGATAAATTCCACCTGAGTTTATGTGGTGTATTTGTGATGATGTGATACATCAGCACACAGATGATGCTATTGACTGAATTTGTGGAGAAGCTTAGAGTTTTGCTTCTTGAGTTCCTTTGATTTATCCAGTTCTTTTGGACCAAATTGATATCTCTCACATGTGCCAAGGACCTGAAGAATTACACAGGCATCTTGAGAACAAAGACTGCATTTTTATGTTTCTGTATTTTAAGATGTCTGAGCACTTCCAGTTTCTACATTCAAGATCTTCTATTGACTATTGTCCCCCCTCCCAGTAGTAACTTCTGGGAGTGTCAGAGATGACAGAAATCTCTCTCTTCTGAAAGATGCCCATTGCAGATAAATGATGATATTTTGGAGGTGAACTCCCACAGTCTCATGGTGCTGGGTGCACCAAGTTAAACATTTGGTGCTTTAGCTTTTATTAGAAATAAAGCTAATAGGATAAGTGCTGTCACAGGATCAAGTATTCTCACTTTGAAATCCAGCCTGCCTACAGTTTAACATTTGTTTTCTTTAAATATCATGTCTGTGAACCTGCAACTGACAATAACAGCCTGCTTTACTACCATTAATTATTGAGAATGCAAGTGTTTTAATTACAAGTATTACCTAGGTAACCCTGGAGTGAAATCATAGGATAAAAGATAATCTCCCTGCTGAAATCACACCAGGAGTCTGTCTGTGTTTTGTGCAGGTGATTCCAGCCTTTGCTCGGCCTGCATTCATGAAAACAACGTTTACAGCAGAATATTTCAGATTTTGTACAGAAATGAAGAGATCGTTCTCAATGAGTCAATGAACTTCAGAGTGCACCTGCTTCTGGATGGTGAAAGGGTGAGTTGTTTTGGGATGCACATAAAAAGCAGCAGGGCTGGGATTCTTCTTCCTTAACTTTACATGTACATTTCAGAAGTTGTAAAGAAGTTCATGTGCTGCCAGAGGTCTCATGAATGTAGCTGGTGGAGGGAAAGGCACAGTTTATCTGATTAACACACCAGCAGCTGCATCAGAAGGAGACTGACTGTCCTGTACCCATCAATACCTGTGATTTATTTGTTTGTACATGCTGACAATGTAAAACTCTGCCTGAGGTCAGATAGAGCCTCTGCATTGTGCCTGGTTATGAGGAGCAGGCTACACCTTGGCTTTTCAGTGGAATAAGATGTTGACATACACTGATAAATCAGAATATCAGAAACTCAAGTGTCTCAACCATAATTTGTCATTTGTTCACTGGATCACTCACTTAACACAACTGTGCTGATCAGCCCCCCCGAGAAAACTGGGGGTCTGCTGCATCTTTCTAGGACCAGCTACCACTGCCATCCATTATTATTACTCTCTTCTCCTCCTCTCTTTCATGACTGAAATTTTCCAGCTACCCAGCCCCTTTCCATCCTTCAGAGGCTTTTGTCCTTGGTGCTCCTGACTGCAGGAGCCCATGGGAGAGCTGCTGGAGCTTTCCCTTCCTTATAGTCCATGTACAACCCTTTCACTTTCTGTGGTACCTCAACAACAAGATTTTCATCCTGAGACCCTTCTCCCCTTTTCCCACCCACTCCTTCAGCCAACAGGAGCACTCACACAAGGTAAGAACACAATCTGAGACACCCAGCTTGTAGAGCCCCTTTGGTTTAATCTCACTGCTGTGAAACCAAACTCTTCCAGCAGCAATTCCTGTTCCCAGGAGCTACAAGGATGGAGCAATCTTCATTCACTGGGAGCACTGTTTTACTGAAATCTTAAACAGGGAGGGGAGAGAGTGTTACAGTAGAATGGCATTCAGGCATGTCCAATGTGCCATCACTGTGCTTTGCCAGCCCAAGGACTCCTGCAAAATGTGTGGCATTGGTGTCAGTGGTGACAAGAGACACGACAACAGCATCTTTGCCAAGTCAGCTTGTCATCAAAAAGAGGCACTGTGAGTTACACAGCCAGTGTGAACCATGTGCTGTGTGTTGAACTTGGGGCCAGAGACACCCACCAGTCCTTTGTATAGCTTTCTATTTGATCATGATGAGATTTGAAATTTCATTTTTGTCCTATTTCAAAGCATGTATATATATATATGTGTGTGTGTGTGTGTGTGTGTGTTGTATGGTGATCTAAATTAAAACTTCTGGAGAATCCAATTTTAGCCTAACATGCTTCCTTTTCTCTCCCACTTTCCTTTTGCTGTTTTCTGTTTTGGTTTGAGATTTTTTTTTTTTCTTTTCTTTTTTTTTTTTATGGTGGTGTTGTCAATTTATTCCTCCCTAGAACTGTTGGTTTTTTCTTCTGTGAAAAATTACTAAATTCAAGTCTATCAATATTTGTTAGGAAAATGTCCCAGCATGCTTTATCCAATATTAATTTTATCCTTCCTCTGTGGAATATCTCTGACTAAATATCCCTCCTCTCTAATTACAGCAGTTTCCACTGTGTTGAACAGGGATGATTTCTGATGATTTTTGCATTATTATTCAGGAAAGTTGTGCACCTCAGGAAATGGAAAATCAAAAATAGCCCACAAGATGCCTCACAGCTAAAGCTCATTGAGATGTGCACTCTTGATGTGATGTGTGCAGCACCACTTGGTTTTCCATAGGAGATTCCTTGGGAAGACGACAGCAGCCCAATTCTGTACTAATAGAGTGGATTTGCACAGAGAAACTCAATTTTTCAGTGTGGTGTAGCAACTTTGGGTTTTCCTGGGTGTAGAATAAGAGGATAAACAGGTTTGTTGTTCCAGATGAGTTGCTCAAGGCACTCTAAAGAATCAAATACAAAAAATTAAGATCTGTAAAAAAATTTTGTGTATTGAGCAGATTAGCACGATTCACTTCTGTTTAATGCTGCTAGGCTTCTTTTTTCTGCTTTGATGTCTTGTCCTCCACAGCTTTGCAAATCTGATATAAATGCATGAGAGACTGAAGTGTGCCACTACTACAACCACAACTATTCAGAGACAGTTTTGTGTCTTTGTCACATAATCTCCTGTGTTGGATGAAATCCTCGCACTGTGGTGTTGGCATGTCAGCTAGAGATTTTTACAGTGTTTTAAATATCATCTGTGTTCATAATTCTTAATTTATTCAGCACACAACAGATGTGAATTCTTCTTTGTGCCTGTTGTGTGCTATGATGATTTTTCTTGGTTGAGGGTGAAGTTTCTGTTCACTGTTTTTTCTGTGGATGGAAGTTTTGATAAATAGACAAAGAAGTTAGTCTGGGTAATGGAAGTATTGAGTTAATATACTCCATGCAGTTCCTGCTGTCAGAACTGGAATTATCCAATATTATATTAAGGGAGCATTGTTCCTCCTGGTGTTCAGATAGTTCTGCTGATGAGATGTTTTGCTGAGATAGACAAAAACAAACCAATGTGAATGTCCAAATTTGATTATTTGCTATTATTTCGTTTTTTTTTTTATTCTCCCCATCCTCCTCTAGATACACTTAAATATATAAATACTTTTTTTTTTTTTTTTTTTTTTGCCTGGTATTAAATAGAAGGAAGCACTATTATTTGCCTGGAAGTGGCACCAAAAATGCCTTGCACCATATAATGGTGTTTAAAGACTCTTTGGTTTATTTGATGTCTTTTTCTATATTGTCCCTGCATACAGCATTTGTTGAACTCAAAGGAAACAATATTGCAGGGCTGAGGCAGAATTTATTTCTACAAAGAACTCTAATTTATTTTCTTAAGCTTTTGCTTTCTTTCTTATTAGAGAAGAAGCTTTGCCTCTTTCATCATGCAGAAGAACAGATAACTTGTCTGGCTTCTTCCTTGCAGGCCCTCTTCAGGGAAAATTTAGTAGCAGGGAGAGAACAGAGTGAGGCAAGTTGGAATATGACAGTGGATTAGATTTTGTATTTTACAGAGAAATTTAAGTGATCTGGGACATCCGGATCATTCAGTTTGGCACTCTGGTTAAATGGTTAAATATTAGGGAGGGGAAATGAAAACATTACCTCTGTAGTGAGAACTGTGATCAGTTTTATGTGAGGTCTTGCACTATTCTGATCAGTCTGATTTCAATGCAGTTTAGGCAATATACTGAATTCCGATTTTAAATTCAGAATGTAGCTTCAGTAATGATTACTTTTTTTTTTGCCATTGCCAGCAACTGTGATTTTTAGTGGCAGCAACTCATTGCAAAGAAAAAGTATTTTTAAAAATTTTATTTATTTTTTAAATAAAATATATACTTCCAGGTGTTTTGAGACAATCACAAAAGAGAAAACACATTTTCAGTATATAGAAGTGGGAATTCTCCCTTCACATCTCTATGCCTGTGGCCATGCTAGAAGAAATACCATATTACTTCAGAAGGGATTAAATTTAACGTCTTTCAGAATTTTTCCGAAGCACAATCAATCCTTGACTCTCAATTTTCTTACTTCAACAGGAAAAGACTGTACCTTGTCAATGCAGTTTCACCATTGGAAAGCCTGGCTAAACATGGTTTATGTTATTTATTTTATGAACCCTACCTGTCAGAGCAGGGTAGATTCCTCTAGTGCTGCTTTCAGTGTATTTCTAGTGTATTTCTGTGCTCTGTTATTGAGAAGATGATGATCAGCTTTGGAAAGCAGAGTTCATCTTGCCTGTTTTGAACCATCTAAAATGCAAATGTATCTAGACCAAGATATTTCTCTAAGCTTTATCTATTGTCAGTGGAAAGAGACAGGCGCAAACAGAAATTAATTGTCCTTCTTCAGTGGGTACTTTGGGATAGAACAGGTCACTCTCTGCCTCTGCTTGTTGCTCGCCACTGACAGAAGACAGACCCCATACACCTCACCTCACCTCACCTTTTTGTGGCAAAAGCTGGGTAAAAATAAGTTGCATTTAAAATAACACACCCCCAGTGAATAACGTCGATTTTCCACATTTATTTCTGTGCATCTCCAGTTGTATTCTGTCAAGCTAAAAAGGAAGATTTACATTCACAGAAAAAAACTATTTGGTTATAAAATGTGTAATTTTTTTTTTAATTCATATTTCCATTTAGTTGTTAGAAATTAATTTTTTTATTTTTTTAAATCTATTTTTCTTGGGGAAGAACTGATATTTCAAAGGAGTGAATAGGAAAGTGCTGGACAGCTTAATCCTCTTCTAATTTATTTATTTCCACTCATTACAGTAATTTTAACTGTGCCAAGCTGGGATGTGTTATCCAATTTAGTTCTTTCCCAGTGAAAGTAATGAACTAGCTCTAGCACTGTCTCCAAAAATCCAATCAAACTATTTTATTGACAATAAAAGAAGGGTAATTTTACTGGTGGGATGTGTAAGATGAATTAGAATGGAAGTACCAGTGAGTCACATGTGATTTCTTCAGTGGTTTTGATGAGTAGAATCCTGCCACATGTGGACAGGCTCAGCCATGCAACAAGTTAAACTTCTGTTTTAGTTTTAAAAACAACCAAGGCGTTTGAGGTTTGGAAAGAAAGTGGTCTGCTTGGGAATCAATGACAAACCACCTCCATGAATCTGCTAAGGACATAAAATAGAGACTGTGGGGCAGGAAAGCCTTGGTTTGCTGAAACGTAAACTCAAAGATCAATGATGAGTGATCAGAAATTTCCAGAATTATTTGAGCCATTTCTGAGTGTTTTAAGCTGTGAACTTTGAAATTTCTATTAGTTACAGGTAGGTAACCACACGGATTTGTAGCTGTTTCTCATCCAGGAAAACCTGGTCCTTGCTTTCTTTCAGCTGCTCAGATAACCCAAACAAAGGCTCACTCAGTGAGGGGCAGCAGCCTCAGAAATGCTCCTCTGGCTCTCAGTGTGCAAGAGCAAGGATCCAGCAAATGCAGAGCTTGATGCTCTCTGGTTCCTCTTGTCTGCAGTGATTTTTTTGACATGTCATGGCACCTGGGGACAGATAACACCTCTGACTGCTCTGGTTCCCTCTGACTCCTTCAGCAATTATCTCAATTCAATGTCACATTTGCTTCTTTCTGCCTCTGTGCTGTCATGCTGCTGTTGCCGAGTGGTTTTGCCTTTGCTCTTATCAGAAAAACCCACCCACCTTTGCCTTCTGTGTTGTAGGTGCCAACTTACAAAGGCAGCCTTGTCTCTCTCTTTTTGCAGGTGGAAGATGCATTGAATGAGGCAGATTTTCAGCTCAAGCTGGACCTGCACTTTACTGATAGTGAACAACAGTAAGTGATGGTTTAAAGCTCAGTTGGTAATGTGGGGGTCTGTTCAACTGGAAAATTATTTTGATGAAATGAGTACTTTTTAGAAAAGGAGAGGTTTGTTAAGGCTTCCATTTGCCTTAGCGTTGAAGTTTTCCTGTTTCTTCTCTCTGTATTTGAAGTGTGTATCTCGTATTCCTGCTCAAAGGAAGAACATTTTTTTCTCCTAGAAGTGTAAGTTTCTCAAAGGTTTTAAGTGTTGCTCTTATATCTGCTGCTGTTAAAGGGAATATCATCATTGACCTCCATGTGGTCAGGGTCTGTGGCTCAGGAATGCATTCATCTCAGGAGGCAATGAAGTATTTTCTCATTGAAGACAGGAGTTATGAATATGCTAAGCACTTTTCTTCTATTAAGAAAACAGCCTCTACATTTTAGGAGGAAGTAGTTTTCCTATTGAATTTGATTTCCTCTAACTAAATTTGATTCTGTAATCTTAGGTGAAGAAGGGTAGCATCCCTTCCTGAGACATAGTGGGAAGTGTGATCCCAGATGTTATTGAGCCTCACTGAATCAGGGAAAAGTGTTCCAGTGACTTGAATTGCATTTCTGGGGAGTGGGAGAGGAACAGCTGTGTTTCATGCTAAGACTGTCCCTGTGGGATTTTATTCATACCCACAGAGCACACAAACAAATTTCAAGAACATGTTTCTGTTATCTTCAAGACACAAAAAGAAAACTTGTTCTCTCAGGCAGGGGGGACTTGACTATCAGTGCTGATGGGTCTTGAAGAGAGAAAAACAAACATTAAGTTACTGCCAAAAATAAAAATAACTGAAACAGTTAAGTTATGGAATTGTGCTCTAACTCATACACCTAATTTCTGTTATCACCTGAAAGATTACTGCGATTTACTATGAACAGGAGCAGTGATTTTTAGAAAACTATATTCTGCAAATATCATTGAAATATTTCTTGGAACTAACCACTCAACCATCTATTCCTAGGTTTTCTTAGCTCTGGTAAACAATTGGCTTCAGAAGTGTCTTTAATACTTTAAAATAATTCCTCTTTAGAAGTTTTGCTTACATTGGGGGGATCTGTTTAGGCATGCTCCAGGTTTGCAGCTCAGTCTCCTATCCTGTAGATGACTCAGATGTCGTGGGGTTGACTGCACACTAGGATGGTTATTCTAGAATAGTTAGAAACAAACTTTAAATTAAAGTCTTGACTTTTATTTACTGGAAAAAACAGACAAACAAACAAAAAAAGAAAACCACCAAAACTCCCCCCAAAAACCCCCAAAAAGCAACAACAAAAAACCCCTA